>CM045495.1:34114344-34559344 GCA_024704745.1 Rosa lucieae | reverse complement strand
ATAAAATCATTCATTTGGAAAAGTAATTGCATGCATATATTATTTAAAACAAAAGACCACTCACAATATACGGCTAATCCTGCTGCTAGTCGAAATCCTCTTCAAGTGGGGTCTCCTCACCCCCTGTACAAAATGGTAATCATAAACAAAAACTCAAGGCGCAGAATTCATAATATAAGAACAATAACTGCAACTTAATCTCTAACCCCGAAAACTTAATAGCTTCAACTTGTTAATTTAAAAGTTCTAAGTTCACTACTAACATCAATTTGTTAATTTAAAAGTTCTAAGGCTTCTCCGAGAGAGATCCGGAGATCAGATTCTCATAGATCGATAACTGTGACTTCAAACTTCGGAAACCTACGATTGATATCAAAACAACTCCAATCTCTACCAAAATTATACCTACCAGTCCAAAATGTTGAAAGCCACCTAACCATTCAAATTACAAGGCTGGAACCATCCCTATGTGCCCCCCACGCCCCTCCAATAATGGGTTACAATATCTATGCCAAATTCTTCCTCTCATTCTCCCAAACAACAATCACAACTACCACAAAGTCCAATTTGAAGCACAGAGACCGAAATTTACCTTGAAAGCAAAATGGGGAGATTTGAAACCCTAGATCTTCAATCCTTCAATTCGGTCTCCACACTTCAAATTGGGGCAAGAGCCTGGGAAGGATTGATGTGTGTTCCAAGAGCTCCAAGATCCACTAAGTATTAACACTGGAGGTGGCCAGAAACTCAAGTTTCAATCAAAATCCAAAAATGACGACGTTGAGTTCTTCTTCTCCTTGCTGCACCTTCCACGGTTCAAACCAAGCCATGCCACCAAACCACCCTAGAATTGAAAAGGACGACGAGAGCTTTCCAACGGTACCTGTGGAGCCAAAATCCGTTGTCGGATGAAAATCAACTGCGTCGGGGGGGGGGGGGGGGAGAGAGAGAGAGAGAGAATCACGGGGTACGTTTCCAAAAATGGAAACTACCACAGTAAATTTCTACCTTTTATAGAAAGTTACCAAGAACAATAACTTTAGTTTTCTGATCATAATTTCTGCATACGAACTCCGATTTAAGCATGCCATGTGTCCACGGACTCGGTTTAACGTCCTCTACAACTTTCGTGAGGGAAATTTTCTCAAATTATTATCCCATAAAAAGTCAACTCTTAGGACCCCTAATCGGTAAAACTAAAATCGAGGAAGGTGAAACTTAAAGTAATTAACTTATTGTAATACCCCGGAAATTCGTTATTAATTTCTTGGAATTTCCTGAAATTAATAAAGTGTTTGTTGGTACGATTTCGTGGTTCGAGGGTGGAGCGAAAGTGTTTCAATGAATAATTACTCGAACCGTTTTATTTTCGAGGGGTCAAAAGGTTGACTTTTTATTTGTTGGGTTTCTCCAAAAACTTCCTTCACGAAAGTCGTAGAGTACATCGATATAAGTTTGTGGATATGTGGAACACGAAAATCAAAGTTCGTATGTAGAAATTATGGCCATAATTTTTTTTTTCCATTTTGGTATATATATATATATGCTTTTTCTGGAAATTTTGTCATAAATCCCAAATTTTCAAAATTGGAAATCTCTTTCTCTCCCTATCTCTCTCGGCTGAAACTTTCACTATCCAAAATATCCTACTAACCCAACCCGACCCGAATATTTTGGCAAATTCCGGGAACTTCCAATGACTCCACCAACCCAGATCGGTTCACCTCCATCTCCTTTTCCTCTCTCTGACCTTCGCTAGCGACAATTTCCACTGGAAACAGCGGATCGGAGCAAGGGAGGCAGACTCGATCGGATTTTCCGATTTAGGCGGTTTCTAGGCTTGAAACATAGCTCGTTGGGACACTCTCCTCCTTTAGATCACAACCATAGCAGCCTTGAAGGACGATTTAAAGTGTGGTGGCCAGAATCATGATTGGAAGTTCAATAGTCATGATTTTCTAGCTTGTTCTATAGCTTCATCTAGTCCGAATTGGCCTTAGCTCCAGGTATGAAAGTTGCTCCTCTCATCAATATCTACATTCTGGATGCTTCATATATGAATTGACGCGTGGCTGTGCGTCCTACCATATCTGTGGTAGTTTCATATTTCATTTATCATCTACTCATCGATACAAGCATTTTGATATATGATATGTAATTTTTGGAAATCGTATGAATATGTTAGGTTTTTACCAGTTTAGATTATCTCGGTTTTCGATAATGAGCATCCGGCCGGCTGTTCGATTGACTTGTAGTTTTGATATATTGACCATAGAAGTGTTTCGAAGACGTTGGGTGGTCTCCAATGAAGTTTCACCTCAATTGGGTTACTTATGGGTTTTAGTTCAAATAAGGGATTCAAACTTTAATCAGGTTGTAATGTGTATTGAATTGAGATCTTATTTTACTTAGGTGATTGACGGAGAGTGTTCTGTAGTTGATCTTGGTTGTGGTAAGTAAATTTCACGTGGTTCCTTTAAGAACCGAATTACATTATTATTCGGTTTAATTGCTAATTTGTGAAATTGTTTTATGGAAATAGAGATTTGTTTTAAAATATATGAACTTGTTCGACTACGATTCATAGGTAAGTAAAATGAGACTTTAAGTATAAAAATAATTTTTCTCGAGTTTTGGAATTGTGAACTATAGTTGGTATTAGTGGAATTCTTGAGTGGATAACTATATGTGTGTGTGTGTGTGTGTGTGTGAAATATATATCTAGATGGTATGGCATTGTGAGAAGTATAATAATTATGAATAATAATTATGATTTAACTCGGATTATTATTTTGAGCATTACTTTTTGCGAGAATACAATACATCATGTAATTGTTGATTTTATTGTGTAGAAGAGTATCTTGAATTGAATGTAACATTTTGAGTCATGTGGACTTTTTAAATGTTTCGGTCTGAGGACCTTTTGTCACATTGGTGATGAGACAAATATATCGGATACCATAACCTTGGCCGGGTGACGGGTTATGATTCAGTTAGAGCTCTAGTCTGTCTGCCAATGTACTGCTTGGGGGATAACTTTGAGTTATCTTGCTCATAAGTACAATGTACTACTTGGGGGATAACTTTGTGTTATCGTGTTGATGAGTACAAGTTTGTAAAAGAGAGTTTCGGTGTTGCTTTCTTTTATTGTCCATGACGGACTTGGATTCTTACTAATTTGTGGAATTGATTTTGGTTGCTTTAATTTACTCTTGAGTTGAGAAATTGTTATGCATGTGTTGTTTGAGTAATTTTAATGGAGTAAAAAAGGTGATTCTTTGGCTTCAGCGTGAGTTGTTGATTTTCTTATTTACTTTCTTTTTTTCATTGAATTGTTTGAGTTTTACGTAATCTCCTAAACTAAACTATATGCAGGGATTACTATGACCTCTATATATTGATTTTAATGTAGTCTCCTGAACTAAATTATATACAGGGATTACTATAATTTCTATTTTGGTTTGTGTGCTTTTTGGTGATCTCCTGAACTAATTTTCTATGTAGGGATTACTATAGTTTTTATTTAGTTGTTTTGTAAGTGAAGTTGTGGTTCAAACTCATAGTAAGTTGAGTAATGTTTTATCATATAGTGGTGGTGATAAATGCTTCCCTGTCGAGAGGAAAGAAAAGTGATTTCTTGGTTTATTGTTGAGATTTCTAATGATTTGATTTGTCGCTGTAGTGACATGTGTTTTCCTTCAAAAGAATAGGATTTTGATGTTGGAATTGGTTATTTTGTTGATTTGTTGTCCTTGAGTCGGAAAGGTATTTTTGTGTTTATTTAGGTTTACTCACAAGAGCTTGTAAAAGCTTACCGGGTTTGTTGTTTCAACCCTGTGTACTCTGTTAATGTTAGAACTGAAGACTCTAATTAACGTTAGAGAAACAGTGAGAGAGAGAGAGCGAGACACAAGAAGTATAGTGGTTCGTCTCCTGCTTTAGCAAGAAACTACGTCCACTTGAATGCCTTTGACAATATAGGGAATTTTGTTTCTCTCTCATCACTATCTCTATTTTAGAGATAATTATAGGGAATCTATTAGAGCAAAACAGCCAAAATTTTCCCTTAAATTGATAAAAATCAAGATATAGGGAAGCTGTTGGAGTTGCTCTTATATTCTCCTTTGTCTCTCATTGTACATACTAGGGAAGTCTCCACCAGGTTTGGCACTATCCTTTTGCAACTCCCCAGTACTATACCATGGCCCGGGTTCACGACCTACCATGGCATGACTCGTATGGGATGTCACCCCGGCCACCCAGGGCCCGGGGCAAGGCTGGAACAACCCATCTAATTACACAAACAAGAGAGTTGATATGGCATCAGAAGAACAACCTATGTCCCACATCGAAGATAGGGGAGACTCCTTCCCCATGCTCGAGTATAAGGGCATTAGCACAACTACCTTTGACGGGTAATAACTCCTTTATCCACTATTTACTTGATACTCTTATATATTAGTTTCTCACTCAGGCATCGGAGAGGTGTAAACCGTCCGGTACGGTTTACCCCTCTAACGCTGTATTCTTGATTCAGGATATCTAGGAGTTGGATCTGTATCCCGGACAGTATATCAATCTGTGTGAGGTACCCGGAGAAAGCCACCAGAAATATTGGCGCGCCAGATAGGGGTAAGCCATCATGACTGAGCTGGAAGAAACGGCAGGAGAGGGTAGAAGTGTCGCCCTGGCACTGATATTCTCTCCGGGTACTTCATCAGCAGAAACGCCAAGTGTCGGAAGAGAAACTCATGGTCTCGGATTCTTGGACCCACAGAGCACGGGCAATCCACCAATCACCCAGCACCCGCAGGCCCCGGATCAGGTAGCTCCGATATCAGAGTTGGAGTCTATGGTAGCGGAGATCGCAGCCTTCCGGGAACAAGCCAGGATTGATCGGGAACAACAAAGAACCAATAGGGAAACAAACTGCCTTTCGCAACAAAGATTGCAGGACCTGGAAGATGAAAACACTGCGCTGGCCCGAGCACTGGACAGGAGGCACCAGCACAATGAGGCACTCACCCAAGCCCTGGCTAGAGCATCCCTAGTAGCAATAGACGTAAATGCTGCTTCGGTAATGGTAGGCCCCGGCCTCGCCGCAATCCCGTCTACGGAAAGCAGTCACCGGATGATCCAGGTACCGGTAGACTTGTTCCCGGAAAGCTTGACGCATCTGCCACCACCACCGTTACCACAGCCAGTTCAAAGTGACCCACCAGTAACCGACCCAAACACGGCGTTGCTTTTGCAAATGAGCAACTCTTTACGTGCCCTGCAGGCAAGGGTAGAGGCCACAGAGAATAGGGACACCCGGAGAGCCCTGACCACGTACGAGGACCGTTCGGGTCCTTTCACCCAACAAGTTAGAGGCACCATTCAAGCGAATATATAAAACCACTGAAGATTGACTATACGGGAGTTGGAGACCCATACCAACACCTACAGGCCTTCCGATCACAAACAAATGCCAAGGGATATATAGATGTGGTGTGTTGTAATATGTTCCAGGAGACCTTGTCAGGGGTGGCTTTGAGTTGGTTCTACGAACTGCCTGCCGGTTCTGTAGGGAACTTCAAGGAACTAGCTGACAAGTTTGTAACTCGATTCATCTTACGTACCGATGAGATACACACCCCAAAGGGGCTGCTAAAGGTCCAGCGGGGGGAGAATGAAACTTTGAAGTCTTTTGTTAATCGATGGCAGGCGGCTACCCCTAAGTGCCGGGACCTTAATAAGGAACTGGCGGAGCTGGCTTTCAGGAAAGGCTTAAGGCGTGGAGAATTTCTCTAAGGGATTAAACATAACCCTTTGGCTAACTACGATGAGTTGATGGCTACGGCCATCAGACACGCCCAGGCTGAATTCGAAACGTATGGGGACACCCTCAGACCAGAGCTAAGGGTTTCCACCCCGGCCCCAGTGGTCATGGATGAGCCACGAAAGAGGGAGTGGGTCTATAGTCAGGACCGGTCACCCCATACCTCGAGCAAGAGAAGCAAAAAGTCCTCGTCCAGGTCCAACAATTACGGGACCACTCAGCCTCACCGGGAGCAAAGGGCACAGCAGGCCCCGTGAACACCACCACCACCCTGGTATGAGGTGTTCGCTATCCTCAACGCTTCATACGAGACTATTTGGAATGAGAATAAGGATGAGATACCTGGACCACCACCGAGGAAGTTCCTGAAGAGTAAACTTACCCAGCTGGATACTGGAAGGTTCTGTACATATCACGAGGATGTTGGGCACAATACCAATCTCTGCGTGGCTTTGAAAAATACTATCGAGTCGCTTATCCACAGGGGCAAGCTTCAGCTGTACCTGCCTGCAAAAGAGATAGGAGCTATAGACGTGTACGGCCAGATCTTCACGATCCACGGTGACGGCCTGAGAGTTACCTCCCCAGAGGAAGAAGCGAAATTCTAGTTTCGGTCACCCGGAAGTTTTCAATTTCCACAAAGCCCTGCAATAAGACGAAGGCACCGGGTGGAAATCCGTCACATTCCTGCAGCAGGAGGAAGCTGATCTAAAGATGCCCCATGATGATCCCTTCCTGATCACGCTCCAAATGGACCATTACATAATGTCCCGGGTACTCGTGGATACTGGGGCCTCGGTTAGCGTACTATTTCACGACGCATACAAAGCTTTAAACAGAGGAAGGGCCAAGCTATCACAAGATAATGAGCCCCTCATTAGCTTTTCAGGAGATATCGCCCAGCCATTCAGATTAGATTACCTATCGATCACTCTAGGGGAGAGTCCAAATTGTTCAACCATCAAAACAGAGTTCATTGTAGTTGACAGTGCCTCATCCTATGATGCTATCCTGGGTCGACCGGCACTCTGGCGTCTGAAAACCTTTATTGCAGGTCACATGCTAGTAATGAAGGTGCCAACCCAGGTTGGCGTCGCCACCATTCGGGGTGATCAGGCTGCGGTGAGGCAATGCTATTCTTTGACTGTATCTTGTGGCAAAGGAAAGTCTGAGATGTTGCCCGTAGCTACTAACCATCTGACAGACAGGTACGAGGATCCCAGAGATGATACTGACTCTGACGAAGAACGACCCAGTGTCGTGGAAGACATTGAAGAGGTAGTACTATTAGAGCAGTTCCCGGACAGGACTGTCAAGGTAGACACCAAGCTGCCTCCGGTTATCAGGGAAGCTTTGATTTCGTTCCTCCGCTCTAACGCATCCGCTTTCGCCTGGTCATACGAGGATATGCCCGGTATACCAACTGAGATAGCAACGCACAACCTTAGCATTATTCCTTCCTCGGCACCGGTAAGACAAAAGAGAAGAGCCTTCACACATGACAAGTACCGGGGTATCCAGGTTGAAGTGAAGAAGTTGATAGCCATCAACTTTGTCAGGGAAGTGACATACCCCCGATGGTTAGCCAACGTGGTCATGGTACCAAAGAAATCTCCAGGATCATGGCGCATGTGCGTGGACTACACAAATCTCAACCGAGCATGCCCTAAGGATAGCTTCCCACTCCCACGAATTGACCAACTAATTGACTCCACTGCTGGATACCGGTTACTCAATTTCATAGATGCGTTCAGTGGATACAACCAAATTCGAATGAACCCTGCAGACAAGGAGCATACTGCCTTTACCACAGACAAAGGTCTCTATTGCTACCAGGTCATGCCCTTCGGATTGAAGAATGCAGGCGCCACTTATCAGCGACTTGTCAACTCCATGTTCGAAGAAGTCAATGGTACTATCATGGAGGTATATGTGGACGATATGCTAGTAAAAAGTTTAACCTCAGAGGATCACGTAAGCAACTTGTCAATTGTCTTCGCCATCATATTAAGTAACGGTATGCGGCTTAACCCACAGAAGTGCATCTTTGGGGTCGAGGTAGGAAAGTTCCTCGGGTACATCATTAGCCACAGGGGAATTGAGGCCAATCCAGAGAAGGTGCAGGCTATATTAGATATGGTATCCCCAACCTACTGGAATGAGGTCCAATCTCTTACAGGTAAAGTAGCCGCCTTGTCAAGATTCATCTCCAGGCTGACGGACAAGTGTACTCCTTTCTTCAGGCTGTTAAAACCCAGCACGTCGAGGTAATAGCTTGGACCGCTGAGCACGAAGCTACTTTTCTTGGCCTAAAGGCATACTTGGCAGAGGTACCTCTACTTTACAAACCTATTCTAGGAGAAATGCACTACATATATCTTGCGGCATCTTCGACGGTCGTGAGCTCCGCTCTGATTAGGAAGGACTCCGATTGCGAGTACCCAGTGTACTATGCTGGAAAAGGTTACACTGGTGCAGAATCCAGATACCCGGACATTGAAAAAATAGCATTGGCCCTCCTGGTATCGGCCCGGAAGCTTAGACATTACTTCCAGGCACACTCGATCACCGTTTTCACTAATCACCCATTGAGGAAGGTTTTATAGAAACTAGAGACATCGGCCAGGTTAATTAAATGGGCCATCGAATTGGGAGAATTCGATATCAAGTACCAACCCCGGACATCTATGAAGGGCCAGGTAGCGGCAGATTTTATTTCTAAGTCAATTCCCTTTCATAACCCACCCCCAAGATCACCTGGGCCACCAGCCCCGGATCCACCTCCAGCAAGCATTTGGCGATTGTATGTTGATGGAGCGTCTAACAAAAGGACAAGTGGCGCCGGTATCCTGCTAATTAGCCTGGACGATCAAGTCTATGAGTACGCCCTCAAATTTGCCTTCAAGGCATCCAACAATGCCTCAGAATACGAGGCACTCATAGCAGGTCTACACATCACCCGGGAAGTAGGTGTCCAGCACCTTAGTATCTTCAGAGATTCTCAATTAGTCGTGAACCAGGTCAGTGGTAACTTCGAGGCAAAGAAGCTCCACATGTCCTCTTACCAGGCCCTAGCCCGGGCACTGGTTCATAGATTTACCTCCTACATTTTCACCCAAATACCGAGAGCAGAGAACGACAAGGCAAACGCCCTTGCTAAGATTACGACAACTTCTCTAAGTCCTACCTAATGGGCCACCAAGGTCGAAATACTTGAAAGGCTTAGCACTTCTAAAACGGTGTCAGAAATATTCACGGTGGACCACACAGCCTCCTGGATGGACCCAATCTTAAATTACATGGTGGACGGTCTAGCATCGGACGATAAGGTCGAGGCCAGGAAACTCCAGCTAAGGTCAGCTCGATACACGATCATGAACGGAAAATTATACAAAAGAGGTCACTACTTCCCCAACCTGAAGTGTGTAACACTGCAGGACGGTCACAAAATAATGAAGGACATACACGCTGGTGTATGTGGTAACCATGCTGGAGCCCGGTCTCTTACACACAAGACCCTAAGGGCAGGATATTTCTGGCCAACCATGTCAGCTCTAGCTTAAACAATATCTAGTTCTTGCCACAAGTGCCAAATGTATGCAAATATCCCAAGGGCACCGTCCATTGCCCTTTCCTCCCTTGCACCTTGGCCATTTTGCTAGTGGAGCTTGGACCTAATCGGTAAACTTCCCACATCAGTGGGACAATTCAAATACGCCATTGTCACTGTAGATTACCAAACAAAGTGGGTAAAAGCAGAACCTCTTGTCGCTATCACCACGGAAAAGGTAAAAAACTTCCTGTGGAAGAACATCTACTGCAGGTTTGGACTCCTGGACACCATAGTCACGGACAATGGTACCCAGTTTGACAATGATGAGTTGAGGGCTTACACTGAAAACTTGGGCACTAGAATCCTCTATGAATCCCCAGCTCACCCCCAGACCAATGGTTAGGTCAAGGCTGTCAACAAGATAATCAAGAAGATACTGAAGAAGAAGCTTGATGAAGCCAAGGGTTTTTGGGCTGCTAAACTCCCGGAGGTGTTGTGGGCTATCAGGACCACGGCAACGGAGGCCACCGGGGAGACCCCTTTCTGCATGGCTTTCTGATCTGAAGCGCTTCTCCCCATTGAAACACAAATCCAGAGTCCCAGGATCGAATACTTCAATGCGGGTACCAACTCAGAGGGCCTATAGCTCGATGCTGATTTACTAGAGGAATGAAGGGATGTGGCACACATGCATAACTTGGCAAACAAGCGGAGGATAACTCATTATTATGATATCAAGGTACAATCCCAGATAGTGAAGTTAGGGGACTGGGTCATGAAGTAGGTCTACCAGAGCCCCGCGGGCTGGATAAATCCTGGACAGGCCCTTATGAGATCATCGAAGAGGTAGACCCTGCAACCTTTTACATCCAGGACACGGACGGAGTCATTTCCCGGCATCCATGGAATACCCAGTGCCTACGGTACTATTACAAGTAGCTCCTGGAGCATCTTGTCCTAGCTTTTGCTTTTTGACCATACAGCTATGGCAAGCTACCTATCGGGTACTCATTGTGTATTAACCACCATGTGGTACTTGAATGGAAAAATGAATTATTCAGACCATTTCTAGCACTTTTTTACCTACACCGGGCATTCCCGGACATAGCTATTGTCAGTTACTCTATTCCGGTAATAAGTGATGCAAGTAAATACTCAAGGCAAGGTATAAAATTCTAGAAATTTTAATTCCTTTCCAATTCCCATTCAAGTTCAAAAAATTTCCATTCACAAAAAACCCGGACTACCAGGCAAACGAATTAAGCCATTGTTCAGGGCAAGGATAATTTCTACTTTAAAAAAAAAAAAAAGTGATGGTTATATAAATCTGTTTCCTAAGGAGTACTACTCGCGAGCGGTACTCTGGGATCCATCGGCACCAGACTTGGCTGCAGCCTCCTGGTCTTTCTTCTTCTTCTTCTCAAGAAGTCCCCGCCTGAATTTGGTTCCATTTAGGTACTCGGCTGCCACCCACTCCTTGAACTTCATGATCACGGCCTTGTCTTGAGCAGCAGCTAACATATCAATAAGCTGTTGGGAGCCCTTGTATTCCTCCAAGGCCTCGTGCCTCTCCACGGGAAGGCGCTCCTCTAGATGATCTGCCCTCGCCTTCCATGACTTGGTAGATTCTGCAGCTTCTTTTTCAGAGTCCCGGGTACTCTTCACCTCATCCCTCACCTTACACATTTCACCCTCAAGCTCCACGATTCGTTGCTTTGCCGCATTCAGCTAGGTAACCTTCGGAGTCAAGGACTTAATCTTCTCTTTCAAGGAGTCCGCTCCTTCTCCAGCTTGGCCTTCTCCCCATGCAGATACTTCACCTGCCTGGAGAGACTGCTAACCTTCTCCTTCAGGTGCGTATCTTCCTCGCTGGCATCAATCGAGTACACATTGAAAAGTGCCTGCAAACATACTGTTAGCAACACCGTAAAAGGTTGTTAGACAAGGGTAAAATAGTCCCATACCCGCATCATTGACTCCCGAGCAAGGCGACGATTCTCTTGAGGGGTATTGTCTCTGGCCCGCACCCGATCGAGGTCTATATCCTTCAGGTTGGCGAGTATGGACCGCACAAAATTTTCATCAGCAACCCCGTACTCGCTCAACAGTTGTTTAATGGGCTTCTTGGGGATTACCGGTATGGCAGGAGACAACATGCCAAGTGAGAGTGGCAACTCTGATCCCGGATGATTTTTGTTCTGCCTCTTCGCCACAGATTCTTTGACATCCTGGCCGGTATAGTTCACTTCATGCTCATCCTCGCTTCGGTGGTGGTGCCTATGTGATCTCTTCTTCTCACTTGGAAGCAAGACTTCATCGCTTCCAGCGGACTGAGAAGAGAGAGAACCGGAGACGGTAACTTTTCCCTTCCGGGATCAGCTATGGTGACAACATTCCCCGCAGAAGGCTGCTCGACTTGGGTCATGGGAGCATCAGAGTCAGGCTCCCCGTATCCTCCATCAGTGATCTCCAGTAGGGTTTCTTCAACGGAGCGACCCGTAGCCTTCGACTCCAGGTCGACTTCAATGTGAAGGGCGTCTTCTCCCTGGCTCATCAACATGTCCATCAATTGGTTGTCGTCCATTCTATCGTCCTCCTTACCTTTCCGGGGCTTCCTTTTCGGCGCTTTCACTACATTCTATTCGAATGTTAGTCACACTAAAGTAAAAAGGAAACGATGACATACACATACACATATTAACAGAAATATAAGCCTCACCGGGGAGTCTCCCTAGCCCTAGCCTATCAAGTATGGAGTACCGGATGAACCTATAAGAGCTTCTCTCCTGCTTACTCCAAACAGCGTATACCCAGGCTATCCTTTTCCTTTCCAACTTGGATAATGAATAGGCCTGGTCCCCAATAGCTTGGAAAGTACCGATCAGGTGCCACTTCTTATTCTTAATTTTCCACCGCCTTCCAGCAAGAAATACTTTATTCCTCCACCTTTTGCTCATTGAGGTAGGCATATCGGTAACTAAGGGCTCGTAGTCCCTGGCGGCAAACGTCACGGTACCTATACACGATTGCTTCCTTTAGTACAGAACCCTGTGTACCGCGCGGAATTCATTTATGGAAGGCCACCCTTACTGGCACAAGTCCCACATGGCCATCATACTAAATATTTGTTGGACTGCATTCGGAGTTAACTGCCCCGGTGACAGGTTCAGCATCCGCAAAAGATACTGTAGGCACCGGGGCAGCGGTAGCGATAGCCCTTGGTGGAGCTGGTTCTCGTGCAGCGCCACCCATCCCGGGGGAAGATTCACAGTCATCTCTCCAGCCTTGAGAGGCCTAAGCTCTACCTCGTCCGGTATTCCCCACTTCAATCTCATGGCGATGATCTCCTTCATAGTCATACTTCTCCCGAGTTCGTCGCATACAGTCCCGTCTACTAAGGTGTACCTAGGTTTCGGGATGCCCTTGGGAATAGCCACTGTGACTACCGGCGCCTCCGCAGATCCATCCTCGCTCTCACCTTCGTCAGTCTCCTCTCTACTCTCCGAGAACACCCCAGTCGAGGATTCAGTATTCTCTGCTAATTCCTTCGGTTCTACTTCGCATATCCGCTTCCGCTTGCCTCATAGAAGACTAATACGACGATCCCGCATCCCCGGCCTTGGTTTCTGATTCCATCCTAGAACTATGTCAACCGAGACCTCAACATTTGCTATATCTGGAATAAAAAACACAAGGATTAACCTAAGTTCACAATCTAGGGCTTGGTAAAAGCGCGGATCACCTCCCACTTTCAGAACCCAGAAAATTAAACAAAAAGAAAAAAACAACAAAACAAAGCCAGAAACACCTACAAACCCAGAATACACAAATCGGCCATAGCAATTTTACCCACTTTCGCACTATTCATTCCAAATAGATCCAAAAACACAAGCAAAATCGAAGAAACACAAATCCCACGCAAATCAGACAAAACCCAGAAAAATGCAAACCCAAAAACATACCAAACTGAGCAAACTGAAAAAAAAAAAAAAAAAGAACCCAAACCACATTCTCTTACCTCTTTTCTACAGTCGCTCTTCTGGCCAAATCTTTCTCCACGATTGAGCCTCAAAGCCTTCGTCTTTACTTTCACAGCGACAACAGCAGAAGCAAGCAGAGAGAAAAAAAGCAAAACACAGATTCTCAGTGTTTTCAGAAATTTGCAATTTGTGCGAAGGGAAACACTTTGTTTCCCTCTTAAATTCAATCTCCAAAGCATCATGGCTGTTGAAGCCGAAAGGCCCTCAACCATAGGATCACTACACGTGTCCCACGTCTCGAAAACCGTCAGTTAATGGGACACGGGCATTTATTGCGTAACTCAGTCTGCCCTACGTGGAGGACATGCACCACCAATCCTTCAAACCCTTATTCTACCCCATCGGGTACCAGAGGCTCAAGCCCTCATTCTACCCTTCCGGGTACCAGAGGCTCCAGCCTTCATTCTACCTTTCCAGGTATCAGAGGCCCAAATCCTCATTCTATCCCATCGGGTACTAGAGGCTCAAGCCCTCATTCTATCCCATTGGGTACCAGAGGCTCCAGCCCTCATTCTACCCTTCCTGGTACCAAAGGCTCCAGCCCTCATTCTACCCTTCTGGGTACCAGAGGCTCCAACCCTCATTCTACCCTTCTAGGTATCGGAGGCCGAAACCCTCATTCTACCCTATCGGGCACCAGAGGCTCAAACCCTCATTCTACCCTTCCGGGTACCAGAGGCTCCAGCCCTCATTCTACCCCATCGGGTACCAGAGGCTCCAGCCCTCATTCTATCCCATCGAGTACCAGAGGCTCTAGTCCCCCAATGGTACCTGGAGGTTTTCTTTAACCTTTACGAGTTAAATTGGGAGCACTGTAGATTAGCTACCTATAGTGTAACCCGCTCAAGACATCTCTTGCACGGGAACTTGGGGGACTCCCTACAGGCTAGTGCCAAACCTTGTGACTAAATATTTTAAGTCCCCACCCAAGAAACATCTTGAACGAGAACTTGGGGGACTTGTACATACTAGGGAAGTCTCCACCAGGTTTGACACTATCAATTAAGATCCTTCGGTACTCCCCAGTACTATACCATGGGCCGAGTTCACGACCCATCATGGCATGACTCGTATGGGATGTCACCCCGGCCACCCAGGGCCCGGGGCAAGGCTTGTCACGTCCCTGATTTTACACACATGAAAATCGATATATAATCTCATAATTATACATGCGTGAATGTCCAGTCATCAATACAAATACCTGGAACATCTTTCTCTTAAAACAAGTACTTACTGATGCACTGAACCATCTAAGTTAATATACACTCGCTCCACAGAGTTATATATTACACAAATTTACGAATTAAATTGTCATCACAAAATAAAACGTAAATGCTCCTCAGAGCTTACTACATAGCGGAAGTCATATACTGGCAAAGCCAACAAAATTTGCTTCCTACCCGTTCTGCTGCCAACAAGCTACCTCAGCTTCAGGCTCGATTTCCCTGACCTGCAGGATTAACCCCTACACCGTTTGAATGGTGCACCGGGGTTGCCAAACAACAAACCCGGTAAGATTTTGCAAGCCCGTATGAGTAACTCATGAACATCAATCAACAACTCACATCAATCTACTTAAGGAACACATGCAACCATGATTCCTTCTAACATTCCATATCCTTTCCACCGAAAGGACAACATGAGTCACTGCTGTGACAATGTTCTATTTGCTAACTTAACCATCAAGTAGCAATTCAAGTCTCATCTAGACAATTAAAGAAGAATACCATCGGAACTCTCCTTTAAACTACATACCTATGAGTCTCCAGCAACCTCGACCGTTACTCCCATAAGCTATCATGGCAGACAGACTATAGCTCTATTGAAATCGTAACCACTCGTCCGGCTATGGACGTGATTACCTATTTCCTGTCTTGGTCACCATCTGCGACCTGTCACCATCTGTGACATGTGGTTTTCAGACCCCGTCTGGTCTCAAAATCAACATTAAGGTCACCATCTGTGACACGTGATATTCAGACCCCATCTGGTCATGAAATCAAACATCAAGGTCACTGTCTGCAACCTGTCACTATCTGTGATCCATCACCATTTGTAACATAAGATCTTCTTAGACCCTATCTGGTCTTAAGGTCAACGTTAAGTAAGTTGCATCCGACCTAAAAACGTTACAAACATCTAGTTTCGGCTTTCCTAATCCTTGCTCACCATCTATGACCCTTGGTACAAAGACCAATACATCTAAAATGAGTCACGCTTGACTCAAAAATGTAACATTAAGCTCAATACTTTTCAGACAATAGAAAACATCTTTTTCCACAATATTGTTTCCTGAAAAGTCACATTCAACAATAATATGAACACCATCATGCATATTATTATTCATCACAACCATCCACAAGGATATATATTTCATGTAAATATATATATATATATATATATACGTAGTCATTTGCTCAGGAATGCCTACTAATACCAACTATAGTTTGCAGTTAATTAATTAACGCCAAAACGATAATGGTAATTCTATTCATAAAGAACCTTGTGAGATTACTCACCTCGAAACTCCTGCTGCATCTTCAATGCAGAATAAGTAGTCAAACCACAGAATAACCGTCCAAATATTTCATCAAGTACCTAATCACATACGGTTTCCACTTAGTAATGATTCACATTTGATTTAAGTCCGAAACCCCTGTTTTGAACTAAAATCCCCAAAGTGGTGCCAATCGAGACAAAACCACATCCGAGACCTTCCAAAGTCTCCGGAATACGTCCACGATCGATATGATCAAACCACAAGTCGATCAGACGCTCGAATCATCACGGATCAAATAAATCGATCGGTATGAAACTGCAAAAATCATAACAAATCCATTCGAACTCCAAAATTTGCATATTATATATCGAAAAGCTCGTATCAACGAGTAGAACATATATAATACCAAAAACAGTTCCTTAAGTGGCCGGAACACCGCCGGAACGCAGCCACAAGCGGTGCTGCAGCGCAACTGGCCAAAACTCAATATTTCACAAAACTCCCAACATCAAATTTCTTCATCTAAGCATGCTTGTGAACTTTCATAACTAGCTCGAAGTCAGAAAACAAGCATAAAGGGTCGAAAACTACCTCACAAACTGTGAACATTAATCCGGACTGAGTTAAACCAAGTTTTACGTGAACCGATCGAAACAAACACCATAGATCGATCAAGGAGCCTCCCACGAACCCAAAGATGGAAGCCTGAAGCCTTGACGTCGCCGGAACTGTGTATTTCGGTCGGGTCCGAAAACACCAAGCTGCACCGCCTTGCTGCGCCGTGCACGGTGGTTATCGCCACAAGAGGATGCCACAGAGACGACCAGAAGGAGGAGACGAGTCGTTCTGTGCAGACGGCTAGAGGTCGTCGGAGATCGCCTGAAAAGCCAGGTCTGGTCGGCTGGGTCCAGGTCGGGTCAGTCTGAAATCTTTGATACTGAAGGTATCGACCGAGAGAGAAGAGAGAGAGAGGAGAGGGTTTCCGGAAAACGAAAGGGAAAAATGAAATTAAATTTCAGATTTTCCCTATTTATACTAAAATGGAAACTTCTTCCAATAGCCATAACTTCCTCATACGAACTCCGATTTACGTGTTCCGCATGTCGACGAACTCGTATCGACGCGCTCTACAACTTTTGTGAAGGAAGTTTAACGTATAAAAAGTCAAACATCACACAACCCCCTAAACTGTGAAATTCGAATAATTATACGTACGAAAACCATTCCACTTCACAAACAACCTATGAATAAACCATACTAACAATTATTCGTACAACTGGTCCATTATTAATTACCAAAATTACATAATGAAAATCCAGGTCATCACAGTCTACCCTCCTTAAAGGAATTTCATCCCGAAATTCACGCTTGCTCAACAACAAACAACTGTGGGTACTTCGCTCTCATATCCGACTCCAATTCCCAAGAAGCATCACCCTCGTCATGGTGACTCCACAATACCTTGACCAAGTCAACTTCCTTCCTTCGAAGTTGCTTTGTTGACCTATCCAAAATACGAATAGGTTCAACAACAAAGGTCGTATCCGCATGCACCTTAATCGTGCCATAATCGATCACATGTGACTCATCCTGGACATACTTCCTCAACATAGATACATGGAAAACATTATGCACACCAGACATACTAGGAGGTAAGGCAAGTCTATAAGCCAAATCTCCTACCCTTTCCAGAATTTCAAAAGGTCCGACAAACCTTGGTGATAACTTTCCTTTCTTGCCAAATCTCACCACACCCTTCATGGGCGAGACCTTCAAGAACACATGATCACCCTTTTTAAACTCAACCTGCCTCCTTTTCAAATCTGCATAACTCTTCTTTCTACTCTGTACTGTTCGAATCCTGTTCCTGATGATTTCAATCTTGTCAGTGGTCTCCTGCACAATCTCAGGACCCAATAACACCTTATCTCCAGCTTCTACCCAGTAGATCGGAGATCTACATGGCCTACCATACAGGGCCTCATATGGTGCCATGCCAATACTGGAGTGATAACTGTTGTTGTAGGAGAATTCAATCAACGGAAGATGATCCTCCTAACTTCCCTTGAAGTCCAACACATAGGCTCTCAACATATCCTCCAACACCTGATTCACTCGCTCAGTCTGCCCATCAGTCTGAGGGTGAAATGCTGTACTCATATCTAAATCAGTTCCCATGGCCTTTTGGAAACCGCTCCAAAATTTTGAAGTAAACCGAGCATCACGATCAGAAACAATTGACACGGGCACACCATGAAGTTTCACGATTACCTCGAGGTAAAGCTCGCACAACATGTCAACCGAATACGTCATTGACACCGGAAGAAAGTGCGCCGATTTCGTCAAACGATCCACGATCACCCACACTGCATCATGACTTCGTTTGGACCTAGGCAGTCTAGTGACAAAATCCATTGAGATCTGCTCCCACTTCCATACGGGAATAGGTAATGGCTTCAACATACTTGCAGGCCTCTGATGCTCAGCCTTCACACGTTGGCAAGTAAGACACTTGGAAACATACTCTGCCACGTCCTTTTTCATTCCATTCCACCATAATTGCCTTCGCAAATCCCGATACATCTTAGTGCTTCCAGGGTGCACAATATACCGCGATCGATGTCCCTGACGAAGAATCTCTCCCTTGAGGTCAACACGATTCGGAACATACAACCTATGGTTCATCCGCAAACCACCATCAGTTCCCACCGACCACTCTGATGGAACGCCAATGGACAAATCCGCAGCCAACTCTGCCAACTTCGCACGTGAGAACTCATCCTCTGTCTGACCTTGAATGATCCTGGAAATCAGGGTAGGCTGTACCGTGATACTTCCAAGGAAACTCTCATTCTCAACTCTTGCTTGCACAAGGTCAAACTCAGATGCAGTCTCCAACATAAGCCACTCCTGAACCATAATAGAAGCAACAATACCTCTGGGCTTCCTACTCAAAGCATCTGCCACCACATTGGCCTTTCCTGGATGATACTCCATGGTGAAATCATAGTCTTTTATGAGTTCCATCCACCTTCTCTGTCTCATTTTCAACTCCTTCTGAGAGAACAGATACTTCAAACTCTTATGATCCAAAGAGTTCGAACTTCTCCCCATACAAGTAATGCCTCCAAATCTTCAAGGTAAACACAACCACAGCAAACTCCAAATCATGAGTGGGGTAATTTCGCTTATGCACCTTCAACTGTCTAGAACCATAAGCGACAACACCGCCATACTGTATCAACACACATCCCAAACCCTGATGAGACGCATCACTATAGATGACTAAACCGCCACCGCTTGTGGGAATAGTCAACACTAGGGTTGTGGTCAATCTAGCCTTCAACTCATTGAATGCTCATTCACATTCCTCAGTCCACACAAACTGGACATCCTTCCTGGTCAACTTGGTCAAAGCCGAAGCAATGCTAGAAAATCCCTCAATGAATCTCCGATAATAACCTGCCAAACCCAGAAAACTACGTACCTCAGTAACCGTAGTGGGTTGACCCCAGTTCATCACTGCCTCAACTTTAGAAGGATCCACAGAGACCCCATCCTTCGAAACTACATGACCAAGGAACTTGACATCCCTTTGCCAAAATTCGCACTTCTTGAATTTCGCAAACAACTTCTTTTCTCTCAAAATCTGCAGCACAATCCGCAGATGCTTATCATGGTCCTCCAACGTCTTGGAATAAATCAAGATATCATCCACGAACACCACCACGAACTTATCCAAGTACGGACTGAACATACGGTTCATCAAGTCCATAAAGGCAGCAGGTGCATTGGTTAGACCAAAAGGCATGACAACAAACTAAAAGTGTCCATACCTAGTCCTAAAACCAGTTTTAGGAACATCATCATCCTTCACTCTCAACTGGTGATATCCAGATCTCAAATCAATCTTCGAGAATACAGTATCTTCCTTAAGCTGGTCAAACAAGTCATCAATCCTAGGTAAAGGGTACCTATTCTTGATCATCACCTTGTTCAACTGCCGATAATCCACACACAACCTTAGTGAACCATCCTTCTTCTTCGCAAACACCACAGGTGCACCCCAAGGAGAAGTACTAGGTCTAATGAACCCTTGTTCAAGTAAACCATCCATTTGCTCCTTCAACTCATTAAGTTTAGTTGGTGCCATTCGAAAAGGTGCCATGGATACAGGTGCAGTACCTGGTATCACATCGATAGCAAAATCCACTACCCTCCTTGGAGGTAACCCTGGTATTTCATGAAATACATCACTGTACTCGGAAACCACAGCAATCTCTGCCATAACCGCAGCACAACTCACCGATTCCACATGAGCTAAGAATCCTGCCCTCAAAGCAGTATCTGATCTAAGACACCGATAATGAAACACTGGTTATCCAGGTATATGAAATGACACTACCATTTCAAAGCAATCAATCATAGCATGATTTGGCCTCAGCCAATCAATACCCAAAAATAACATCATATGTATGATCTGCTAACACAATCAAAGTTGCAGAAAGCTCCCTGCCACCGATCACAATCGGACATGCATCACAAAACATATCAAGCTCAAAGGAAACACCAAGTGGGGAAATAACACACAAGGGTCTAGCAAGGGGCCTAGGAGTCAAACCTAACATATCAACCACAATCTAGATATGAAAGAGTGGGACGCTCCCGTATCAAACAACACTCTAGCAAAGAAATCAAATAAGGATAAGGTACCTTCTACTCCGGTATTCTGCTGACCAATAGCAAACACCCTAGCCTGTCCCTGAGGCTGTTGCCTTGCTGGTTCCCTTGTCCCCTACCCTGCTGGGTACAATCCCTTGAGAAGTGCCCCGTCTGGCCACATGTGAAGCATGCCAAGTTCTTCGGTTTCGTGCAAGCTCGAGCAACATGGCCCATCTCATTGCAATTGAAACACTTCGGGTTCGCCACCGGCCTATTAGGTGCAACCCTAGCAGGTGCAGCTACAGCCCTAGCGGGCGCCTGCTGATTAGTCCTCTATCTATTCCAGAACCCACCTCGATTCCTAAATGCTTTACTGCTCCCTGCAGTTGCCTTTCCCTTTCTTTGGAAATCCCTCTCAGCCGATTCATGTTCCTGGAAAGTCAAGTTCTCCTGCTCAATGGCCATAGCCTTAACGAAAATGAGTTCCACCGTCTTCAGTCCCAGAACAGCAACATCGCGCCGGATCGAAGAATTCAGTCCCCACTGAAACTTCATAGCTAAGCTCTCAGCATCCATCTACCTCACAAAGCGATACAACCTTGAGAACTCAGCCTCATACTCTCTCACACTTTTAGTCCCTTGGACTAACGAGATAAACTCCCTTTCCAATTGCTCCGGCACTGAAGGCGGAAAGTACTTCTTCCTGAACAGTTCCACAAAACCATCCCAGGTCATGGTGGACACATCCATCACTCTCTGTGTGCCATTCCACTAGACCTGTGCATCGCCTTGGAGCATAAATGTGGCAATCTTCCTCTTCTCAATGTCATCGCAAACGACCATCTCGAAGTAGGTCTTCATGTTCTCAATCCACTGATCTGCCAACATGTGATCCGTACCTCCCTGAAATGGGACTCCCCCCAGTCTCGAAATCTCCTTTGCCAACTTTGACAAACGAGTGGGATCTACAACATTTGCAACCTCCACAACAGGTGGAACAGGCAACTCAACATTCGATGCCTCCACATCATTCTCGAACATCTCCTCAACAGGAGGAGGAATCCTGCCCCTACCTCGGGCTCTACCCCTGCCTCTGGGTCTACCTCGATCCCACACCACATTTGCTCCCATCATTTAAAACGACCAAGAAATATCGGAAAAAAAATAAATTAAAAACCAGCACAAGATGAAATCGAATAGTAGAAACCGATTACCCAAACTCTATTGCTAGAGATCAAAAACCTAATGGGAATGGTTGTCGAGAATGAAACTGTATCTATGAGCTTCTTCCTCCTCATGGAATGCATCATCATTTTTCAATCTTTTACGCCCCCCAGTCCTCTCTACTGTCCTTCTCTATTAAGGTGTCGTGATTATGAACATCAAGACCAACACCATAGAGTTGCATGAACATCAAAATGCAAAAACTTAGATTGATCTTTGAGAACTAGAAGAACAAAAAGAACTGAAAAGAAGATTGATCATACCAAAGAGTTGCATGAAGAAATAAGATCAAAATGCAGAAATAAAATCGATCAGTGATGGAATCGTGGAAGAAAAGGAAGAGGAAGATCAAACTTTGTAGCCTGAAAACACAGTAGGTGCGTATGAGTGGTTGTGTATGGTGGTCATGGAGTTGCATGAAGAATTTTTTTAAAGAATAAGAACTAAAGAAGAAAAACCTGAAAAGGAAGAGGAGGGAAAAAAGACGTAGGTGGTTAGAATGGGAAAGAGAAGATAATAGAGTGAGAGGGAGAAATGTATCTGGTGTATGTTATTAGATGTGGGCAAATCTATTGTAACTTTATAGACTTTGGTAATTCCCAATGATTAAAAGCCACATAAAAAAAAAAATTAATGCCAACTGGACATACCTTTTTTTTTTTCCAGGTTATATATAACAGAAAAAAAATTGAGGATTGAGACTAAACTGGAAAAAATCTGATTTGAACCGGACCGGACTGAAATAGCAAAGTTTTAATGAAAACCTGCACCAAATCGAACTGAACAGGCCTGTTCGGGCCAATTTTTTGTGTTTCTGGTCTTTTTTGCCCTCTCCTGTTTAAGGTTTGGACCTCAGCCCTAAATTTGAAGCATGGCTTCAATTTAGGCCTTGGCTCCGGGCATGTATGCGTGGCTGTTGGATATGGGACTTGCTCCCTTAAGCGTCGGGTTTAGGTGGTATGTTTTCATCATGGCACGCGAAAGAGCCAGACTATGAGTGAGACCCAAGTGGTTATTGTCATCTCGTAGCTACACCAACTGTCACATAAGGAAAGATAGAGATGCTACCCATGGTTCAACTAATAGTACTTCTACAAAAAAAAAAAAAAAAAAAAGATATGCCTTAATTGTTTTGGCAGAGTAGGCTGAACATCAATGACATTCAAATAAATAACAGTCGTATACATAAACTAGTGAAAGCCTACGCTCTACAGAGCAATTGATGTATCAATAAACTGACTGAAATTTCATAAACTGTTTGGCAAACATTTTGCATTCACTCATTATTTCAATTGCATAATCCATTAAACCTTGTAGTTCCTGTTACCATAATTGATGAACACTTAGTGTGGATACTCCTCGTAGCTCCGTTGAGGTACCTTTCTGATGATGGCCTTCATGAGATCAAAGTAGAGCGGCAGCTGTGCAAGAGCGAAAAATGTAACTGGCAAGCAAGTTGCTGCATACAATGAATATGCCACATATCTCAGTTGATGTTTTAGGAGAAAGATATGACCTGTGCAAAACGAGACTAACATAGAAGCTATAGATGCAAAGAGTGATGTCAAACCGATCAAGAGTTTGCGAGGCAAGTCCATGGAAAAATCACTTTCTTCATATCTAGAAGTGAGGATTGAAAGAAAGAAGACCAGGGAAGTTATTGAGAAGCAGAGAGCAACTAGTGATGAAATGGTGAAGGCACTGAATGCTGTCTTGTCTTTGAGAATTGGCTCGCCTGTATGCTGATTTAGTCCTCCTGGTACAGTTGCAGATGTAGCAAATGCAACCGTTGCAATGAGGGCTGCAACCACGGAGCATGATTCTGAGGTTTTAATTAGCCATTTGCTTCCGTCTTTTATAAGATGTTTGTGTGTATCTTTAAATATCTCCTTTGGTGTCTGGCCTCTGTTGTTGTAGCGAACAAAGTAACGATGCGGCATGGAGTTTTTGACAAACTGAGGAACACATCAAAGTTACTAGTAGAAGATTATGTTCCAAGTTTTTTCTTTTAACATATTAACAAATTATGTTACAATTAGCTGATTACACCCTTAAATCAACAATATGACATACCTTATACCACTTGATTTCCCATTGCATTTGCAATGCCGCACCTGGAATAAGCCAAGGCCGGTACTGTCCACATGTAGCAGCAAGATGTAATGCACTATTACCTTCGTTGTCCAACTGACCAAACAGGCTTTCTTTTAGTATCTTTCTCTTCTGAAGGAGATTGTACACATGGGGTTGCCTGTTCTCAACTGCTAAGAGTACAACATTCTTGTTATCAGAGTCAACATCCTGGATGGCCACCGGAAATTTGTCTAGGATTTTCTCCACCATTTCAGTTACTCCCATCTTTGCTGCAATTAAAACAGGTGACTGATTCTTTCCAGGAACTACATTCTTCTTACCTACCAAGGGTTTATTGTTCTTCCTCTCTGTGCAATGAGCAGCATGATGAGTGTGGAAATCTCCAAGTCTTGTGATGTTAATGAAGAATGCAGTGTAAACAAGAAAGGGCGGAGAAGTTAACTCACCTTGTTCGTTTTTATCACTCCCTGTCTTGTATTTGTACTGGTTTGAGGACAAATAGTCGTCTCAGTACTTGTATCTGTACTGTTAAGTGCCGCATGATCAGATGGCAAGGGTGAAGCTTGCTCCAGCATTGTAGGAATAGGCACTTCATAATCTTCTTTATCTTTGCTGGGTTGAGTTTCTTTGGGATTTTTCCCAGTATTTCGATATTTGTATAAAGAAGTACGATCAACCAATTCATTCATGACCTGATTTGCCCATATATGTCTCTTTTTCTTTTCTTGGATTTTTCTTATACCCCCAATTCCTAAATGACATTAATTAAACGCAGTTAGGGATATTGAGACAATGTTACATTGATTTTTCTTTCGGTTAGAAAATGATGCTTGGATGGGAAAGTGATGTATTGTAAAGAAGTTTCCACATCTAACTAGGATGTATGTTGATTGGGGAATGGAACATGATTTAACAGTGACATTAATTAAACACATAGTTAGGGATACTGAGACAATGTTACATTGATTTTCTTTCAGTTAGAAAATGATGCTTGGATGGGAAAGTGGTGTCCTGTAAAGAAGTTTCCACATCTAACTAGGATGTATGTTGATTGGGGAATGGTACATGATTTAACAGTGTGTGATTGGATTCAATACATAAGTTTGATACTGACCAAATCCCAGAATGATTAGCAAGGCCTTCATCAGAAACTTGAACAACAGAACAAATGAGACATAATTGGGAGGAAACAGGTGATTCTTTCTCCCCTTTCCCTCTGGATGATTTGCCCCTGATAAGAGGAAGAAAAACGGATGCTAAAAGTCATGACATCTCAGCATAGTTAAGATGCTAAGACTCATAAAACAGATATAATTAACTAACAAAACTTGAATAGTAGATTTCCCCCTATGTTCATAATTTTAGATCATAAGAAATAAATGGTATTGAGTTTTGGAGGAACAAGTTCTTACAAAATGCATATTGAATACCTCCAAAAGCTTATTGCGAAAGAAATGATTGAAGCTCCAGTTTTTTACCAAATGGTATAAACCTAAAGATTATCTCACCATTGTCTTATATATTCTTTTTGTAAGACGTGTGGGAATGATTCTTCTCAACGAGAGTGACGGTTCCATCAGTCCTTGTAAATTTCAGTAGACAGTTTCTCAGTTAGGAAATTACCATTGGTTGATCTTGAACACTTTGCATCTGATATTTTGTTTGTAACATCTATTGATTGTGACCACACTACAGAAGTTGATGCTCCTGGAGTAGCCTCTGCGATAATTGGGCTAATTATATGATAATATAACTTCACTCTACAATGAAAGGTTTCCTATAGAGTTTATACCTTGTTTGGGATTCTCTTCATCATTAACAGGACCATTAGTACCCTTCACATTTCCTCCATTAGCTTGAAGGAGTGAGCTGTGCGTCTTATGCCAGTATACGTTACCTAAAATGGAGAAACTAAATTAAATATATGTGCACATTGTTGGTGAAAACTGAACTATATATAAAAATTTGAATTGTTTAACATTAACCCACTTAACACTTGAAACAAACTTCTGAGAACTTGGAAGAAATTCACGCATGTTTCATAGTTTTCTGGGTATGAAAAACTATTTCTGTCTCCTGCCTCAGAAAGACAAGCTTCATGGTTATATTCTTCCACTTTGAGTTCTTCAACCATCAAACCTGACCATGAAAGAGTAAAATCCTTTTCAAAATTCCCACAAAGCAGTAGGAACTACTTGGAAAACAGGTAATAGTAAGAACACATGCATATGCATATCCATGTGAATATAAAATTTATAGAGTACAGATTTCTCACATTTGTATATAAGATGATCACAGAGTTCAAGTCGACAGCTGCTTTTGAATGCATTGGGCTCACTGGCTAGAATATGCAGCGGAGACGAACCATTTTGATTGATAGAGTTCACAAGTTCTGGGTACATCCAAATTATCTGAAATGCCAAACCTATCAAAACCAAATCAAACAATTAATCAGCCCTGCTTCTTCTAGTTTCAACATCGGACCATTTTCATCATGTGGTTTCACTATGTTAAAAGGACCAAAAAAAAAAAAAAAAAAAAAGGACTCTGTCAAAACAGAACACAAGTTCACAAAAAATTGAGACTAAATGACCACAGTGAACGGAGAACCCATTCGGGTTCAAAGCATTTAACCCTAACCGAACCGAGCAAGCCATTTCAGTTTCGGGTTCGGGTTTCGGTTCCCCCATATTCTGAGAACAAATTACCAAAGTAAGAAACAGAATTAGATGTAGGAGTTGCACTTACTGAAGTATTCACTGGAGATTGCAGCATGAAGAATGGTATCACCATTGTTGTCTCTGATCGAGGAATGGGGTTTTTCTTGGCAATGAAAATTTAGGCAAAGAAAAGCCTTTGTGTTACCCTTAAGGGCTGCCAAGAACAGAGGTGTCTCGCCCTCCACATTTCGAACGGAGATGAGGCTTGCCGCCTTGGCTGCAATGCAGTGGCACACTTGTACATTCCCGAGCCAAGCAGCTAGATGTAGAGGCGTGTTGCCTCTATCATTTGCTATGCTGAGTACTACGGTTGATGCACTGCCGTCTTCAGTATGGAAAATAATGTTCACCAACTCTAGGACGATTTCGGTTCGGCCATCTGCTATAGCTATGTGCAGAGCAGTCTCCTTGGATCTGGTTATCTTGGCTACTTGAGCTGTAATACTATTTCTGTAGGCCTCCATGACCTTTTCCCATTGTCCTTTCATCGTGTTTTCGAACAAGCTATCTATTTCCTCATCTGAAGCCATAGTAGCTGGTCTATAATCTAGTTAAAACTGAGTGAGCTATTATATATGTTATGTAGGGAGGAAGATGAATCTGAATGGAGTGTTGAACAAGTATGCCAATTCCATTTTTCTAGTGTTATTGCATAGTGTTTTCACTATGAATCAAACAATTACAATGCCTTCACTGTTAGAGAAAAGAAGATTAAAGAACAAAATCTAGATCTGCTTAATTGATTCTTATTTGGCCGTTATTTTATTAGAAAACCACTTTTGTTTTGTGCAAGGAAAAGCTCGTGGAGGAAGAATGGAACACATGAACCTTAAGTAGAGTAGAGTATACAGCTCCAGCTTTATCCTGGTTAAACTAATTTCTTCCTTCTCAAGTTATCTTTTGGTTACTTTCAAGTCCTCGTACTTCAATCGAACACACTCTTTGTTAACAAAACGCACTCCTTTTTCTATTCAAAAATCTAGTTACCCTGTAGGACATGCTTTAACCTAGTTCTTACAGAGATTAAAGACTACGTCATGCCAACTTGATTATTCCTTGTCCCTTGAAGATTTATTAGTCTAAAGTTAATATGGATTAGTATTTAATTATGGGAATTGATACTTGATCCAAATGCCAAAATATGAGATTCTGTACAAGATGGTTGTGTGAGCCTGAACTTTTTTTTTTTTGACCAATTGTGGCATGCATCAGCTTTTGAATTTCGACTTGTGCGATTGTTTCGACTGTTCTATGCAGTACAGTTTATGAACAGGATTCATCCAAACGAGCAAAAGAAATCAAGTATGCTGAGGATTTCCCCAACTCCGATTAAAAATGTTTTGTACAGGGAATGTAGAAATTTGGAAATACTTCAACCAGTCTTTCATATAACACGAAAAATTTAAAAGAGGATAGTTCAGCTTATACATTACCATAGTAATTCTACACGTAACAATTTGTAAATATGGGGCAGATTTCATCGCACCTATCATGAAGATATCCAAATTTTCTTTGTCGATCCAATACAACTCTGATACAAGCTACGAATAACATTCTCATGAAGATCATGATAGGTTGAGTGACCAAAGCAACCATTGAAACACCTGGAGAAGAGAGAGAACTATTTCACATGATCCAGCGCACATTTTTACAAACATTCTTTTCACCTTTCAGTCACAAGTGGTTGCGTTGTGGGTGCCAATGACCTGGTTTGTAGTCACAACTACCTATCTGAGAAAACCTGCTCTGAGCCTCTGATAGGTATATTCGTAAATGGCATCACTCCTACGAATACCGGAGGTCTTCGAGAAATGGTGTATGTCACTTTAGATGTCTTATCTTCTTTGTAGCATCTATAATGCTTTGGCTTATCTCCAGGTGCTCCAATTTTAACAATTTCTCAAGTTGAAGAGTGGCTTTGGCGAAGCCATCCTCCTTGATACAGGAAGCTGAAGGAAGGGCAAAAATAACTTCATTGACATCTTCTTCAAGCTGGAGGCAGAAGAGATGGCTAAACACCTGAAGATAAAGATCAAATTGCAAGTCAAGCTACTGGCATGTGATATTTCATGAGAACAATGCACACTGCTTACTATGAAAACAAAGTTCCAATTGTAACAACAATTGTGATGTTCCGAAATGTGGATTTATGTTGCTGACAACGTTGCATGGACAATATGGATTATGAATTCCGGTCATTTTTTGGTTAAGAACGAAAAATTTGATAACATAAATAAATTCTAGACAATTAAGGGCGTGTTCTGTACCGTTTTTAAATATTGTTTTCTGTTTTGCAAATTCAAAAACAGTCGGAGATTGCGTTTGGCGCATCAGATTCCTAATTCAATGAAAACTCTATCTTAAATACAGAATCAATTTTAGTCTATCTTTTCCAAAACGATATATCAGCGTTTCCTTCTTTTTCTGAAAACAGAATCCTAAATTTGTGAAACGTGGGATATTGATTTTGCGAGAAAGAGAAGAGCACGCGGGATTTTTTTTTCCGTAAATGAATGCAGAGCGGGATGAGAGCGCGGCAATTTTTTTGCTCCGAAACTCTATATATTGATCGATTCATTGTTCTCTGACAATCCATCTAAGTCGTGTTCATCTTCCTCAGGAAACAGAGCTTCATCTGGACTCTACTGCTCTAGGTATGGCATTCTTCCCCTAAATCTTGAATTGTTCTTTGCTATTCTTGTTTCACAATAATTGGGCATGATTGATTCATACTTTGCTGTCAGGTAGCAAGACAAATGCAAAGGCGGCTTCTCCTGCCCGCATCGATTCTGACACTACTGCTCCTGGTATGCTTTTGCTTTTTGTTTAGGTTTGCTTTTTATTTTTTTTTTATTATATAGCTTGGAACATGATCTAGAGTTTTCTTGGCTGTTTCTTTTGTTTTGTTGACGTATTAGAGGTGTTGTGAATAGATAACAACTAGATATTGTTGATGGGATCATTGTTCTCATTGCACCTACAACTTCATTTATTTATAGCTTTCGTTTAAGAATCAACATGTGTCCTCTTTGTTAGGATTGTGGCCCAATATCTAATTCCTTGTCTGTTTTGGATTCTTTACTTCTGAAGGCTTTGGATAAGCAATTCTAGTGTATCTAGGATTTATGGAGTTTTTCCTTAGAAGTAAAGGTTTAGGATTGAAGATCCTATTGGGAGTCGGACTAATCGTGAGCCTATAAATAGTCATTCAACATGTGTCCTCTTTAGGATTGCAGTTCAATATCTAATTCCTTGTCTGTTTTGGATTCTTTACTTCTAAAGGCTTTGGATAAGCAATTCTAGTGTATCTAGGATTTATGAAGTTTTTCCTTAGAAGTAAAGGTTTAGGATTGAAGATCCTATTGGGAGTCGGACTAATCGTGAGCCTATAAATAGTCATTCAGGGTTATTGGCTGATGTAGGACGAGAATGTGCCCAGTTTAGTCAGAAAACCATAAAAGCAAAGAAGCGGCGTAGAATCAAGAAGAGTGATTGGAAAATAGGTAACTCAAGCGTAATGAGATTATTAGCTGCTGGAATATTCAAGAAGATTTGGTTTTGGACCTTTCGAGTTACTCGTACAAGAAGTCCGGTTTTGATTTTAATTTTGTGTGACTCCCACCTAAATAAATATGTGTCATCTTTGCAATAACCACCTTTGACGCTTTCATGCCATGGCCTTCCAAAAAGCACATTAGTGTCATCCATGTCAATCACATGACAAGTAATCTCTTCTTTATAAAATTTTCCCATAGAGACAGGAACTTTACAAACTTCTGTTACTTGTGCATATTCATCCTCTCCAAATGGAATCCAGTATGGATCACTCAGCTTCACTGTCGGCAATTGAAAATAATCCACAATTTTGTTTGCTACAAAATTCTCTCGTAGACCACTGTCAATTATTACAGAGCATACCTTGTCTTTGATGACACATGTAGTTCGGAAGTCGTCGTAATCCGGCGTTGTGAATATCCAATGTTCCATGTTTCTTCTTTCTTTCTTTTTTTTCCTTTTTTTTTTTTGGATTGATGAGGTTGTCCTAGGGCAAATCCCTTGGTATGTTCCTCTTCAACGAAACTTTCTTGGATAGATACTCTACGACCAGCGTCGTTGAGGTTGGTGGTAGTGAACTTCTCCCGTGGATCGTAGTCTGCTAAGAAGCGGGCGAAAGTAACCCTAGATTTACAAGCAATAAACCTAAAACAAAGATTCTGGAGTCCACCAGAGATAAAAGAGAAAACTCTCAATTTTGATTGATAATATGATAAAAGATCGTTCTGCAGCCATTTAAGGTTGCTTATATATGGGAAAGAAACCCTAGGGCGACTAACAATGAAACCCTAAAGCCCACGGATTAAAACAAAACAAATCCAAAATAAACTAGAAAACCTAAAATAAAAAGAATGTAAAACTAGCCTAAAAATATGAAATCACGAATCGGATAATTAAGACGATACATTTTGGCCTAAATCTGATAGGGCTCACTAAAGTGAGTCTTGAAGATCTCGTCGTTCCCATTCTGGAAAGCTATCATGCGTCTCAAACGGACATTCTGGCCAAAAGTTAGTCAAATCTGATTCAAAATCAAAACCTGACTTCTTGTACGAGTAACTCGAAAGGTCCAAAACCAAATCTTCTTGAATATTCCAGCAGCTAATAATCTCATTACGCTTGAGTTACCTATTTTCCAATCACTCTTCTTGATTCTACGCCGCTTCTTTGCTTTTATGGTTTTCTGGCTAAACTGGGCACATTCTCGTCCTACATCATTCAACTGACGCGGGCGGAAGTAACCCTAGGTTTACAAGCAATAAACCTAAAACAAAGATTCTGGAGTCCACCAGAGATAAAAGAGAAAACTCTCAATTTTGATTGATAATATGATAAAAGATCGTTCTGCAGCCATTTAAGGTTGCTTATATATGGGAAAGAAACCCTAGGGCGACTAACAATGAAACCCTAAAGCCCACGGATTAAAACAAAACAAATCCAAAATAAACTAGAAAACCTAAAATAAAAAGAATGTAAAACTAGCCTAAAAATATGAAATCACGAATCGGATAATTAAGACGATACATTTTGGCCTAAACCTGATAGGGCTCACTAAAGTGAGTCTTGAAGATCTCGTCGTTCCCATTCTGGAAAGCTATCATGCGTCTCAAACGGACATTCTGGCCAAAAGTTAGTCAAATCTGATTCAAAATCAAAACCTGACTTTTTGTACGAGTGACTCGAAAGGTCCAAAACCAAATCTTCTTGAATATTCCAGCAGCTAATAATCTCATTACGCTTGAGTTACCTATTTTCCAATCACTCTTCTTGATTCTACGCCGCTTCTTTGCTTTTATGGTTTTCTGGCTAAACTGGGCACATTCTCGTCCTACATCATTCTCCTCCACTATGAAAGAACTCGCCCTCGAGTTCATCTTGAATAAAGGACAAGAATAGGTAGACAAAAGACCTGAGAAAAAATTAGACAATTGAACCTGTGGATTATTGGCCTGATCCTCTGCAAATTTTGATGGCACAATCATGAACCCAACGCCAAAGATGAGTCTGTCATATGCATTTTGGCTCTCATACGCAACCTTCATAGATTCGTCTCGGCTCTTAATGTTGCATTCTTGAATGATATCTGGTTCTGAGTGATTTATTTCAGGCTCCAAGACTTCTTCATTATTAATAACCATGTCTACATGAACAATTTCATCTTTAACCTCTTCTTGGTCATGATGGATGATTTCTTGTGGAGCATCTTTCATTAGAAATTCTTCTGACTTTTCTTCGGATAAACTATTAATGTCAAAGGGCAAAGAAAACTCTTTGAACTTTAACTTCTTTTCAAAAACCTTAGGAGGGTAATTCTTGATCGAAAAATCTCTAGGCAAAAATTTTTCGTTAAGAAGACCTTTCATCTTCCTCCATGTTTGAACACGCTCTTTTCCTTGCCTCTGACGAGAACTCTGCAATTGATCCCACCAATAAGCAGCATCTTTTTTTAGCTTCCGAGAAACCATCTTAGCCTGCTTGTGTTTTGGAACCTCCATGATCTCAAAGAAGTTATCCACTTCAACTTGCCAATCCAGAAAATCTTCTACACCCAAGTTGCCCGAAAAGAAAGGAATTTCGGCCTTGACTTTGTAATCCTGGTCAGCTTGTCCCTGTTGTTCATGTTGCAAAATTTCTTCTTCAGACTCAGATTCTGAAGTATTAACAACAACTTCACCACGTGGAGCCCTAACTCGCTGGCCCCCTTCCCCGCCTCTATTCCGATTATTGTTGTTGTTGTTGTTGTTATTCCTCTCACCCAACAATCCATGAATTTCTCCAATCTGATTATTCATGGAATTGATGGCAGCGGTAAACGCTGTTGTAAGAGCTTCAATATCTGATTTCGTAACTTCACCCATTACTACTAAGGCAAATAAAAGAGACAGGGAAGACCTGCTCTGATACCACCTGACGCAGTCGGATTGATAACTAGGTTTACCAGCAATAAACCTAAAACAAAGATTCTGGAGTCCACCAGAGATAAAAGAGAAAACTCTCAATTTTGATTGATAATATGATAAAAGATCGTTCTGCAGCCATTTAAGGTTGCTTATATATGGGAAAGAAACCCTAGGGTGACTAACAATGAAACCCTAAAGCCCACGGATTAAAACAAAACAAATCCAAAATAAACTAGAAAACCTAAAATAAAAAGAATGTAAAACTAGCCTAAAAATATGAAATCACGAATCGGATAATTAAGACGATACATTTTGGCCTAAATCTGATAGGGCTCACTAAAGTGAGTCTTGAAGATCTCGTCGTTCTCATTCTGGAAAGCTATCATGCGTCTCAAACGGACATTCTGGCCAAAAGTTAGTCAAATCTGATTCAAAATCAAAACCTGACTTCTTGTACGAGTAACTCGAAAGGTCCAAAACCAAATCTTCTTGAATATTCCAGCAGCTAATAATCTCATTACGCTTGAGTTACCTATTTTCCAATCACTCTTCTTGATTCTACGCCGCTTCTTTGCTTTTATGGTTTTCTGGCTAAACTGGGCACATTCTCGTCCTACATCATTGGCTTGGAGTGTGCTTTCGGAGATTGGAAGACACCATTTAGATAAGATGTGAGGGTTTGAAGATTTTCGCATTGTGGGTTGAAAGAGACTCATTCTAGAGGATGCCATTGAGACATCGTTTAGAGAGATCTGTGTGTGGATAAATTGAGTGTTCTGATAATTTGAGAGACTCTAAGAGTTGCAAACTTTGAGAGATCGGATGTATTTGGGAATTCTCTATTGAGAATTTGGGTTGTGAGGAGAGAGGTTATTTGAGTGGAAGAACCAAAACGTTCTTCAAAGTTGTTAATCTTCTTTTCGTTTAGTGGATCCATCATGATCATCACCCGGGGATGTAGGTCAACTATTAAACTGAACCTCGTCAACAATCTTGTGTTTGCTTGCATAGTTTGTGATTACTGTCTTCATTCAGTTTCGGTCTTGGGCTAGGGAATTCGAAAGGTGACTCGAATTTCCTAACAAGTGGTATCAGAGCCAGGTTCAAGAGCGACTATGAAGACGTTGGAGAAATTTGGAAATCAAGATAAAGACAAGACGTGGAGTGCTATTGTTGTATGAGTTTTGAGCATATTAGATATTAATGTGGAAAGTTGAAGGCTAAGGAAAATTGAGGAACTACTACATGCATGGCTAGTGAAGATTATGGAGATGCAATCATGATCACATCATGTTCAGAGAAGCCACAAGCTGAGTGGATCTGAGATATGGGTTGTTTCGAACACATACATATTGATTTTTTCTTCCTACGGGCCTATGCAGGAAGGTTTAGTGAGGTGGGTTTGTTCATAAAACCTACGAAGTCGCTAGTGTTAGAACAATCAAAATTGAGGTGCATGATGGATCAGAGGACTTTAGTGAATGTCGCCTAGTTTCGAGAGAAATCTGATATTTCTTGGGACTTTGGATTTTGAAGACCACAAGATGATTGTGGGTTAAGGTGGAACTTTTGAAGTGTTGAATGGAGCACTCGTTCTGATAAAAGTTAAGAATGTGAAGGGTCTCTATCGTTGAGAAAGGAGCTTTGATCGATGTGGAACTATTGACTCCACTAAGAGTTTGGTTCAATGTGGAAGATTGGCAATCTTGGTTCTTGTTGGCATTGTACAGTGGTGAGCAGTTGGCAATGTGGAGGAACTAAATTTGCTTATGAGATGAAATTTCAAGAGCAATAAAAATTGCAGCAGTCCTTAAAGGGAGGCAGACCCATAAGGATCCTAACACAAGTTTGTGGTGGAGATATGCTAGCTCATGCATATTCCACAATTAAGGTGTCACCTACTTTGGAGAGTAGAGTTAATGAGGAAGTTGAGAAGCAAACTTGGTGTTCTAAGAATGATGTGTCAAGAGAAGATTTCCATGGAATTTATGGTGAGAGAATTGTTTCAGGGGGATGTTGCTCAACATAAGTTGTGCAAACCATTAAAGATTGCTCATATTAGGTTTGGCAACTTTGGTGAAGCCTTGGATTGCATGCAAGTGGCTGCACAGTGCATGTTTGGGGAAAAGAGTTGTTATCCAAGGGTCAAGTTGGAGTGGTTGTGAAACTTGGCAAACTAATTTGGCTACTGAGCACAAGAGGCACATTGAGGTGTGGTTGTGATCGTGGTTCGTTGAGAAGACCCAAGGAAGCTTGCGTTCAGTGAAAGTTCAGAGATTTTGAGCCGAGGTGGAAATTGTTAGGATTGCGGTTCAATATCTAATTCCTTGTCTGTTTTGGATTCTTTACTTCTGAAGGCTTTGGGTAAGCAATTCCAGTCTATCTAGGATTTATGGAGTTTTTCCTTATAAGTAAAGGTTTAGGATTGAAGATTCTATTAGGAGTCGGACTAATCGTGAGCCTATAAATAGTCATTCAGGTTTATTGGTTTGGATTGAGCTTTCAGAGATTGGAAGACACCATTTAGAGAAGATGTGAGGGTTTGAAGATTTTCGCATTGTGGGTTGAAAAAGACTCATTCTGGAGGGTGCCATTGAGACATCGGTTAGAGAGATTTATGTGTGGATAAATTGAGTGTTCTGATAATTTGAGAGATGTTAAGAGTTGCAAGCTTTGAGAGATCGGGTGTATTTGGGAATTCTCTATTGAGAATTTGGGTTGTGAGGAGAGAGGTTATTTGAGTGGAAAAACCAAAACGTTCTTCAAAAGTTTGTAATCTTCTTTTCGTTTACTGGATCCACCATCATCGTCAACCGGGCACGTAGGTCAACTATTTGACCAAACCTCGTCAACAATCTTGTGTTTGGTTGCATAGTTTGTGATTACTGTCTTCATTCGGTTTCGGTCTTGGGCTAGGAAATTCAGAAGGTGACCCGAATTTCCTAACACTCTTTTGTTCTTATGTATGACATTCTCTTAATATGTGTCTGTATTTGAGTTTTTTTTATTGGTGAGTTGATATAGGAGAAGATATCTTTGGCATCCTTTAAACTGATGGTGCATATATATATATATATATATATATATATATATAGGCCCTATCAGGAGTGGACGTCCGCACTTTCGCTAAAGTGCAGACATCGATGCAGCAGGCGGCTTTCAGGCTGCGGGGGCGGCACAGGGATGCCCGGAGGGAGGCCGGAGGAGTCCCAGACCTCTTCTAGGCGGCGTTCGAGGTCGGAGGAGGTCGGGCTTACCGGTTTCTGTGCAGCCACCTCACCTATAGTTGCAGGTTCTGTGCAGCACCTCAGAACCTTCGACGGTGACTCCACCGGACCGCAAACCCCTCCGCACGACCCCCAGCGTCCCTCCGGCAAGCCGCGCTGCGCCGTCACCTCTAGATCGAGGCCAGAGGAGTGACGTCTGCATTTTTTCTGGGTTGCCGACGTCTGCTCTTGAACGGCTCCGTATATATATATATATATATATATTGTTGGCTACTGGAACTTTGAAAGTAAATTTGATTCGTTGGAACTTTGAAGTACATTTGATTCATTTGATTTGTTGTTGGCTTCTTGTGCACATATATCTTTGGCTTCCTCTTGATGTTTATATATTATCTCATTAGTGCCAACTAATAGATTTTAGTGATGGATTAGAGCAGCTTTGATTTGGCTAATTGCAGTTTATATATTAAATAGGATATAACTTATCACTTTATTAATTGTTAGCTACTAGCAGCTAGCAATCTTTTGGGTATATTAATGAAGTTGGATTGTGGATTGACGGAGAGAGAGGCATAAACACTATATTCCCTGGTAATCAAATATCTAGGAATATGATATTTCATTGTCTAGAACAGCTAAGGAGATGCATAATATTGATTGTATAAGATTACACTCTGTTCACTGAAAAATCTTTATTGGTTGTTCATTCATTTAATCAAACTGATGTATCATATATAGAGATATAGAATAATAATAGTAATAGCACTAGTGTTAGTATTACAGTTTATTTTCATCTCATTTTCATTTAAGGAAGATGGCCTCTAATGAAGTGGAGATTGATGATAAAGCTGAATGGTCTGCTAAGACTAAAGGAAAATTTATTCATATTTTGCATGAGCATGTGAAAAAAGGAGATATGCAAACATCCACTTTCAAAAAGAAAATTTGGATGGAAATATGTGATGAGTTGTTTGCTGAAACGACAAAAAGATACACTATGGCACAAGTCAATTATAAGTTCAATAGACCACGCAAAAACACCGTGAATTTTCTGATTTGATTGAGCATACCGGATTTGGATGGGACCCTATTGCAAACACTGTTACTGCATCAAAATATTAAGGTAAATTTAGTGTCAACCCAATTTTTGTTTATTGAGCTTTGAATATATAATTTTTTTGGTATATGTAATATGGCATTTTTCATTACAGAGAGTACCGAGAATGAAGCCCTATCGAAAGAAAGGCTTGGACCATTATGAAACTTTAGGGGAAATATTCAATACTACTACTGCAACAGGTCAACTACAATATGCCTCTAGCCAGCTCCCTCCCAATTCAGATTATGAGTGTGAGTTAGAGAACAAGTTTCTTAACAATGGAGTTCACATCAATCTTGATGAGGATTTCAATGTTAATAATACTCAAAATGAGATCAGAGGGAAAAGAAAAGTTGTGATAGAGGCTCTACCTTCAGAGGGTCGAACAAAAAAATGGGACAAAATGGAAGCCTACTTAGAAATTTGTGGTGAAGTGATGAAAGAAAAGCTACAACAAAGAAAAGAAAAAAAATGCTGAAGAGAATAAGGAGAAGTACTCCATTGCAGAGTGTGTGCAAATTGTGGAAACATTGGGAGACATTGACCATGCCACATTTATTAAAATGATGGATAAGCTTATAGTTTTTGAATGGAGGAGGCTTTTCCTTACCATGTCCAATGAAAGAAGAAGAGCTTGGCTAGCTAATCTCTAGAATTTCTATATTGTGGTTGTTCTGTTATCCAGCTTGTTGCTTGTCTTAGTTGCATGAACTATCATTTTATTTCCAATTCATTTTTGTTACTTTGGTAAACTTTTGGTTCTTGCTTGTGTTTATTTGATATCAAATAAATGATCGATGTTATTCATTGATTTTACATCTTTTGTGTTATTGGATATTCTGAATTAACTGTGTTTGAATCTTTTTCAATAGGTGTTAAAGATGATTATAGACATGGAACATGGTGACTCAAATAGTTCTTCAAAACTAGATGAAATGGCACAACATATGATAATATGTATGAACATCTATGATTATTGGTCTTCATACATAGATAAGGTTCCTTGCCATACATGGATATTATCGGGAGCTAAATATGTGCAAGAGTTGCATAATGGACATCCAAATAGAATTCATAACTCATTTCGCATGGATAAACATGTATTTCGAAGGTTGTGCTGCACGCTTGAGAGTTTAAATTTATTAAAAGATGATCGGCATGTAGGCATTCAAGAGGCCGTGGCTATTTTCTTATATATAGTATCTCATAGTGAGCGCATAAGAATGGCTGTTGAACACTTTTAACTATCAAAAGATACTATTCACCGACAATTTAAACGTGTATTAGCAGCCTTGTGAAAGAAATCGCCACATATCATACGTCCTCAGAGTCAAGGAGAAACACCTTCAGAAATTTTGAACAATCCAAAATTTTATCCATATTTTGAGGTAAGGAATTATTATGAATGAAATTTATTTATTTATTTCTTTAAATTTCTCTCTAATATTTATTTATCTTATGACATAAATGTATTGGGGCAATTGATGGAACACATGTCGCCGCATGGGCTCCGGCTCAGAAACAAACTTCATATCGTGGTAGGAAGGTCCTTGTTACCCAAAATGTCATGTGTGCATGCTCCTTTGACATGATGTTCACCTTTGTTCACACTGGATGGGAATGGACTGCGAATGATTCTAGGGTCTTTGCAGATGCAGTGACCAGGCCAGAGAATAAATTTCCATTTCCAAATGAAGGTATAAAGCTACGTTACTTTTTTCTATAGCTTTCTATTTAAATGAAAAATACATATGCTTTACTTTGATTTTGACATGCACAAATTAATTATAAAAAACAGGATATTATTATGGGGTGGATGCTGGATATACAAACATACCAGGATTCTTAGCTCCTTATCGAGGTGAGAGTTATCATTTGCGTGATTACAGAGGACCTCGTCGTACACCAAGAGGCCCTAGGGAGTTGTTCAATTACAGACTTTTTTCATTGCAAAATGTGATTGAGCGATGTTTTGGTGTACTAAAAGCGGTTTTCTAATTTTAAAATATATGCCTAATTATCCTCCAAGAAGACAACGACGTATCCCTATCGCATGTTGTGTTTTACACAATTTTATTTAGAAAGAAGCTCGTCGCGACAGATTGTTTGAAGCTTTTGATGTAGAAGATATTATTTTTGAGGAGGAAAACAGTACACCAGCGAACTTAAATATGTCACAAGAGAACCTTGCACAAATGACTAGTGTTAGAAATGAAATTGCTGAAGACTTGTGGCAAGATTTTATCCCTCACCCTTAGAAGTTCGGTGATACTAAATTATTAATGCTATTTTTGTTGGGATGATATGATGATATGACAACTTTGTTTTGAAGATTTTGAGGAATTAATTTTAAATTAATCAGTTACATTTATTTCTTAAAGTAAATTCGTCACATTTAAAATTTCTATACCAAATGTGTTTTCTATTTTTCATTTTCAAAAAAGTATTTTGAAATTTAGCCACCGAACGCATTCTCAAATCCATAAAATACATAATTTAATTTCCCTTTTATTTTTACAAAACAGTTTTTTAAAAATTGTTTTGCAAATTGTAACAACACAAGACTAATGACCCAGAGAAAAACTACAAAAAATCGAACTTGTGCAAGTTTTTGTTCAAGTGAATTAAAGGAGTTCCAAAGCAGAAGATACTTGGCTGACCAGCCATGGTCAGCCTTGGCTGCCCAAAACCAATAAGGACACGACATGTGTCCAATTTCTCTTTATCTTCATATACCAAAACGCTGCCTCTCTCTTCTCTCTCTACCCAACGTCATCACCACAGTCTTGTGGGTACCACTATTCTGCTAAAATAACATAAAATTAAACACATGTCATGTCCTCATTGGTGTTGGTCAGCCAAGTTTTGTCCTTCCAAAGCCCCTAGATGTATACAAATCTTCCAGATGTAAAGACATATAGTAGGTATCAGTGGTGTTCACCTGGTCAGTTGCTGACCAAAAAATTTATGCTCAACAACCCTTAGATTTACATCCAATGGTGGAAAACAAAACACCTCAACTTAATAATAATTCTCTCTGCCCTTGGATTTACATCTAAGGGTGGTTGAGCATTATTTTCTTGGTCAGCAACAACCCTTAGATTTACATCTAAAGGTGGAAAACAAAACACCTCAACTTAATATTAATTCTCTTTGCCCTTAGATTTACATTTAAGGGTGGTTGAACATTATTTTCTTGGTCAGCCACTGACCAGGTGAACATTTTCGTAGTAGGTATAATGAAAAATATCACATTAGTTTCCCTTTCTCACCATTTTCTTCCTTAAAATAGCCGTGTCTTAAATCTCTTGGGATCGTAAAACCAATTTTATTATAAATAGACCTTTCTCACTAAGAGCATCATTTGATAAAGTAATTTGAAGTTCACATATAAAACTAATTGGCAATGGATGCAGTGGCCCAAACCCTTATAAATTCATATGCAATGTCCCATTTTTCCTATGTATATATTCTCAACATCCTTCACAATATGATGAAACGACTGGTCCACAAAATAAACTGCAGGGAGGGTCATTCCAGAACTGTACACAAAATTTTAAGTAATTTAAAATAAGCCCATCTTTAAAATCAGTATTGCTATGGCTTCTCACTCTTCAGATGTGAGAAAAGAATGAGGATAAAATAGTCTCAAAAATATATATTTAAAAAAAAAACTTAATTGGATATTAGGAGACAACTTAAAAGAGTTCTTGTAGATGAATAAAATCTAAAATTTTAGTCAAAAGCTTATTTTAAAAATAAATAAAAAAGCAAATATTGTACAGTACACAAAAAATTGAAAAACTCTTGAGAGGAGGAGGAGAATTCTGCTTGGATTTCTTGGCAACGCTCTGGCAATTATGGTTGGATTTTATTATCTCTTTGACCAACAAGATGAGGATGACGGCAATGGAGGAATCCATTGGCATCACGAATGGGCTTTGACTGGACCTAATCGTGTAGCGATCGAGGTCAGAGCTTGGGTTCCCGTTTCTGGTACGCGACCATAGGAGGTCAGTAGAGAAGAAATTCAGGTCGTTTCTGGACCGGAACAACTTGCGTACAGCAGTCAAGAGTGGTGGCTAGGCCATCCAGGTTGGGGCTCGGGAGATCCCGACCTGGGTCTGATCATGTTCAAGGTTGGACAGCGGTAGTTGGTCCCTGACTTAGGTTATTGGGACGGCGTGGTTGCTTGGCCGGTGACGAATTGCCGAAGGTGTAGTCAGAAAGAGTGGTGAGTAGATGTAAGGTTTGGACAGACGGTGACAACCCGGGCTTGGCTTCCAGGTTGATCTGTTGGCGCTGGCCCAAACGGAAGCAGCGCTTCTGGTGAGGGCTGCGACATTGGTGGCGGTGTTGTTGCAAGCGGCGGTCCAACTGCTAGTGAACGGGAGTTTGGCGGCAGCAGGGATGAGGAGCCTAGCTGCTTGGGTGCCCTCAACAATTGTAACTGGGCTTGGGTTTCAAACCCTAGGGCTTTGGACCTTCGGCTGGGCTGCACTTTGTTTTTTTCTTGTAATTCCTTTAGTTGGTTTTGGGTGACTGACATCTCGCTGATTTCTTTCCCTATGGGAAAGGAGTAAACGGGTTCTCAGTTTTGAGATATGTCACCAAATATGTTCACTTCATCTGTGCCTTTTGATTACTGATGGGTGATGTCGAACAGTTTTTGGATGTGCTTCATTGTTCCATAAAAAGGTTGAATTGTTTAGATAATGACTTTTTTGTCAGCCTTACATGGGTAGGTCGTTATGTATGATTCTTCAGATCCAATAAAAGAGTTGACATGATTCTCCTAAAAAAAAAAAAAAAAAAAAGATAAGAGTTATTGTGGGTAAGTGGGCAAAAAATAAGTGAGTGGTGTAATGGGAAAAAACTTCCCTAGAATTAGTGTTAATGGACATTTTCTCTCTCTGTGTTCCTTTCATTTGGAAGATTTCTCTAGTAAATCTTCCAGTATTGTTCTCTGGATATGCACTACCATTGGGGTAAATCTTGTTGAACTTATCTCATCTTTGCAAAATATTGGGAAGCGAAATTCGGTAATTATTTGAACTCTTTGGAAGATTTGGTCATGTTGACCACAAATTGTTTCCTAAGTCTCAAGTCTCTCTATCTTTCAGTTTTTAATATTCATTCTCGATGGTGAGATTGAGAACCTTATTAGTAACTGTCTTGTAATTGAAGATTTGAAATCAGTGGATCTGTTAAACTTCCATACAATGTTGAGGATTTCAACATCTCTTCACCTAAATTGAAGAGGTTAGGTATAGATTTCTACCTTAAGTACTACACCCATGCCAAACGTACTAATAGATGCCCGAAGCTTGGAAAACTTTATTTTAAGAGGCTACACTTTTCATGTTCCGGTTATATACTGGAGAATCGAAAATCCATACACAAAGTAGAAATTGATTAGAATCAAAAATCCATACACAATGTAGAAATTGATCGACTTCTCTCACTGTTTGTCTGCGGAAATCCTGGCTATGCTGATGGTCATATGGCTAACCTTCTTGCAAGACTTTCTATAGTCTCGAAGATTTGTACATTAGAACTACTTCTTCTTCTTTTTTTAGAGTGGCAATCTTCCTGGAGTGTTCAGTATAGTGAACAAGTTGGGGTTAAGAATTCTTTATCATAACTCCTACAGGGAATATGTAACCAAGTTCCTAAACAAGTCACCAAAACGTAGAATATCTTGTCTTAGAGCTCGACAACATATTTCTTCTATTGGAGCAGTCTTTCACACGTTCAGAGTATATGCCTGTTTGCTTGTTGTCGCACCTTAAGATGTCAGTCAGTTGGAGGAATTTCAATTGTTAAATTACTTGCTGCGCTACGGTTAAGGTTTGATTGAGTTGATTATCTCTAGTCATCTAAGTCTTGGCTGTAGAAAAGGAGAATTATTATACAAGGACATATCACAATTTCCTAGTACAAATCAAAAGGATTAGTAATTGTCATTTTGGTCTTTATTTTGTATTGATAATTCTACTGGACTTCAGAAATAAAAAGTTGGACAAAATACTGTTTACTCCCTATACTTATAGGGTCTCGACATTTCAGTCCCTGACGTTTCAATTTCACCAGATGATCCCTAAACTCTCTAATTTCACACAATAGGTCCATGTCGTCAATTTTTTGTCAAAAACTCTGTTATCTGACTGACGTGGCATTTTTTAAAGCCTAAAATGACTATTATACCCTCACCTTTTCTTTTTTTATTATTTATTTTTTTTCTCTGTTTTTTTTTCCTCTTTTATTTTTAATTCTTCTTCTTCCTCTCTCTCATCTTCATCCTCATCTTCCCCTCTTCACTTCTTCGCACCCTTCGCAAACCAACCCGACCCGCTTCTTCGGCAGACCACCTAGAATCTCCCCGAACAACTCCTCCTCCACAATTTTCACCTCCTCGGATCTGCCCATATATCCACGGTTTTCAGGGTTCGAATCGAGAAGGGTTTTGATACGTGCAAAAGCATTCGCCAATTTAAACCCTGAAAATGTCGAGTGTTAGTATAGGATAAGCAGGGATCGTTCAAAACCGGGGATTGAGGGTGCTAACATGTGAGAAACGAATATAAGAGAAAGAATTTACAAAACAAACAAAACTAACAAGTATATATAGACAACAATTCGAAATTTACAAAGAATCCAAGTTATAGTCAAATTAGAAATCCATATACAACACAAATACAAACAACAAATCATAATTAAACTCTAACTACACAAATCCATGTACAACACAAACTCTAACAAGTTAACATCACAATTACAAATCCTAAAACACTATTCACGAAATTAAAATATATTTTCAGATTATTTACTTAATTATTTACGATTTGCATGCATACTAAAAACCTAAATCCGATTTACACATATACACAAACAAGAAAACATAAAAGATAGGGGGGGGGGGGGGGGGGGGGGGGTTTAAAGATAAAAAATATATAATTTCAGAAAACAAATAAAAGATTATAATCGTTTCTATACAAAGGTGGGAAAAGAAGAATTTTTGGAAAACAATTCATCAAGAACAATTCAAGCTCAATTCATTCATGCAATCTTTAATCTTGTTAATTACCATGGAAAGATATCAACCCAAGAAACAAAGTTACAAGCGCCCAATGTCCCTTATATGACTTCCCTTTACACAATTGAGTAGAACAAGCGCCTAAACAATATATTTTGAAGACAAGTATCACACAATCAAAGAAACTCATGATCTCATGCATTCGAATCATTAAGAACAAGTGAAAGTTTATTCAATAAACATGCAAATTCAAGTACTCAAAGCAAATCTTTTCATTAGATGCATAATCTGATCTCGACCTTTGTACAAAGCCTTTACTACTTTAACGAATTAGGATCAACAAGCGTTCACCTAATTACTAGCTCCAATTACATGCAATCATCCTAAGTTGCGCACCCAAAGAACAAGAACACATAAAAGTTTTCTATAAAACAAAATCAGATTATCATTCCATATTTCGGCAACCAACAAAGATCAAACACACATAAACCAATCAATCATTGAAAAGAACATCAAAATTGCATTCAAAAATCAGATTGTCAACTCATGGTTTCGGTTTTACACATAAAAGAATCAAAACAGAAATTACAACTACAAGAACACTAAACCGTGAAGAAAACATATGGAAGGTGGTAAGAACAACCCTTGATCACGTTCCAAAGATCCAAAGCAGCTCCAAGGTGGTGGCACAAGGTGAAGATCACGGAAAAGATGGAGGATGGCACGGCTAGGAACTTGAAGTAGCGAAAAGCTGAAACTCAAGAGCAAACCGGTAAGAAACGAAATTGTGGAGAATAATGTGTGACCCCTGAACGTCTAATACACAAGGTATATATAGAAAAACGTCCCAGGGCACTCCCAATTCGTTTCTACTCGGTTTCTCTTAGTTCGTGTTCCTTTAGGACTTCTTTGTCACAAAACAGATTTCCGGCAGGATTGACCTCAGTCCACTAAAACGGCCATAACTTCCTCTAGAAAATAGTTATTGACAAACCGTAAAAATCTCTGAAAACTAGACATCCGTAGATTTCCAACCATATAAAGATCATAATTTTCTAAGCTCTGAGTGATTTTTTACACTCCGTTGAAGTTGACTGATCTGCACAGGCAGATTTCCGAATCTGTATTGGATTTGACTTTTGAAGCACAAGTTGAGTCCAATTCGGTTTTCCTTTGCATCACATGCCTCTCACATGTCTTCCACGCCTATTCTGAAGTAGAAACGTCAAGAACTCCCTAGAACCTTCAAGAATCTCATGGAAAATTTAATCCAAACTCAACAAGAAGTCCAAACTCCACATTGCTTTGTAATTCGAATCTCTTGTTGCTTCCTCTTCCATGTGCACGGCATATGACCTTCTTGAGTCTTCTAGACACTTCTTGTATGTTCCATATACTTCTCCTAGCTTCCACAGGTCTCCTAGTATGAGTAGAACTCCATATGCAAGTAGGTTTCCTAGTTGAATACAAACTTCTTTTCTGCGATTCTTCTACACTCTTCTGGAACCTTCTTGAGTAATCTTTATCCAACAGGGACTCCTTGTCACACTAGGATTCCTTATCTGAGTAGAATTGGGTTTCCTTGTCCAAGTAGAATTTCTAATTTTCGCGACTTAAGAGTTTGAATCCAAGTCAGCTTCTGATTCCTACTCCAACTGGGATTCCTTTTCCTAGTCAAACTGGGAGAACTTCCATTTCTTCATTTCTTTCCATTTCTGCGCCCTTTGTGCCTTCCTTAACCATTTTTGGACTTTGAGACTCCATTTTCACGTGCAAAACACTAACTAACTTAAGTTGATCAAGTTAAAGGCAATAACTTAGCAAAATATAGGGTTTTGATACTATTAACGTCACATTTCATGCTCCTATCAGGTTTCGACAGCTTGAGTTGCGAGAACCGAAAGCTGTCAGGTCGAGGTCGGCCATGAGCTCAGATCAAATGGTAACCGGGAACAAATCCATTCTTTGCACTTGGCATGTAGATCGGAGGTCTGGATGGAGGCAACTTCCCGAGAGATGAAGGAGTGGATATAGAAGAATCTGCTGGTGAGGACGAAGATGAGATTGGTGGAGAGGGGCAGTAGAGAAGGGGCGTACTCGGAGAGGACGATGGCTAGCGTTAGGAGCCAAAAGAGGAAAAGAGCAGCGACCCTTGACGAGTGGGTCAGCGTCCAAGGAGGTCGCCGACTGGTGGACGATGGTGACCCAACCCACCCCTGCGCCTCCGATTGCGAGATTTTGAGCTCTATGGGTCGAGTTTGAACCAGAATAATCAGAGAAGCGTGAATGAGGGTCGCCGGAGGCATCGACGACTCCGATTGTGCCTCGGCCGTCGACGATCGGGTTTGACTTTACCTTGGGATATTGTAGATACCTCTACTAGCAAGGCTATTTTCTATGTCACCAAGCATAAGTAACACCCTCTTGGGGGGCCCACAAGCCATGGTGGGGCCCAACCGCAACTTGCATCTTGTAGCCTGATGTCCAAGCTACGTCACGGTAGTAAGAAGCAACCAATACCTCGCCGGGAAGGGGGCCGAGAAGCCACCTTCCTGACCTTGCCAAGTTGCCTCCATAATAGGTCTTTCTACACTAGAATAGTGGTTTTAGCATCCCATATTGGAAAACATGTAAAGGAAGGAGCCTCCCTCCCCTATAAAGGATACTCCTTCCCACTTACTCATCATCCCATTACATCTCTTGTAATCCTCTTGGGCCGCAAGGCCTAAGCACACTAGTTAAGTTTTCAAGTGGACGTCCACTATACTTCTTGTGTCATTGTCTCTCTCTCTCCCTCTCACTATCTTTTACGTTAATTAGACCCCTCGGTCACTAACATTAACATTGGCACCGTCTGTGGGAAGCCAACACAAAGGCTTCGTCACCTACCACGAACTTTGACCCGTCAGCATCGAGTCAACGCAACTACAGTCAACGCCCATCTAAAAAAGTCAACGCTGATCAGTGTTGGTCAACCTTGGTCAGTAAAGTCAACGCTGCACTACCAAAAAAAAAAACAATCGTGCTAATTCACTCTTCATACCTAGAAGACTTCTCTGGGCACCCATGGCCATTTTTCAATGATCATCAGCGGCACACCTCCATCGGCCAAAGCTCCGCTAGCTGCCAGCCGCTATGCAGCAGCTCATCACCCCCGGTCCTTGATGCACCACCATTTGCAGCGCAGCCCATCACCTCAACATAAAAAGGCTTCGCCAACCCGCTGGCCAAGCTCGACTACCGCTAGCCAAAGCTCCGCTCCACTGAGCACCACCGCTGACCACAGCTCCATTAACGAGCACCACCGCTAGCCAAAGCTCTGCTCCACCGAGCTTCACCAAAGCTCCGCTTCGCCGAGCACCACCGCTGACCACGCCTCCGCTACCGCTATCAATCTTCCTCCAAGAAGTCTGTCCACTAGCGAGTATTCTGCCAGCTACTCTTCCGCCGGCGAGTCTTCCGCAAGCCAGCCTTCCTCCAAGCCTTGCTGCACTCCGGTAACTCCATCAAGTCCCTATGACGTAGCTCTTGCTACAGCGGAAATACAGCGCTAGCTCCAGTAGCCATCACTGCAAGCTCCAGCAGCGATCACCGCTAGCACCAGCACTAGGTCTCCGCTGACTCCACTAGTCACCGTTGAGCACCAAGTCCTCCGCCTCTAGGAGCAACCGCTAGCCAAGGCTCCGCTTCGCCGGCCACATCTTCCTTCGACCAAAGTTCCCTCCACCGGCCACCATGCTGGACAACCTCCTCCCCATACCCACAAACTCGATCTGGGCATCCAAATGCTGGGCTCTTGGGAAACCGTCAGTAACAAATATCAATTATTTATAATCACCCTTGATGCTCATTCCCGTGTTCTTCTCTGAACAACCAATTTGAATCTCTTCGATTCAAACATCTGGTCCCTGCACTGAGTTCACTTGCACTTTTGCAGCAAAGACAGCTATCAAGATAAGCTTCCCATCTCTTTATTTGGTACACACGTGCCTATGCCTTCACACAATTCAACAAAAGCATGATTAGCTCTTTCTTTGGTGTACGCGTGCCTTCACATATAAATTATCCTTGTCTTCTATGCACACATATAGAACAAGCATGGCTAGCCATTCATATATTATAATCAGCTTGGCCCATATAATTGTATGTCGGCACTTAGTTAGCTCATTGACACACAAACCCACATAGTTATCCACAATGCATGTGCAGCTCCCTCAAGCTTAATCTTGAGGGGGACCACCTAAAGTACTATGCAAACAATTGCTAAACAATGCTATGTCCCAAATATTGCTACTTTGCTACACATGTCTTTCTATTTAATTGCAACTATATTACTAGGCATCCGTACATATGTCTAGACAACGTCCCTTATCTCAAAAGCATGCTTATAACTTCATGGTATATATGCTTTCATCATCCATTCATGCTGGGATAGCATACCATACGGCCATGCATTCTGAATTGTGACGTTCTAAAACATATACATGTTTGCACCTTTGAAAGTTTAAACGGCCTTGGGCAAATCAGGCTAAATACATCATAGCCTGTCGCAAATTCATGCATATTCAATTGGGGCATGGTGCGACCACACTATATATATATATATATATATATATATATATATATATCAATTACTAACTTTACCTTATGTTAAAGGGGCATAATCACTTATCACCTCCCTAGGTGGTGAAATCATCAACCCCAAGCCACAATAATCCGCCAAGGCAATAGAGCGTCATGCTTGGACAACTCCAACATGATTTGGGTCTCTATATCAATGTCAACTCCAACTCACTCCAAATCGGCATAAAATAAGTAACTATATCTTATCTTTCACGCACTTGCAATTAAACTATTGCCATGCCTTTACATGCTTTTACTACTTTTAAGCATGCCTACAACATTTCGTAGATTTAGCAAAACCACTTACTATGCCTTACATGCAATTCCATACTTTAAATATTGATCTCAATGATCCTTAGCATGTTTGCAACAATGCAAAAACGTTATTAGCAACGTTACTACTAGTATATGCTATACACGTATGCCATGCTTCAATTTAATTGCAAAATTAAATAAACATGGGACACTCAAACAAACTATACCACTCAAGCAAAAGGGAAAATTTCGCAAACAGTACACCAAGTAAAGGCCACTAATAATTCTTATACATAAAGTTCCAAACCAAGCATTTCGGTACACGAAATCTAAAATTGGACCCACTATCAGTACACGACGTCAATGACACCGTTAATTTGACACCAAAATGTCTATTATGCCCTCAGTTCTTTTTTTTTAGTAATTTTTTTTTTATGTTCTTTTTTATCTCTCTCTTCTTCCTTCTTCCGGCTCCACGGAACCGACTTCTGTTGTTCATCTATTCGATTCCTTTGCAACGGTAGTCTTGGTGAAACAATTGTAAAAGATGTGAGAGAGGCTGGTGGGATTTTGACAATGGAGGATTTGAGGAATTACAAAGCGAATGTTACGGATGCCATGACTGCAAATGTGTTGGGATATACTATATCAAGAATGCCACCTCCTTCAGCTGGAACTTGGGGGCTTTCTATGGTGGGTGCTATCTTTTCCTATTTCCTTGTTTACCAGTTCTGTAGCTTTATTGATGTCACCCACTTCAGCCAAAACCTCCCCGTGCTCATCCTCATGAAACTTGTACTCCATAACTCTATCATACCCAGTAAGCTCCCTCACACTCTCCACCACCATGTCACACAAAAGCTTAATATCCCCACCGGGCAATGACTACAGCTGCGAAATCTCCCTCACGGCCAGCTTCTGAGACTGCACCACCCTGGCTATAGACAGAGTCGGGTCCTCTATTCTAGTAGGCTCCAAATCAATGACAACCCCAACATCAATCCTATGCAAAATCGCGTAAAACGGCTTGCCGGAAACCCTCGAATGTATCCAAATTGGGTTGAGAAGAGTAATCTCCCGAGCACGGAAAGCCTTCTCCAGCAAAGTTGAGCTGGAAGGTGTGAAGAGCATCCAGATATCGGTCCCGATTGTGAGGATCTCCTGCCTCTCGAGCACAGGAACCGACTGAGGCATCAGGTCGAGCAGGTCCCTGGCGTTCTCTCTGTAGGCAATGACCCCAAAGGTGGACTCTTCCACCGCAATCGTGCACCCAAACGGTTGGATATGGTAGACCCTTTGGATTTTGGACAGGTACGCCGTGATTTGCTGCAATTGTCACTGAACCACCGCAATTGTCACCGAAGAAGAGAGAGAGAGGGATCTGAGGAAGGAGGAATCTAATAGATGAAGAAAAATCAGAAAGAAAGAAAGGAAAACTAAAGAACAGAGGTGGGTTTCGAAGTGGGTGAGCTCGGGCTTCTTCTCACAGGTGGGTTTAGTGGAGCTGGAAGAAGGAAGAAGAAAGAGATAAAAACGAAGGAAAAAAAAATGAACAAAAAAAAATTATTAAAAAAAAAAAGAATTGACAGTATAATAGACATTTTGGTGTCAAATTAACGGCGTCATTGACATCGTGTATTGATAGTGGGTCGAGTTTCAGATTTCGTGTACCGAAATGATTGGTTTGAAACTTTATGTATAAGAATTATTAGTGGTCTTTACTTGGTGTACTGTTTGTGAAATTTTCCCCAAACAAAATATCATTACTTGCTCTATTTGTTTGTCATTTTTCATACAAATACAAACTTTACGAGTCTATGGTCTACAACCAACTGCCAAGCGATAAGGCAACGCCTCATAATGACAATGACCGATACGTGACATTGCAGTCAAGCCTTTCTCCTTCGGGAAAGAGTAAAGAGATTGGTTAACGCAGCCCACGGCAGCCATTGCTCCGGCAGTTAACCCCCGACACTCAGGTATCAAAGATTAGGTTGGCTACCTACACCCACTGCTTAAACGCAGCTCCCCTCATCAAACAATTTTCCGACCATACGGAGGTCTATAGCCAGGAGTGGGGGACTCCTTGGAGGGGCTAGCAGGGGCCCACCCTAAAGGGCATAAGCATTCGATGTGACCAATTCTAGATGGACGACGCACTTGCACTAATTATGCTCGCAATACGGCATAAAGCCATGCTTTGGTATCAACCCCGCTGAAAACCCTCCTTGATCAGGGACTTCGAGGACTTGTACATACAGTCCAGCATAATTTGCAATGGTTACGCTCATGCCTCAGGGCATCACCTTCGAGCTACCCGTTAATGCCTCATGGCAACACCCCGAGCTTCCGCTCACAAGCTCCAATGCTCACGCCTTCCCGGCAACCACGAGCTTCCTCTCACGCCTTCCCGGCACCCATCGAGCATCCCACTCATGCCTTCCAGGCAACCACGAGCTTCCGCTCACCCCTTCGCGGCAACCCCAAGCTTCTCGCTCACGAGTTTCCACTCACGCCATCCCTGCACCCATCGAGCAACCCGCTCATGCCTTCCCTGCAACCATGAGCTTCCGCTCATGCCTTCGCGGCAACCCTGAACTTCCTGCTCAAGTTTGCGAGGCACCACCGAGCTCCGGCAACCACGAGCTTCCTCTCACGCCTTCCCGGCACCCATCGAGCATCCCGCTCATGCCTTCGCGACAACCACGAGCTTCCACTCACACCTTCGTGGCAACCCCGAGCTTCAGCTCACACCTTCACGGCACCCCCGAGCTTCCTGCTCACGAGCTTTCGCTCAAGCCTTCCCAGCACCCCCGAGCTTGCCGCTCATGCCTTCCCGGCATCCCCGAACTTCCCGCTCATGCCTTTCCAGCACCCCCGAGGTTTCATGCTCACGCCTTTACGACACCCCCGAGGTTTCATGCTCACGCCTTTACGACACCCCCGAGCTTCCCGCTCACGCCTTCCCGGCACCCCCGAGCTTTCACTCTCACGCCTTTACGGCACCCCCGAGCTTCCTACTCACTCCTTCACGGCACCCCCGAGCTTCCTTCTCATGCCTTCCCGGCACCCCCGAGCTTCTCCCTCACGCCTTCCCGGCACCCCCGAGCTTCCCGCTCACGCCTTCGCGGCATTCTCGAGCTTTACACTCACATCCCCTTGAAAAATAGTACACGTTAATGGAACATTGAATTCTTCTACCATTTGTCATTTGCAGCAAATCCAATTCCTTTCGTGTTCCATTAATACTAGCGACAACCAAACAAACATAAGCGTTCACGTATTCATCGTTCACGAATTACAAACGTTTTCCTTCACGGCACTCATGCAACTTACACCGAGCGTAACCTCGTCAACTCGACCTCATTCGTTTTCTTGTGAGCACAATGCGCATTCATATGCTTATTCGTGATATGTTCACGCAACCATACGCGTTCTCGGGTTTGTACGTCATAATCCATCGTACTCGGCGCCATTCACATATATACATCAACATATATCATGCACCTCATACATTCGTATATGCCAATGCATATCAGTGCAATGCACATACGTTGCTCAATACAACAAGCATTCTACATATCCGTGCTTTTGTCTTTGTTGTGCAGGTTTACGAGTCCCTTTTTTCTTATGGAGTTCAGGGACTTGTAGGGGCTTCGTGCCACCCGGTTGCTTATGCTTGATGACTTCATGATTATAACTCCCCAACCAAGAAGCTCATCTTACTTGGGGACTTCGGGGACTTGTAGATACCTCTACTAGTAAGGCTATTTTCTATGTCATCTAGCATAAGTAACACCCTCTTTGAGGGGCCACAAGCCATGGTGGGACCCAACCATGGTAGTCGGAAGCGGCCAATACCTCGCTGGGAAGCCACCTTCCCAGTCTTGCCAAGTTACCTCCATAATAGGTCTTTCTATACTAGAATAGTGGTTTTAGCATCCCATATTGGAAAACATGTAAAGGAAGGAGCCTCCCTCCCCTATAAAGGAGACTCTTTCCCACTTACTCATCATCCTATTACATCTCTTGTAATCCTCTTGGGCCGCAAGGCCTAAGCACACTAGTTAAGCTTTCAAGTGGACGTAGTCTCCCGCTAAGGCGGGAGACGAACCACTATACTTCTTGTGTCATGGTCTCTCTCTCCCTCTCTCTATCTTTTACGTTAATTAGACCCCTCAATCACTAACATTAACATATATTGATGAGGTCGATTTTCTGATCATCGGTTAGGGCTCTGAGGGGTCGGGAAGTGGTGTGGTAACGGCAGCGTTAGGGTTTAATTTTGAAGTTGAACCACCACCGATTGCAGCGGCGGAGGAGGAGGTGGTTAGAGGCGTTGATGAGTTGTGATTTTTGACAAGCCAGTTTAATTGAATATGGATAAGTTCTTGTGGGATTGATGCTACGTCAATATGAATGTGTTAGTTTTCTCTGATGTGTTAGTTTGCTTGTTTTCTTCCCGTTGGTTTCGCCTTCTAGGTAGATGAGTATTGCATGAACATCATAACAAGCTCTAGAAGTGCAGTTAAGGAGGTGCAAGGGTAGAGAGAGGAGGTTGGAGACGACAGAGAAGAGGTAAAAAGAAGAGAGAGAGAGAGAATCTCTGTGAGGGTAAAATATACATTTTATTGTGGAAGGGATGCCACATCAACAATTTGAAGGTATTTTTGACAGCAGGGACCTATTGTATGAAAATAAATTGGTTCTCTGTGTGTGGGACAAACAATGTCATAATAGCTAAAACAAACAATCTACATGATTGTACTGCGAGTTAGAGACTTGATATTTTAAAATTATGAAATAGCAATATTAGAAATGTAGTTAATTTCATATTAGGAAATGAAGTGGTGTTAGCTCAGTGGTTAGAGCACCCACTACATATGTACAAAGTCATGGATTCGAGTCACCATGAGGGCAGGAGTGAAACCCTTTGATCCTCTTTTAAAATAGAAAAAAAAATATTAGGAAAGTTATAATTGTCTGATGGGGAATGCTAGATACACACTCACTCTGCGTGTGGGTCTAACACCCCACTGCCACTGTGTTATATGGTAGCAGAAAAGAAATCTTTAATTAATAAATTTTTCTTTCTATCATTTTTGACCTTCAGCTCCATTCTCTTTCTGCGAAAACAATATGTTTCTTCTTCTTTCCTCTCATCAAACCGATTAAAACACTAGAGACTTGTAAAAATTATTTTGGAGACAATTTCTTCTTCATGTCATAACTTTGGCAGATCCCACAAATAAAACAAAGATTCATGTCCTATTTCGTGATGTATCCATGATCCATATCCTAATTCGATACTGGTCGTCAGACGTCATGGAGACTAGGCTGGACTCGTCAAAGGCCTTTGAACATAGTGGTGGTCAAGTGGTGTAGGTGTTGCCAGTGGAGCTCTGGTTGACCGACAGAGAAATCAGATCCCAGATCTGTTCTCTCTTCTTTTTTAGCTTTCTCTTTCATCTGTTGTTTCTCTTTCCTTGATGAATTCAATGAACCCATAGCATGATTGTGTTGTTTTTCAAGAAGAGAAGAGAGGAAGAAGAAAGAGAATAAATATATGTAACCACGAAAAATAGAAAATAGAGAATAGCATAAGGGCAAAACTGACCAGAAAAAAATGCATTAATAAACTACTTTATTTCTACTGCCACATAACGTGGCAGTGGGGTGTTATTCCTAGAAGCATGGTGAGTGTGTATCTAGCATTCCCCTTGTTTGACAGATCATTAGAGTCCAATATCAACTTCCATAGTCTTATATATTTACCATTATTGTAAATAATAATAATAATAATAAATAAATAAAGGATTAAATACTTGTTACTCTTCAAAATTTTCCCTGAAAAACAGTTTATTCCCTCGCCTTTTAAATTAAACTGGATAGTCCTTGTTAGGGGTTATCATTTAGCCCTTAGGCCCTAAACCTGCCCTAAGCCCGCCCCGCCCGTAGTGCCGAAGCCCTACCCGGCCCTTGCATTAGGGCGGGCCGACCCGACCCTTATTAAAATAGGGTAGGGTATGGGCCATGAGAATGAAACCCGGCCGGCCCTCCGGCCCTTTAGGCCCGCCCGAATAAACCATAATAATTTTCTATTTTTTTCTATTTTTTAACTATGTTTCTCATTTTTCTATAATATGCAATTTATCTCTTTCTTTGTAATTGATTTCTTAAGCTTTGTTTTCTTTAGTTTTTATTTTCTTTGTTACATAACAATTAATATTAGGAGATTTAGAGAGATAGTTAATTGAATATAACCACCTTAACTAATATTAATAAATGTTATAAGTTAATTTCCACACACACACATATTAAATATGATCAACTGTTAAAGTAAAATGACAATTGGAATTTGTCTACTCATTTCATTTCATAGTCCCTTTATATAGGGATAGAGTTACAACGGGAATATTAATTACATTAAATACCTTGAATGCTGATTAATCTATAATTGAGTTGATTGATGGTAATCACTGATTCCTTGATTCCCTCTCCGTCAGTTGCTTTGACGAAGACACACAATATGTTTTTCCTTTAACACTCCCCCTTGTGCCAAGTCAAAGACGAAATGGTGCATGAGTTGTTGCCTCACTAAAAACCTTGCCAAGTAACAATAAAAACCCTGTGGGACAAAAATACACCTTGGTCGAAGGAAAAGAGCACAACGCACCTTCTACATTTGAGAATGACATGTGTGTGTTAGACTCCCCCTGACGTCTACACCTCCCCCTAATCTTTACATTAATCGAGTGAGCTTGGAAAGTCTTCGCATTTCTATGCATTTCACATATTTCTCAACTGTGGCCTTAAGCAGTGATTTGGTGAACAAATCTGCCACATTCTCCTCAGACCTTACTTGATTCACTTGAATCTTGAGGAGGGTCTGTTGTTGCTGATTGTAGGAAAATTTTGGCGATATGTGTTTTGTATTATCCCCTTGATATATCTTAGCTTCATCTGTTCGATGCAAGCTGCATTATCTTCATAAATGCAAGTAGGCTCTTCAGTGGTAGAACTCAAACCACTAGTCCCTCGAATATGTGTAATGATAGCTCTTAACCATATACACTCACGAACCATCTCAAGTAGAGCAATGATCTATGAGTGGTTCGAGGAGGTAGCCACAAGGGTTTGCTTGGTTGATCTCCAAGATATCGCCGTGTTCCCAATGGTGAGTACATAACCATTTTGGGAATGACCTTTATGTGGGTCATAGAGGTACCCAGTATCAGCAAAACCAACCAAAACATCATTTGGTGTTTCAGTGTAGTTAGTGGCGCTTTCGCCATCAACATTTCCTTTAGGGATTGCAGTTCCATATGCAGTCCCTCTTGTCTCTCTGTAGGGAAAGAACAGTCTCAAGTCAATGGTTCCTTTTAGGTATCGAAGATGTTCTTGATACCATTCCAGTGACGCTGCGTTGGCGCTGAGCTAAATCTAGCTAACAAGTTCACTGAGAATGCAATGTCTGGTCGAGTAAATTGGGCTAAGTACAATAATGCGCCTATTGCACTTAGATAGGGAATTTCAGCTCCCAACACTTGTTCGTCATCTTCCTTTGGACCAAATGGATTTTTCCTTGCATCCAAACTTCGACCGATCATGGGACCAGATTGTCGAAGCATCCTCCAGAACCATAAAGTACTTAAATGGTCCGCATTCTGGATGGATAGGTCCACAGACATCTCTTTGTATCCTTTGTAAGAATGGAATGTTTTGTTTTGTATCTTGAGCATAGGAAGGTCTCGATCCTGTTTTTGCTAAAGAGCAGGCTTTGGAATACGAGTGATGTGCCTTTGAAATAGTCAATGAGGCATAATGGGAGGGAGGTAGTGCTTCTGGTACTTCAGAAGGCTTTGCAATACTAGAACCGACACCTTGCAGTGTGGCGGATTTTTCTCCCATTTTTCATTCAAAAGAAGGGATGTCCGTGTGAGTTCTTTAAAAATACGGATCATCATGTGACTACCTCGGTGCCATAGGCGGTCATGCAAAAGCCTGTATGAGTAAGTGTCTCACATTTCATTGTTGGTGACAATATAGGATTCAATGATCCGAATCGTAGTGAAGTACAGTCCACTAGATTGACTCATAAGTTTCTCTAAGATGCGTTTCATTCCACATTCATTAGATGTAATATCAAGGTATTCAGTTCCATTCTCACGGTGTGTTTTTACATGATAACCGTTGGCACAAATAGCTTTGAAACTTTAACAAGGTATGATTAGCTCTTGGTGCATATAGAGCGTCTGTGACTTTAAATGTTGTGCCATTAGGCAGCAAAAAAATTTGGCAGTTCCTCACCTTTTTATTAGTTGTGATAATCCAATCATCGTAGTCACAGAGGAATTATAGGCTATTAGTTCAATGAATAATTGCCTATTTCTTAATATTGTGTGGGTAGTCCCACTATCATCTAAGCACTCAAGTTCTCCTCCATTCATTCCTACAAATAAATGGGAGGTATTTAGAAAATATAACTCAAATTCTTTAGAGTATTTCTATTTGCGTAGAATGGTATTCTTTTCATTCTAATAATTTTTCTCTTTTCTAGATGTATTGCTTTACATCTTTATAGTGCTATTTCGAACCATGTAAATATGTGTATAGAAATAAATTTGAATAAATTCAGTGCTTGAGAATAAAATTCAAAAATTTATTAATGAGCCAACGATAATCAAATCAAGGTCTTGTTCTAATTCATCAAACCATTATTGAAATAAATTTTAAGACCAAGTAATAGTCTAATTAAAAATGAGGCATTATGCCTTCACAACTGTTTTTGGAAAATAAATAGATAAAGCAGGTCAGTCAAAATCTAGTGCATCCATTGACTGAGCAAGTTCCTTGTTGCCATTGAGGTCTGCAATTGTGAGGTTGACATCTGGGTCATGGCCTCCTTTTTCCATATAGAGAGTTTCTTGTTCTTTAGACTCCTTATATCTCTTGTAATTGGCTGCTACTCTGTTGCTTGCTTGGCAGTTCTTGTACCAATGCCCAATGATCCACACCTATAGCATGGTTCATTGCCAACTCTATTCTGTTTGACTGAAGGGTTCTTAGGTGCCCTTTGCACCTTGTTTCCATGACCACTAGGGCTAGCACCACCATCTTTGCGCCATACATTGGGAGGGCCTCCACGGCCCATATCATGACCCCCATGTCCCTTGCCACGTGGTGCATTGTTGCCACGTTGGTAGGGATTAGCACGTCCAACCCCCTTTGCATTGGGGTTCTGTCCACCTTTCACTTTGCCATAATTAGACTCAGGAATTTTCTTTGTCCCAAAAGGCCTAGCATTGTTGTTCAAAAGAACCTCATTATGCCTCTCAGCCACTTGCAGTAGGTTGATCAGCTTGTTGAAGGTTGTGATTCTTTTGTTATCGTACTCCAGCCTATACTGGTTCGCTAGTATAATTGCTGAAGTAGGAAAAGTGGAAAGAGTGTTCTGGATCATATCATCTTCTGTGAGTTCCTTTCCACAAAAATTTAGACGTGCTTTTAGGAGCAACATATCCTTGTTGAAGTCATTTACCCTTTTATAGTCAAGCAAGCGGATTTCATTCCACTGAACGGTCAGTTCTGGGAGCAATGTGTCATGAATGTTCCCAAAACGTCCCTTAAGGGCATCCCACAGTTCTTTGGGTGTCTTCAACTGAAGGTATTCCCAGCGGAGGCTAGGATCAATATGTCGCCTCAGAAACATTAAGGCATTTGCTTTCACCTTGTCAGACGGTCCATTGTCTTTGGGGTCGGTAATGGTGGCAGTGTAATCTCTTGCCACAAAGGCAGTTTCTACATCGGAAACCCAACGGTGTTACTCAAGTCCGTCTGAGTCCAAGATGTCAAACTCAGGTCGAGTTGGATCAGCCATCTACATAAACAAGAGAGAAGAAATAAATTACGCAGTCATAAAGACATCCACGTGAATTATTTTCCAAACGTATGAATTAGATTTCAAGACCAAGATTCGTAATGGTCACATTTTTTTCGATGCTATGTGAAAATACTTTATCACAATAAGTGTGTGTATAATACGCATGAATTTTCATTATCATGGCCAAATGGTATTGATATGTTGCATTAAAAATAATCATAGCACATTTAAGTATAGCATATAAAAATAAACTACATGGCATGCTCAAATTTCACAAATATACAACAAATTATATACTACACATAATAATAGCAATAATATAGCATGCGTAAAATAAAATATAAACAATAGCATAATTAAAGGCATGCTTAGAAATAACTATATAAGCGTAAATAAAATTCACAAAACATGCTCAGAATTGCATAAATAATATATAGCAAAATATATATGGCATGTTCAAAATAAAGTATAAACTATAGCATAATTGAAACATGCTTAAACATAATTATTTAAAACATAAATAACAAGGCATGCTGTAAGAGGATTAATATTATCGAACAAAACATGCTTAACAACAAAATATAATAAAAGTATAAACAATAAAGTATAAAGCATGCTTTGTTAAAATCATAAAATAAAATAAAGAAAACATACTTGATTTCAAGAAAATAAAACAATCCTAGCACACGCGCGTGTTGATGCAGGCGTACGTAGCGATGTTTTTGGACTTGAGAAAAACTGGGCCGCTTCCTATTTTTTCAGCAATGGGCCACAAAGACTTTTTTTTTCTTTTCTCTTTTTTTTTCTGGGCCGCAGGCCTACTTCTTTTGTTTTTTTTGCTGGGCTGCAGGGCTTTTTTTTTTTTTTTTGATTGGGTCGGGTCCTTTTCTTTGGGCCGTCACACTGTTTTTTTCTTCTTTGGGCCAGGTCTGATCTTTGAGCCCAGTCACCTCTTTTTTTTTTTTTTTTTTTTTTTTTCTGTTTCTCTTCTTCTTTTTTTTCTCTCTTCCTCCTCCTTCGTGTCTTCTTCTTTCTGGTTCTCTGTTCTTCTTTTTGCAGATGGGTTGCTGATCTGGGATGAGGGACGAGGCCAGTCGGTGATGCAAGCTAGCTAGGATCCTCCAACGGAACAGGGAGTTTCCGGCAGGACTGGGCTTCTCGAAACGCGAAGGCCGGTTGGATTGTCGAAGTCTGATGCTGCAGGCTGCAGGTGGGTGACTGGAGAAGATGGCCCTGAGAAGACGAAGGGGATCCGGCCGAAATTGTGCAGGAATCGGGCTGAAGGAGCGATCTGCACAGATGCGCTGGCAGGTGGGCTGGGATCGAGTAGAGGCCGCCGGGAAAGATGGGGATCGTGGACTGAGGGCGCTAGGATCTGCGTCCGGTCTGGCTGGGAGGCTGTGGGTGCTGGGTTGATGCAGCAGTCCGCTTGGTGGTGTGCGTGTAGGCGGGTGGTCTGATCGGTGCGCTGTTGTGAGCGGGGATAGGCAGAGGTGAGGCCGACCTGCAAGGCTGCTAGGTTGGCCGGCTGTGTGAGGCTGCAAAAAAAAAAAAAAAAAATTCAATCGTTGGTGGCGGCAGAAAAAGAAAATTTCTAGGGATTGTTTTTCTTTCTTTTTTTTTCTTTTCTTTCAACGGAAAGAAAATGGAAAGCTAGGTTTTTTTTCTTTTGGCTATTTGCTCTGAGCATGCTGATAACGTGTTAAAGTAAAATGACAATTGAAATTTGTCTACTCATTTCATTTCATAGTCACTTTATATAGGGATAGAGTTACAACGGGAATATTAATTACATTAAATACATTGAATACTGATTGATCTATAATTGTGCTGATTGATGGTAATCACTGATTCCTTGATTCCCTCTCCGTCAGTTGCTTTGACGAAGGCACACAATATGTTTTTCCTTTAACATCAACTAAAAATAATGTCTTATATTACCTATATAACCATTGAGCCACATTTTGAGGAAAAAAAAATAATGTAAGTTTTTTTTTTTTTATTAAACAAAATAAGGCCCTATTTGGCCCTATTCGGAAGGTCGGCCCGACCCGGCCCTTTCGGCCCTAATAGGTCAGGCTTTTAGGGCGGGTAAGGGTTAGCATATTTAAGCCCCTGCCCGACCCTACCCGACCTAAAATTTTGTTAACTTTGACTAAGCCCGGCCCGACCCTTTCGGCCTTAATAGATCGGGCTTTGAGGGCGGGTAAGGGTTCTCATATTTAAGCCCCTGCCCGACCCTACCCAGCCTAAAATTTTGTTGACTTTGACTAGGTCAGGCCTGACCCGACCCTAAGCCCTAAAATTTAGGGTAGGGCCGGCCCTAGCCCAGCCTATGATGACCCTCAGTCCTTATTCTCTCTAATTCTCACACAACAAGTCCACAACTGGTCTAAAATGACTATTATACCCCTCACTTCCACTTTTTATTATTATTATTATTATTATAATATTTAATTTCTCTCTCTCTCTCTCTGTTTATTTTCTTCTTTCTCTTTTTATTTTATTTTATTGTTTTTCTGGTTCTCTCTCTCTCTCTCAGTTCATATCCGACCTCAAGTTCATCCACTCAATCCACTCCTCATGGAAGCTCCTCCGCTGCAATTCCATCTCCACCTCCGTCGTCATCCCCCCCAAGCTCATCCACCTCTCCTTCTCCTCATCCTCCACCACTCCCACCAATAAGCCTCGCGCAACTGCAGCTTCCCAACCCAAAACGGCACCGTGACGCCATGCCATCGACTGCTGTAGCTCGACCTAGATCTTCTGTCCCTCAAGAGCTCCGAGTCCTACACCTCCCTCAAGGACCTCCTTCCCTCTTCCTCCTTCGCCGCCATCCAATCCCCGACGCCCAACTCCACTACCAACTCCGACTACGAGATCTCCATCAACAACCGCCTCGTCAAGCAGGCTGCCTGGGCCTACCTCCAGCCCATGTCCTTTACTTGCGACCCACACTTGCTCCGCCGCCTCTAGCTCAAGTACAGCCCCTGCCTCTCCTTCGTCACCCACCGCCTCTTCCTCTTTCTTTCCCAAACCCATCATCGCTTACTTCCTTGCTTCCAGCTCTCTTAACATCTACTTCACTTTTCAAACCCAGTTCGTTACTTTCGAGTTTGCACACAATCAACAACACATTGCCCAGTCTCTCGAACTCATGTTAGGGCTCCATCTTGTCTTCGGTCTTTAGGCGCGCCGCCGCCATCAATTTGGGAATTTCATTGAGAGAGAGAGAGAGAGGCAGGAAAACTAAATAAAGAAAGAGAGAAACTTATAAAAAAAAAAAAAAAAAAAAAAAAAAAAAAAAAAAAAAAAAACAGAGAAATAATAAATTAAAAAAGGAACTGAGGGGTATAATAGTCATTTTGGACATATTGTGTGAGAATTAGAGAGAATAAGGACTATCCAGTTTAATTTAAAAGGCGAGAGACTAAACTGTTTTTCAGGGAAAAGTTTGAGGAGTAACAAGTATTTAATCCATAAAAAAATTAGCTTTGAATGAGTTCCCAGAAAGGTAAAACATACCCTAGGTCAGTTTCCTTCCCCGTCCGGCGGCACGTCCTTAGGACGTCGTCGTCGGACGGGTAAGTCAGTTGGTGGACACAGCTGAGGCCTCTAGGCAGGGACAGAGATGTGGTCTAAATGCTGGGACATCGACCTCTTGTGCATCAGGTCAAAGTAGTTCAGTTTCCACGGAGGTCGAGGAGGTTTGTAGGGTTGCCTAGCGGTGCAGGTGACTACTGGTGGAGCGGTTTCGAGTCCCAAGACACAGAGGCATGGGGTTCAGAAGGGGATAGGTCAGATCTGTTAGTTCGACATCCCAGATCTCGTCTAGATTCGGTTTGGGTGGCGGTGTTGGACGTCTAGAGGTTGGGGGCGCGGTGGTGTATTGGTGGATTCGTCCACAAATGGGCGCCGTGAAGCGCCGGAGGGAGCGTGCGCTTCTAATCCCCATCAAGGCCTACCAATGACAACGGAGGGGACTAGAGGAGCGATGATAGCAACAACGCAGGTCGAACTTCCTGGTGGTGCAACGGTGGAGTTGGCGGCGGGGTAGTGTGATTGGTGGTTGCCACTATTCTTGCGTGATCACCTAGGGCTTGGGCTGTTGGTAATTAGGATGATGGTGTTTGGACTATGTCTTTGGGCCAGGTCAATTAGTCAAACCAGGCTGGTTTTTTTCTTGCTTTCTAGCTATTTTGTTATGTTAGTTATAAGTTGTCTTTCCTTTTCAATAAGTCCCTATCGAGTTCAGGTAGGAGTAGATGGGTTTGGTCTAGGTGTGTGCACTCTATGTGCTTTGTCTGCTCTAAGTTGGTGGCGAGTTCCTTACATTGGCAAATGGTCGCAATCTTTTAGTAGCAGTAATGTGTCTTCCCTAGGTAGGCAGCGAGTTCCTTACTTGGTCAAATGGTCGCTGCCTCCTAGTGGTAGGGTGAAACTTAGTGTCATTGGATTTATATTCCGGTGGCAACATAGTGGGAAAGCTGTGTTATTTGTAATGATACTTCTTCGTAATAGAGTTATATTTCCGATATGTCACCACAATTATAAAGCGAATAGAGTAGCCAGTCGTGCACTCTTCGCTAGATGGTGATTGTTAGAATACATGTTTGTAGTTGAGACTCCTATTATTATCTCAGGAAGTTCTCTTGATGATGTGCTTTGTAATCTGGGGGTATAAGCAACATGTCCCCCCCCCCCCCCATGTATTCTGCTGTTTCATTAATCAAGGCTTGAGGGCAACCGCACCGGCCCTTACTTCAAAAAAAAAAATATATATATATATATATATATATCATATAGATTTACTTGAACATTGTATTTGGCACTCTCGTTTCCTTACCACTCCACCCAACAAATCCATATAAAAGCATCACTAGGCATTGTATAGAACACTACCTACCCTCAAGCAACCTCTCCAAATACTAGTATCAGTTAGAGTGTCATTTAAATTTTTCCAAGTCTCTCCTCGACAACAACAAAAACCAAATGGGCTCTGGTAGTCCTACTTCAAGTCATGCTCTTCCAATCTCAATGTATCCTTCACTGAATTATAATTAACCCTAGGTCTTAAGCACCTATTCGTTATTCTAACCCAGCAGTTCTTTAGCATCAGCTACTCCAGGCCAAATATCACTACATTTCAGCTGCCAAACTACGTGAAATATATGAATTTGATGATCAACTTGCAGCAACAATTGTACCCAATTTTATGAGAGCATCAAATCGTTACAATGTTATGGATTCAGGAATTGCAAATTGTGACAATTGTCCTGGATTGTTGAATACTGGTGGTCATAACTTTCTCATCCACCAACAAAATCTGTTTTGCTTAGCTTGGGTCTAAGGCACCTCTAGTACCCTATGTGAGTGCAATGCCTTGGATAATTATGAAGGGCTGAGTCCTCAAGTACCTATGTCTATATTATCATCATCAATTTCTTTGGGGCAACTAAGTGGTCCAAAGTATTACTGACCAGGCTATAGTTCTTTACTTCTGATAGAACACAATTTGTGTCAATGCCAAACACATAAAAAAATATTCATGTTAGTCATATATCATCATCATGATGAATCAAAATTGTGTGTGAGAGAGAGAGAGATCAATTAAACATTTCCAAGGGTAAGGAAGGATTGACATACGAAAAAATTCCACAAGAAAAATCCATGACCAAACCTCGATGGGTTGGAGACTATAAACAGATTACATATATTATAAGCATGTTATGGACACTATATACAGATCATAAACAAAATAATATTAATATATAAAGAGAGACTACATTAACTTTGGTAAATCATTGATTTATTTGCAACTCGTAACTCATGAATGATAGGAAGCAAAATGTATACGTATTTGCATCTGTGTCTCATGTGACTTAAGAACTCAATGATGATGTAACCTCCCTCCATTTCTCTATAGGCTACCTCTTTCTTTCTTTTTGGACATGACTTATAGACGCTATATCCATATCCAGGAGGAAAATAAAAAGAAATATGAAGAATTTAAGGACAAGCTAACATATATTATTCTCCAAACAGGCTACACGAGCAATAAAATACTTTAGAAATTCTCTGCTAGGTCAATCCAATCTGAAATTTGATCAACTAGGAGATATGATGCCCTAGAAATTAGGAAAAAAGAATAGAAGAAAAGAGAAGGAGCAGAATGTATACAATAATACTAGCTATAGGAGATATGTGATGAAAGACTAATGTTGTGGCATGTAAGTCCCTATTCATAGCATTGTCTTGAACACCTATGAGTCGCCATACTATACTAGCGTTGTCTATATTCTTTGGACCAACAAAATTTACCCAAGAAATTTCATATAAAATTCTATATATGTATATTATAAATTTGTAATTATTCACCAAATCATATTCCATGAAAACAACATTTTCAATAAGCTACCCAGACTATGGTTAAATGAACTGTAATTACCCAAAATCAAAATCCAATGAAGATTTACTTATTTGGTAAAATAGTTAGTTTATTACTATAACAACACACACACACAACCCTTCTCTACTAAGGATATCCTTACCTTATCTTATGGAACGGATTTCCATATTTTGACTACTTTTCAATTGCATATTCACATCTTAACCATTCAATTTTTAGGTCTTAATGTATAGATCATCTCTACAAATTTTCAGCCAAATTGATGAGCGTTAAGACATTCAAAACTGCAATTTACAATTATGAACACGAACGGTTTAGGTTGGACAGATTCGGTTGGTTCATTGATTTAATCGAGTTCAATACCTTAACGATCATCAATTTGGCTGAAAATTTGCAGAAGTGATCTATCCATTAGGACCCAAGAACTGAATGTTTAAGATGAGAATATATAATCGAAAAGTAGCCAAAATATGGAAATATGTTCCATAAGCTAAGGTAAGGAAATCCTTACCTGAGAAGGACTGCGCGCGTGCGCGCACACACACATATATATAATTATAAATACAATTAAAATTTGTAACTTTTACTTAAAACAAAAATAGCAATAGAAGAACAACTGAGTTCACCAACCTCTCGTTATATCAGGTTCAACTCAACTTATCAACTTATACAAGAACACAAGTATTACTTATTTCGAAAGATAGTCATGGTTAGATACCTAGCTATGTTAAAAAAAGTGCTTAATTTTTTTCCTCAAGCAATATCAATAAACAACGGATAATATTATAACTGATAATAAATAATAACTAGTCTACAAGTCATACTTAGGACCTTCTACTTACATATTAAGCACTAATTTCACTAAACCAAGTAATAGTGGCACATTATGCAAGAGAAATCATTTTTAATTTCCTTAATCCTATACGTGTTTTCTTTTGTTACAGTGGCGTTGATTGATACAATATATTGTGGTATATTGAATATATATATATATATATATATATATATATATAATATTTCATGTGTCACAATATTGTCTTTTGAAAAATTGTGATAAAGTACTCTCCTGAGAAGGACTGCGCGCGCACACACTCACACACACACACACACACACATATCCTATCCAGAGCGGAGCTCCGCTTTGAAATTAACATGTGAAGTTCGAGTTTTGGATCACTTTTCGGTGGCATATTCACATCAACCTGAACCGCACTAGCTTTACGACAGTTATCAATGCCTTAATGATCATCATTTTAGCTGAAAATTTGCAGAGATGATCTATACACTAGTACCTAAAAACTGAACGGTCGAGATGTAGATATACAACCGAAAAGTGACCAAAAACTCGAACTTCACACATTAATTTCAAAGAAGAGCTCCGCTCTGGATAAAATCTGTATATTTATATATATATATATATATATATACAGATCCAATCCAGAGCGGAGCTCCGCTTTGAAATTAACGTGTGAAGTTCGAGTTTTCAGTCACTTTTCGGTCGCATATCCACATCTCAACTGTTCAGTTTTTAGGTACTACTGTATAGATCATCTCTGCAAATTTTCAGCCAAATTGATGATCATTAAGGCATCTAACTCGTTTAAACCAATGGACGGACTGAATCTGTCAACCTGAACCGTACTAGCTTTAAGGCACTTATCAATGCCTTAACGATCATCATTTTAGCTGAAAATTTTCAGAGACGATCTATACACTAGTACCTAAAAACTGAACAGTCGAGATGTGGATATGCGACCGAAAAGTGACCGAAAACTCGAACTTCACACGTTAATTTTCAAAGCGGAGCTCCGCTCTAGATAGGATCTGTATATATATATATATATATATATATATATATATATAATATTTCATGTGTCACAATATTGTCTTTTGAGAAATTGGGAAGTGTTTTCTTAAATTAGAGCCTAGTTTGTCAACTATTGAATGAGATGGAATCATGGAAGTTATAATGGAAGTGAAGGACTAGAATTGTCCCATATAGCCTCCTATACAACAAAAATTGGATGAGATCGACAATGCCCTCCCTTAGACACTTACTTTCCTTCAGTTTTTTTTTTTTTTTTTTTTTTTTGAAGAAGAAGAAGAAGAAGTAGGAGTTGAACAAACTAGCTCAACATCCTAACCCGAAATTTTATTAATATAAAATAAAAGTACAAAGGAGCTGGTGGACCAAACCAAAACCAGACTCAAGAGCACAGTCTAAAACAAGAGATCGAAAGTACTTGCTAGAAAAAACTAGCCTTAACAAAAACCAAATCTGAAAGAATAGTATCAAGCTACCTGAACCTATAAGTCATGTCCAAAGGCAAAAGATCAAAACTGAGGGAGAACGCACCAAGCATGACTGCTCACATGGGAAGCACCAAAATTGGCAAGGACATTAGCTGGAACATTACCCTCCCTATAGATGTGTGAAACCTGAACTTGTAAGCTCCTATGAGTCTTGGATTTTGAAAATAGCACACAACCAGTGCAGAATCAGACTCAATCCAAACATTATGCCAACTTCTCAACATAGCAAGGTGAATAGCTTCAAGGAATGCTAGAACTTCAGCATCAAGGGCCGAGGGGACCCTTGCTCTATTTTTACCTTTATCATTATCATTAAAAATATAATTTAATAATTAGTGATTGAATTAATTATAACTGATAAGTTCAAAGCTTTTTTTTTTTTTTTTTAAATAAGCAGGTGTCAGTCCATTAAATAAGTAGAGAGAGGCATATAATACACAGTAACTCACTCAAATTTAAAGCTTAATTGGTTATAACCTCTTACTTTCTCTTCAGCCAGTTTTGGGTTCCATAACTCGATTATTAGAAAATTATTTTGGTTCCTTCATATTGATAGTTGCATGAAGACATTATAGCTGAAACTCTCAGTCTCACTAGCTAGAACAAAAAGAAAATGAAAGCTACCGCCTAGAACCATTTGATCTAGTGGCATAGTCTCCCCTTCGTAAGTAGGAAGTTGTGAGTTCGACTCACGAAAGAATAGTTGTAGCATTTGAGTTATTTATCTGATAAAAAAAATTAAATAAATAGAAAAAACATGAAAGCTACCATACTAGATTCCATGCAGAACTGGACATGGCTGTTTAATAAGCACCCAATTAAAATTAAAATTTATTGTTTAATAAGTATTATAGGCATTACAGTGCAGGGTTTAGTATGCTAGTTTTAGGGTTTTAAACATATAAGGTTAGAGCATAAAATCATTCAAACAAAATATGGGAGTGGTTCAAGAATCCAGAGGCATTTAGGGAAAGATTGAGCCCTCTCTTTGCAGTGAATCAGTAACAACTATTCTACTTAATTTGTTTAGATAAATGCATATAAACATAGAAGGAAAGTCTTTCTCAATTTTAATCACCATAGAGATATATATAATTATATATTTCCTCTTTCACAAACAAGGGCTTTCTATCTTTCATAAGTTCTATCATCTTGATCTGCTTTCAGACTTCAGTGAATCAGTTTGAGCTATTCTATTGTACACTCGGAGATCTGCTCAAAAGGACCGAATGGGGAAACCACTTGCTGGAAAGTGCTCTCCAGAAGTTTGGTTAGGCATTCTCTTCTCTTTTATTTTGTGCTTTTTTCTGCTTCCCTTTGATTACCCAAGTAATTTTTTGGGGGTAAATAATGGTGTTAGTCTCTTTGAAAACAAAGAAACACACCCAATTGGTATTGTAAAGAATCAGTCGATTTCTGTTATCAACCAATCTACCACAGATTCATGCTCTGGTCGTTACATTTATATCCATGATGATCTTCCTACCAAATTTAACTATGATCTGATCAACAACTGTGAGTCTCTTACTGGAAGTAACATGCCCAATATGTGTCCACACATAAAGAATTTCGGTTTTGGTCTGGAAATTAACAACTCTGAAGGGGTTTTAACCAACAAGAGATGGTTCTCCACTAACCAGTTCTCATTAGAACTCATATTTCACAGCAAGATGAAGCACTATGAGTGCTTGACAAACAACTCCACTCAGGCTTCAGCTATTTATATACCAATCTATCCTGGCCTTGAGGAGAGTCAACATCTGTGGGATCCTAACCTCACAGCCAGAGACTCTTTCGGTGAAGAGTTTTCCAAGTGGGTTTCGAGTAGATTCGAATGGAAGAAAATGTGGGGGAGAGACCATTTCTTTGTTTCAGGGAGGGTTGCTTTCGACTATAGGAGGAAAACAGACAACATTTCTGACTGGGGTAGTAAACTCAGGGTCTCGCCAGAGTCTAACAACATGACTATGCTGACAATTGAAGGAAGCTCATGGACAAATGATATTGCTATACCATACCCTACTGGCTTTCATCCTGCAAAGGACAGTGAAGTGTTTCAGTGGCAGAACAGAGTGAGGGGGCAAGAAAGGCCTTACTTGTTCACTTTTGTTGGTGGACCAAGGCCTGACCAGCCAAACTCTATCCGGGGCAAACTTTTTGATCAGTGTCAAGCCTCAAGTACTTGCATGGTACTAAATTGCCATTCAAGTGGGATCAATTGTGAAGAAACGGTTACTGTTATGAGCGTGTTTCAGAAATCAGTTTATTGCTTGCACCCTACAGGGGATACATTCACCAGAAAATCAGCTTTCGACTCTATTCTAGCTGGTTGCATTCCTGTTTTCTTTCATCCGGCTAGCGCTTATAACCAGTATTTATGGTACTTGCCTAAGAATTACACCAAGTATTCTGTATTTATTCCAGTGAGGAAAGCACAAAATTTGAAAGACGGTAGCATTGAGAAAATCTTACTTGAAATTTCAAAGGACATGGAATTCGCCATGAGAGAGCAAGTGATAAGCTTAATTCCAAAGTTGGTGTACGGAGATCCCAGGTCAAGGTTAGAGACCAAAGATGCATTTGATATTGCTGTCAACAAAATACTTGAGAGGATAGAAAATGTAAGGAAGGTGATCAAAGAGGGGAGGGATCCTAGTATCGGATTTGCAGAGCCGGATGGTAATAAGTTCCTATTTCCTGAGGAGCTAGAATAAATTTGATAGTATGCAATGCAATTTTTTTTTTTTTTGTTATTGTTATTATTTCATTATTATTTTTGGAGGTTGGTCCATGAGGGATGGTGACAAAGTGGGTTAGTACTTGGGAGTTAGGGCTACCATGGATCAAGGATCTTCTCCTCTCTAAATGTAACAAGGAAAATTCTTATATTGGCTGAAATACAGAAAGAATGAGAAAAAATAAAGTATAAATTTGTGTAAATTTCTCTCCTAATTTTTTCCCTCCATATTGATCTGCGGTCTTAGATCCATTCTACTATATGTTTCTTCAACACTATAGCTTGAAATTTGCAGCGGCTACACTCCTTGAAACACTTCATGAAAATACTGGGATGAAATAACTAAAGAAACCTAGAGAGGGGTGAATAGGCTTTTCCTATAGAAACCACAACTTTTCTTTAATTCAAAAAACCCCAACAAGAAACGTTAAAGGATTGAAAACCAGATATGAATCCCTGAATGTAGCAGTGTAGATAAAGTGCAGAAAAGAAAGGTAAACACAATCACACAGCAATCAAGAGAGACCAGAAATATTTGCACAGTAAAAACCTCAAAATTAGGAAAACAACTGCGAGGCCTTAACTCTCTAAAGCCCTAGTGAAAATCAATTCACTTAATGGAAAGATACGAGTTCTCTTACAAACAACCAATAGCACTGACCTCGGCTATACTTACTAGACTCATTCTAGAAGGCTGTATGATCACGTCTTCGTAAATCTTCTCCACTGATGAACTGCTCTCACTAGTAGGATTGACAGGTACTGACCTCGACCTTCAATCTTCTTTGCACATCAACAACTCCAACTGACCTCGAGAGTACTTGCTATGCAGTATATGCATGATTGATAAATGAAAAAGTGTTTGACTCAACAATCTACTTTAACATGGAACAAGTAGATTACTGATCTGATTTGAAGCACATCAATATTCAAAGATGAATGAAGCCTTTTTCTAAATCACGATGGATGAACACCATCTTTTTCAAGTCAAAAGCCTGAAAAATGAACACATTTTCTTGCCTTTTAAAATATGCAGACTCCCCCTAAAACCTTGGACAATAAAGACACCAAAACCTAATTGACTCCTTATATGGAAGGGACATATCCTAAAAAGATATTCTACAAATAAACATGATTTTATCCTTAATAAAAACGATAAGACTTAACTAACCAAATCATGTAGAAAAATATCCTTTTAAGACTCAACCAATGAATGTGCACAAGACGTGAAAAAAAAGAAACAAAATCCGACGACCTAACCTGAGAGAGATTGCAGAACAGATTGCAATCCCAGAATGCATGTAAGTTGACCTATATAAAATGCAAATGTATATGCTCTTACCTGAAGTACATCGAAGAGTCAGCTGAAGCTTTGCATGACCATATATCACTTCTAGTTTACACTTGATAACTCTAGCAGACCTATGACTCTTGGTTTTGTACTAGGAATGCCAAAACCTTGTACTTACAATCTCCCCCTTTGGTATTCCTACACAAAACAACCCTATACTAACCATACTCCCCCTCAATCAGTACAACACATTCCAAAAGCATGATATTTCATAAGCATGATATCCTTCCTTATTCCATAAGCATGATATCCTTCCTGAAACACTTTTAACAAACAAACCAGTGAAAAGCTTGTAACATATAGAATTAGCCCAACTTCTCCCCATTTTTGTCTAGGAATGACAAAGGGCACCAACAGGATAGAATTACCATCACCTCATGCAGTGAAAGACTATGAACAATGGATGGTAAAAAAAACATGGTGCAGTTCATATAGTAAACTCTGAGCTATAAACCACAAGAATCGTATTCAATACTATCGCATTAGAGAACGATGCCATAGGAAACTTGAACATGTTGATTAAGAGGCATGAAACCGTACCAAAACTCCCAAATCATATATAGATGCAATCAACATTCATCCAACACTCATTGTGAATCACCCAGAAACATGAAAATTAACAAGTAGTACTCATATGCCCCCTTAATCGATTCATCTGGACAGAATGAATAAAAAAAATGATCATGATCATGATAACACACAATGAGGTGAGATTAGTAGCAGAAGTGAGAGGAAAAGAAAAAGCAAAGCATTTAGAGAAAGTGATTCGATGACTTCTCAATGACAACAATGAGCCAATCATAAGTAACACTACACAGTAATCTTGAACAACAAGCATTTAGACACAGACTTGGGCTAAAGCATCTCTTAACTTTGCGGTAAAGTGATCAAATGTCAATATGGGGCTTCAACTTAAACTAGGATCAACCAGAATTAGATCTACAAACACTATTCTTCTTTTCTCAAGTCCTCTTTATATCACCGTGTGAGCACATATATTTTCTTTTGAAGCCTTCCACACATTATTCAGAAACACACAATTTTTTTTTTTTGTGCTGCGACTCATATAGTGAGCCTTATGTCAATGGCTCCCAAACCAGTTGGTTTAGGGCACTAAGTGTAACAAGGACACTCCAAATGACACATCAACTTGAGTCATTTAAAAGCATCAAGATAAACCACCAGGAGACCAAGCCATTTCTGTTTCTTCCCAATCCTCATATCGCTCGTCATGACAGAGGCCTGTTTACTTTAGAAATAGCCTGGCCAAGCTCCATATTGCAATGAATTTTTTTTTTTCAAGGAGCATAGAATTACGAACACCAAAAAGAGTGCAGTTTGTGAAGGACTAATCCCAGATCACTTAGAACAAGATGTTACCCCCACAAAAGACTTAAGTGTGCAAGTGAATATAGCAAAGTTTGGGAGAGTGAACCAGCCATAATCTTTGACTAAAAACCTGGGGTAAAAAGAAGAACATATAGTGCTCTTCAACTCTGACCCATGATCGAAAATGAGAGCAAGAATCAACGATCTCAATCTAAGGTCAATTTTCCACCAAACACTTCAGGATTGAAATCTCACATGCAATCTTAGTATCGACAAATGCATTCTGCTGAAACTAATTAATTTTTTTTTTCCGTCTAATCTAAATGAAAGCACACAATGAACATGTAAAAGCTATAAATGCAGATGAACCTATTGAGGGAGAGTATCAATACCGAGAACGCACACCAATGGCATTCCTAAGTGACTCAAAAAGAACATTGTCTACAGGTTTTGTGAAAAGAACAATCAATTGATGTTTAGAAGGCACGAACACAAGTTCCAGAAAATTTCTCTCAATCATGTCACAAATAAAATGTATTCTCATATCAATGTGCTTTATGCAAGAATGAACTAGATTCTTAGATATATCATTATATCAATGAGACTCAAATTATCACATAAGATGATAAGATAGTTTACTTACCTGGAGGATGACCATATAAACTTTAACCATTTGCTTCCTCCAAAATCTCTCATTGCTCCAATTGTTCATAACCACGTAATCTGTGACCTCTTCATGTCCCCTTATCTGGCATTCTTGATCTTGATTTCTATAACACTTGTTCATCATCAATCTGCAAACATCATCCCAAAGGTTTGAGCTAAGCCTGCAACTATACACCTTCCTGATATTTCAATGAGTAAACCTTTGACACGGTTGGCAACTCATACTTCTTCACAAGGTCATGAGATCGATAAATCTACAAGTTGAGTGTCTCATTTATCATTTATTGGACACGCATCACTTCAACACTCCCAAACAAAAACACCCGTGAAGCATAGTATGGTATAGATTAGCATAGCCAAGATACATGCACAAAGCTAATTAATTAGCAGTGAATATTGATCAACAAAATACATCATGACAACCAATTCCATCATCCACCCACTCTTTAACAAGGTAAAGGAAATAGAGGCAGACAAGTTCTAACCCAAAATCATCTTGACCTTGTAGTATCAACCTTTCAAGTTAAAAGACAAGATAGAAGATTACTTAAATCACATGATTGAATGCATTATAATAAACCCATGATTCTTGAAGGAATCAATCATGAAAAACTCAAGCACTTAGCAAAAAGGCTTATCAGAACCTACATGTTCAAACCTGCTTAATCACACTTTTACTGAAATAAGTACTTGAAAGAAATACTTTATTTCTAAGCAATAATGAGATGGAAAGACACAATAAATTTCATCAAGCAAGTGACCATCAAACAAGGATAACCAAACAAGATTGTGCAGAGGATTATACACCATTGAAACATTAAAACTTCTTTGAACCAAGCTCCCCCTATGCGAATGCAGTATGCAAGAAAAAGTAAAAATGAATGCAAGATGAACTAATGAACATAACACCCTTTTTTTTTTCCAAAAATAGAATGCATACAACTCATGCTAGCTAGAAAAGACTCTTTAAGAAAAACAAAACTTAAAAGACATGAAAAATCCTGGAAAAAAAAAAAACAAAGCATTTAGACTGATGTAGTCATGTTCAGGATTAAAGTCCTATATGCAATCCTAAAAAAAATAAACAGCAAATCACTTACTTATGCATAAACATAGAGGAAAGTTCAATCACCTGTACGAGAAAACGTAGGGTGATGAGATTCTTTTCTTTTCCAAATTTGTTTCATCTGAGGCATAAAGGACGCTGGGATTGAAACCAAGTGAGCAATCCTGCCAATTTTTCTCAAGTATTCTGTCAACTTTGTCTGCAAAGAGGTTTTGATTACTCTTTCTAGGAGTCCAGACCCTTTATGCATTTCTCCAAAGATAGTTACACTTAGGTCTGATGTGACCTGGAGTTCCACAATGGTGACAAATAGGGGTGATCTTTCTAGACAAAGAATGATATCCAAGTTGAGGAAGAACAAAATTCTTTGCTAAACCTGAATGTTTATCATGCTCACTAGAACTAAACTCTCTGCCTCTTCTATCATTGACATTTTTAGGTTGAAGGAAACCTAAACTATTCACAAATTTCAAAGATTTAGAGCTCTCACCAGAACTAAAACCTATGCCCTTTTTGGCACCTTCAGATTTTCCCATCCCAATCATTCTAGACACTTTGTCTGACCCAATTGAGAATTTAGAAAACTTTTGGTGAGACTCTTTCAACTCAAGTTCAAGGCTTAATTTTTTAGAAGCAAGTGAACCAGCTAGAGTAGCCTGAGCATTCAAATTTTTGTCTAAAACCTTTATCTGACTAACAAAGTCAGAACTTTCAACCTCCTATTTTTTGACGCAAGACTCCAATCTCTCTTCAACCTCTGTTTTCTCTCTCTTAATCAAAACAATCTCTTCACTCAATTTTTCATTTTTCTTAAGGATTTTTCTTGAGGCTTCATAAAGCTCCTTGTACTTACCATTTATTGCTTCATCTGAATGCTCCTCATCGTCTGATTCATTAGAGGATTCATTATGAAGAGTTGACATAAGTGCAATGTTATCTTCTTCATTTTTAGAGTGAGTATCATACTCACTATCACTCCAAGTGGACTTTAAGGCTTTACCCACACGTGAGTTGTACCTTTTGTTCCCACAATCAATAGCTAAATGACCAGTCCCACCACACTCAAAACATTTAAGTTTTTCACTAAAGTTTTTCTTCTAGGGATATTAACTATTTTTGGAGTTCCTCCCATAGGAGTTGTCAAGAGCTTGTCCTTGTTTTGAATTAGACTCAGAAACACTTTTTAACCCTTGACCAGAGGAGTTCCTAGACTTAAAGAATTTCTTGAACTATTTTGTCAAATAATCCAAATCTTCAGTGCTAACCTCAACATCTTCTTCCTTTTTGATAGAGTTAAACGCTATAATTTTTCACCTTTTTTTCTGGTTTAATTCTCATCTCAAACGTTTTGAGATTGCCTACGAGTTCATCTAGAGAATAGGTGTCAATGTCATGTGCTTCCTCTATGGCTGTTTGCTAGGACTGAAAGCTAGGTGGAAGAGATCTAAGGAACTTCTTAACAATACGATGTTCTTCAAACGGATCACCTAAGCTATGACACTGACTTGTCACATTGATAAGTCTAGCATGAAAGTCATCAACTGACTCATCGTTCCCCATTGTCATGTTCTCAAATTCTAGGACCAACCTTTGAAGCTTTTGTGCTCTAACTCTCTTATTGCCCTCATAAGTAACCTGGAGAAGATCCCAAGCTTTCTTAGCAGTCTCACAATGACTGATCCTAACCCTTTCCTTTTTTGATAAGGCAGTAAATAAACTATTCCTTGCCTTATAATCATGATTACAATTACGGACCTCTTCCGTACTCCACTCTTCCCTTGGTTTAGGAATCATTTTGGCCCCCGAAGACTCAGTAGCCTTAGGATTTTCAGGTTTGGTTGGATGAACCCACCCTGTCTCAACAATCTTCCACATATTTTCATCTTGAGAGTACAAAAATGCCCTCATCATAATTTTCCATTGGGAATAATCTTCCCCATCAAACCAAGGTGGACTGTTGATTGAACCCAAGGCTCGATCTCGTTCCATCCCTCCCACGAATCTTACTAAGAAACCTTAGAAACCTGCTCTGATGCCAAATGAAAATACTGGGATGAAGGATTAAAAACCTAGAGAGAAGTGAATAGGCTTTTCCTACAGAAACCACAACTTTTCTTTAATTCAAAAAACCCCAACAAGAAACGTTAAAGGATTGAAAACCAAATATGAATCCTTGAATATAGGAGTGTAGATAAAGTGCAGAAAAGAAAGCTAAACACAATCACACAGCAATCAAGAGAGACCAGAATTGTTTGCGCAGTAAAAACCTCAAAATGAGGAAAATAACTGCGGGGCCTTAACTCTCTAAAGCCCTAGTGAAAATCAATTCACTTAGTGGAAAGATACGAGTTCTCTTACAAACAACCAATAGCACTGACCTCGGCTATACTTACTAGACTCATTCTATAAGGTTGTATGATCACGTCTTCATAAATCTTCTCCACTGATGAACTGCTCTCACTGGTAGGATTGACAGGTACTGACCTAGACCTTCAATCTTCTTTGCACATCAACAAATCCAACTGACCTTGAGAGTACTTGATATGCAGTATATGCATGATTGATAAATGAAAAAGTGTTTGACTCAACAATCTACTTTAACATGGAACAAGTAGATTACTGATCTGATTTGAAGCACATCACTATTCAAAGATGAATGAAGCCTTTTTCTAAATCACGATGGATGAACACCATATTTTTCACTTCAAAAGCCTAAAAAATTAACTCATTTTCTTGTCGTTTATAATATGCAGACTCCCCCTAAAACCTTGGACAATAAAGACACCAAAACCTAATGGACTCCTTATATGGAAGGGACATATCCTAAAAAGATATTCTACAAATAAACATGATTTTATCCCTAATAAAAACGATATGACTTAACTAACCAAATCATGTAGAAAAATATCCTTTTAAGACTCGACCATGAATGAGCACAAGACGTGAAAAAAAGAAACAAAATCCGACGACCTAACCTGAGAGAGATTGCAGAACAGATTGCAATCCCAGAATGCATGTAAATTTACCTATATAAAATGCAAATGCATATGCTCTTACCTGAAGTACATCGAAAAGTCAGCTGAAGCGTTGCATGACCATATATCACTTCCAGTTTACACTTGATAACTCTAGCAGACCTATGACTCTTGGTTTTGTACTACGAATGCCGAAACCTTGTACTTACACTTCATCGTGTATCAATCGGAACGTGTTACACTTCATCGTGTATCAATCGGAACGTATTTAGAGCTTTAACTCGGGTGGATGCACCACCTCCAATTTCATGTTTTAGTTTGTCCTGTTTCTTGTTATTGTGTGTTTGTTTAGCTCATTATTGTTCTTTGAGTGGTTGTGTTAATAAGCTGTAGGGCATAGAAGGTGGATCTTCGGTTGGATTGTTGGAGTTTTGGTTCTGTGTTTTTGGGATATTTTAGCTCGGGTTCTTACTTTCAAGTTTTAGGTGTGTTGCCTTCTTGGTTCAAGTTGGAGTACAGCAACGATCTGCGTTGTGGCTGGTGGTGACTCTCTCTTGACAGCGGCGGATATGTTTTTTAGTGCTAGAGTTTTTATGTTGTTAGTTTCTTCTGCTAGGTCTTATCATGTTGTTTTACAATTTTATCTTGTTTTATGGTATTTGTTGGGCTTTTTCATTAAGTCTTATAATTTGTATTTCACCATTGGTAAGTTCATACCAAAAAAATAAATAGTATGGTAAATTAGAGTTAAATGAAAATTGGCTTTGATTGGTTTTTTTTTTGGATATATCAAAACGTGGAAAGTTTATTCCCAATTGGGCAATTAATTAACCAGTTGGCCATTCTAATGTAAAGTTTAGTAATTAAGAAAAGAGAAATTCTTAGGTAGGACAAACGTATCAGTCACGTGGTACGTTAAGCCAATCATATTTCTCTATTTTTTAATTGTAATCCAAAATTACCCATGTTTAATTATATTGAAATATCCAAAATATCCCTCTACATATGCAATGATTGATTGGCTGGGCGTACCGCCACGTGGCATACATGCCCTACCTAAGAATCTCTCTTAACAAAATCTCTAATGACCAAAAAAAAAGTCTTATTTATTTATCTATACTATTTTTTTTTAAATGAAATCTATACTATTATTAAGATAACAGAGTTTGTCGTCACTGAGCAGTGACGTGTTGGTTAGCTAATCTAACTAACATCGTGGAGGTCACGGGTTCAAATATCACTAACATCATGGGTGGAGAGTTCACTACTAGAATAATGCTAATAGACATCATGTCATAGACATCAGTTAGGATTTGAGGCGATGTAAAAAAAATTTCTAACATCGGTTCTTAGAAATCCGATTTCTATTGTACAATTAACATCATTTCTAATAGTTAACCGATGTCTATATTTTTTTTTCAAAATTTTCAAAAACGCGGAAAATGGCTAAGTTACCAAATTTTCAGGCGGGGAACAAAATTTCAATTCCCCGACACTTAGTCATATTGATTGGCACGACATTTTTTCATTCTCAAACCCTACCCACCACGACACCCAACCAGCACCCGACCTCCTCTTCCTCATCCTCCGCCTCCAACCATCACCCAACTATTCTCCGCCTCGGCCTCCGTCTCCACTCTCCTCCTTCTCTGCCTCCGTCTCCGTTCTCCTCCGGCAAACCTCTTCTCTCATCTCTCTCCTCAAATCACCAAATCCACCAGTGACGCAGTCCATGCCGGAGCTCCGCCTTGTTCCCTCGTCGAGCCCACCATGGAACATGTTTATAATGAACCCCTTTCCCTTCAACCATGACCCTCTTCCTTCCCAAGTCTCTTCATCTTCGATTCCTCCCACAACGTTAGCCTCCCATCCCATCCACACTAGAACATCCAATTCTGATATTCCCCAAAAAAAAAAAAAAATTCATTCATTTGATTCTTTGGCTTTGATTAGTTTACTCTGCGTTCTGGGTCTTGTTCAAATTCTGGTTTTGGGTGCTATGGCGCTTGAGTCTTCAATTCTAAGCCCACCCAGATTCATTTCTGGTTCGAAATAATTGAGTTTCTTGTATTACCATAAGCAGAAAAATTTCCCCACCAAGGTTTGGGTGCAAAGTAATCAATATCCATTTCGATTGGTGTCGAATTGCATTGGCACTAGCGATTTTGGGAGGTTCTTAGGTCCAAGATGCGAATGAGTTGACTTGTTTGCTAATAGAGCTCGTTTGAGAGCTGTAGGTAAAGATAGTGAGAGTTCTAGTGTACAAATGCTGTTTCGGGTTCGAGTTTTGATTTTGTTAGGGTAATGGTGAAGTGTGGAGTCGTTTTAGCAGCTATGGTTTGTGGGCTTTTGGTGTGTGGGTCTAGGAGAGCTTTTGCTGTGGAGGGTGTGGTCAATGCAAGCTATGGGGTTGTTGAAAAATGCATATTGATGTTCAGAAATGCTTGGCCGAAGACGCTATGGCCTTGGAAGGTATGAACTTTATGTGTTTTCCTTCTGGGTGCCTATATCTAGACATAGTTCTGTGTTTGAAGTTTATCCATTAATTAGTGAATGATAGACTGCACTAGAATCTTGGAAGAACGTGAATGATCTAAACCATAAAATTTTTGAAAGAATGTGAGTAACTAACCTATTAGAATCTTCAATTAGCACATTATGCCTCGAGATGTATGAGCTTTATAGGTTTTGGGTTTTTGGCCTTCTGGGTTCCTATATCTAAATATTGTGTTGTCTTTGAAATGTATCATTATCCAGTGAGTTTACACACATTAGAATCTTCATAAGCTGGGCAATGATCCAAACCATTGATTTGAAAGAATGTGACTGATCTAACCTTGGTAGAATCTTGAACGAAAATTACTTAATTGATATTAATTTGTGTCAGGTGCGTGAGTTGGCTGAGAAAGAGCCTGAAAATGGTGTATTCAGATTGCTTCGCAATGATGTGACTCGGTTCTTGTCAACCATACTTATTGGCACAACGTACTTTCCTTCTCATATTTGTTGGTATTTGTTTTTCCTTTCTTGTTGAACATTTCTTTCTTATTGTAGAATTTACTTGTGTACTCAGTGTTGTCAATATTAGAGCAACAGCTTTAGTTACTTTATTGAAGTAAAAGAAAATTACTTAATTGAAACTTTAGTTACTTTTGTCATTGTAATGACTGATGTGTTACTATTGTCACTTATAGATAAAAGTAGAAGGTCCTGTTTTCACCTGAGTGCATGTCATGATCACAATAAGCTAGATGTTTAGTCTGTAAATATTGATTTACTGCTTCTTTCTTTTGTACAGAACTACAATAGGGATCTTTTCATCTTTCTATGCCTTCTCCTCGTCATAGTTTCAGCAATGACATCTTTGAGGAAACACTCTGACAAATCGGCATTCTCTGGGAAATCCATATTTTACCTAAATCGGCATCAAACGGAGGAATGGAAAGGGTGGATGCAGGCAAGTACACATTTTCTTTTAGCTTGTAGGTTTTGTTTTGGGAAAGAATTGAATTTTGTGATAATTTTACTTCTACTTTAGGTGACCACCTCCCATTGTAATTTGTTTATGCTTTTTTGGATATGAAATTGTGATATCATCAAAGTTCATCTGGCTGGAACAATCATTTGTCATTCTTTGGTATTATTGGTGTTGCTTGAGCTTCATGAGGCTGTAGATAAATGAGTAAAACATGTATATAAGATTTGGCTTTTATCCCTTTAGAGTTAATCACGTTTGAACTGGAAGTACATTATGTTAAATCTTTACATGTATAGCTCCTCAGTCCTCTAACTACGTATTTGTTTATTAGAATTACATTTAATTTTGATTTTTTATTTTTTGGTGACAGGTCCTATTTCTATTGTACCATTACTTTGCTGCAAGCGAGATATACAATGCAATACATATGTTTATTGCTGCATATGTTTGGACGACTGGATTTGGAAACTTTTCCTATTACTACATTAGAAAGGATTTTAGCCTCGCTCGCTTTGCTCAGGTAGTTTAGTTTTGGGCAGTATTATCATTTCTTAAATTTCATTGGGGAGTAATAGAGTAATAATCTGGGTTGTTTGTATTCATTATTGAACAATGCAGATGATGTGGCAGCTGAATTTTTTTGTGGCATTTTGCTGTATTGTTCTTAACAATGACTATATGCTATATTACATCTGCCCAATGCACACGCTCTTCACTCTTATGGTGTATGGAGCCCTTGGTATCTTTAGCAAGTACAATGAAATCAGATCAGTAATGGCTATGAAGATTCTTGCATGCTTTTTTGTGGTTATCTTGATTTGGGAGATTCCTGGGATTTTTTACATAGTTTGGCGTCCATTAGCTTTCTTATTGGGTAAGTACATATCAGATCTCGGATTGTTTTTTATTTTTTATTATTATTTTTATGTCTTAGTTACTGTTGTGACATAGAGCAACTGTTTTTCTGGTTCTTCTGACTCTGGGCAGACTCGGCAGAAATTTAGTTGCATTCATCCTGGATCTGGTTGAATGCATATGTTTGGATGACTGGATCTGGTTTTCTTTTGAATACTCAAGTTTGAATTATCCTCAACTTCTATTTTATTTGTATTTATTTTCTTGTTGGTTTTCAATCAGTGAACTCTATGTTACTGAAGAGGAGTTAAAACTGATGTTGCGAGCGGCAGAGTTAAGTGGGACAATAGAGGAGGAAGAACGGGTACTCCAATAGTTTTTTTTCTAAGATTGTTCTGCTGAAGTATTTATTGCTTTGGTAATTCCAACTGGTAAACCATGATTGCTGTTTTTGAATGCTAATAGTGAAGAAATTCAATCAATGTCATATAAGCTATCAGTTTAAACCATGATTGCTGTTTTCTAGTGCATGCTTGAGACTAGCTTGGTTGACAACATGGGCCATACATTTTCTATACAGTTCAAGTTTTTGTTTCAGAGCACGTGACTGTCACGATTTGCTTCTATTATCAATTTATCATATCAAATTGTAAATTATTTTTCAATATGGTATATTTGCTACAGGCAGAAACCTTGATTACATTTATCTGGCAGCTATCTGCGTCTGGAGATAGTGGAGTACCTGAAGTGGTAGCTGATCCTCTAGGTGAAGTTTCGAAAACATTTCAGGAGCTTGGAATATGTGTTGTGCAACAATGTGCTAAGATTCGCCAACAAGGTAAGCTATCTTAGACCTCCAGTACCTATTCAGGTTAACAAAAGTTTTCTGGTAAATTACCCTAGTAAGATTAAGGGAGTAACTATGTATAGAAGGTATTAGTATCTCCAAAGCTTTGAAATCAAATTTTAGTTTGAAGTTGTGTTTTTCCAACTTAAAAACCTTGCAAGCTAAATTCCCTTATTCTTTTACTGAACTGGTCCTTTTCTAATGAAATATTATGTTTTTTTATTGTAGTCTCAGCAGCAGTGACCTATGATAAATCTATCAAGGCAATAAGAGTGAGGGTACTAGATTCAGATGATGAATTTCTTCTCCATCCTGCAACTGTGAGACGGAATGACCGCTCTGCCCAAAGTAGATGTAGTTGCAATTGATGCCAGTGCAACGCTAATTGATTTTCACGACTTGTGGGTGACTCATCAATATTCAAGATATGCAAGGACTTTTCTTTTTAATAATTTTAATTTTCATTATTATTATATTTTCCCAAGAAGATTTATACACCTTATTTTGCTTGTTAGGTTAGGCAGGATTAATTGATGCAGTGAATATTCCATGATGCCTTTATGTTCATAATATTTTGAACTTTCTTGTAGGGTGCCTGTTTTAGAGCAGCGTGTTGATAACATGGTAGGCATTGCATATGCAATGGATCTCCTGGATTATGTTCAGAAGGTGAGATTTTTGTACTCCTATTTTCCCTCTGTGGTTAGCATATTCTTTATTTGTATTTATCCTCAACTTCTATTTTATTTGTATTTATTTTCTTGTTGGTTTTCAATCAATGAACCATATGTTACTGAAGAGGAGTTAAAACTGATGTTGCGAGCGACAGAGTTAAGTGGGGCAATAGAGGAGGAAGAACAGGATTACTTGCAATGGTAAGCCTATCATAGACAAAACGGATGATGGCATTGTTCCATGGGAATTGAATGAGGAAATAGGCTAATACGTCAAGAATAAGCTAATGGGTTCCATCATTCTTTTTGTGCAGAAAGATATTCATGGGAGGCTTGACAAAGAACAAGGGGTTATCTGCTTTGCTTATCGGCATTGGTAAGCACTCATTGAATTGACTATTGAGTCTGTAGCTTTTTATTCCACTCTTAACGGAGCCCAATTGGAGTAAAATTAATACCATCTTGGATTTTCTTTGACTTTAGCTTTTCAGAATTTATTTAGGTTGTTTTCAGGAACTGGATTGGCTGCTATTCATCAATATTTATTCAAGTATGTGCTTTTTACTTTGTTTGCTGCTTTGCACTATCTCAATCACTTATTCAAGTATGTGTTTTTTATTACTCTCTGGTCGACTGTGGCTTTTAATGATAAATTTAAACCCAGTTTGTCTTTCTGCCCAAGTTTATGTAGAGTATGGTTTTCTGTTTCTTTTAAGTTTTGTTTTGGATTCTGATTTTGGGTCTTTTTGATGCAGCAAATCTGATATAAAGAGCATAAAGGTGAGGCTAGGGGCGATTAAGAAGAAGAGGAACGCTGTGCTGAAGTATCTGAAGAATAATGTTGCTGTTCTTCTCAAGATTGGCCTTGATATTAATGTATATGGAGGGTTAAGTTTCATGGCATTAGTTTTAATGTATATGATGTGTCAATTTCATCATTGTTTTGCTTGGCCTTAACAGAAATTAATACAATTCCCTAATATTTAGAGTACATTTGAATTTCATGTTATTTGTGGATCAGCTTTCTAGTACCAAATACAGCAGGAAAGGGATATGAAAAAAACATCAGTTACTGATGAAGAATTGATGTCAGAAAATAGAAATTACATTAGTTTGAAAACAAAAACCGATGTCAGAAAAGAAAAAATACATCAGTTTGGAAACAAAAACTGATGTCAAGAATGAGAAAATACATCAGTTACCAAACAAAAACCGATGTCTAGCATTATTATGAACATCGATATATAAACAAAAACGATGTCTAGTATAAATGTAGATATCGAAATATAAACAAAAACCGATGTGTAGCATTACTATGGACATCGATATATAAACAAAACCGATGTCTAGATTACTATGGACATCGATATATAAACAAAAACCGATGTCTGGTATAACTATGGACATCGATATATAAACAAAACCGATGTGTAGAATAAATATGGACATCGATATATAAAGAAAAACCGATGTCTAGAATAACTATGGACATCGATATATAAACAAAACCGATGTCTAGCATAAATATGGACATCAGTTCAAACTATACTATAGAATGTAGATTGAATGTCTAGTGAAATATTATGTACCAAACACATGAAAAGCTTATGAACCACAAGCAAAAATTTATGAGAACCGATGTGTAAAATATTATCAGACATCGTTTCTAAATCAGAAACGATGTTAAAATGGATAATTGTGTTGTTAGACCTATATTTCATTAAGCATCTAATGCCAAAATATGAAGGTTTGACAATAGCTCAACACACCAAAATGGTGATCACATTAACGTTTTTACATCGGTTCTGGACCTTAAACCGATGTCTCGTTGTAAAATAGACATCAGTTGTGAACCGATGTCTTAGTTTTGGCGATCTTTAACATCGCCCACTAAGACATCGGAATTTTTTTTTTTTAACATCAGTTGTGAACTGATGTCTATGAACTTTATCCTAGTAGTGGTTACACTGTCGTCCAGAATAAATAAAAAATAAAAAAATAAAATAAAAATAAAAAGAACAGAGTTTGTCAACCACAACAAAAATTTAGTTATCCACACCCATAGTATATTATTCTATCTATACTATTATTAAGAGAAAATAGTTTTGTTAGCCAAAATCAAAACATTTGACAGAAATGACCATAGAAGATTACAAACTTTGAGAATTAATTAAATCACAAGGACAATTATGACATTTACAAAATATATTTTTATTAAAAAAAATTAAAAAAAAACTCATAACCCACTTTTCTCTCCAATCATCGTTTGTCTGCAATAATTGTTTTATTTTTTATATTTCAAAAAAAAATATGTTTGCATATGTAGAACATGTATGGAGAAATGCAAGTACATACTATTCAAAGAGAAGATTTGAAGCAACACATAATATTTATTGTAAGCAGTAGCGAACCACAAATTTGACACCAAGGCCAAATAGTGTTCATCATCTTTACATATATTTTTGGGCACATTTTTGCAATAAATGTGCTAAGCTTAAATTTCATTTAAAAATCTATAGACAACATGGAGAGGATTCAAAGCACCGATAAGCACTTGCACCAACACAAATAGATTGTTAGATTACATAAAATATAGTTTTTGGTTGTTTAAAAAAAAAGTTGATTATAAATATCATGGGTTGAGATCATCTTATAAGTGTTGGGTCATTTGTAATGTCGGTGTATAGAAGAATTTTCAAGTATACAGGTTTTTTCTTCATTTTTTTTTTTTTTTAAAATGATTTGATATTATTAGATATCAAAGCCATGAAAACAGGTCATAGTCTAACAAAACTTACATAAGAAAACCCAGGACAAACCGGATAACCTATCTAAGCCACTCTAAACTTATTAAAATCTAAAGGGACGCTCGCTGAACAGCAAGCCTAAACTAAGCAATAGTAGTCTCGCTCTCTAAGGAAGAAATATTCATCTAGTCTGATCTGCTAATCACGCAATTTGGTACAAATATCAACTAGAAACGTCTTAGAAAAGCCTATAGAAATTACCCCTAATTCAAAAGGCTTGAGTCCAGAATGTTTAAAAGCTTAGAGAACTTAAAGAGGCGTTAGTCCCTCCCCTTTAGGGTTGGAACCAGCACCATCTTCAACCTCTGCAGTAGCCAACAACATCAGCATCAAGTTGGTCTCTCGGCTCTTAGTTGTAGTCTTTGCGCCTAAGTCAGTATCACTTTTCGCAGTCTTGCTCTTCCCCGCCGTACTCTTCCTCTTTGGTTGCTCAACGTTTTTCTCCAATAATCTCATAATCATTGCAGCCAGGTGCATTACAGGAGAGCCAAAATGTGAGAATATATCCCAGTCATAAAATACACTTGTTGACCTTTGATAGAAATTGGGCTGCCCAAATGCTCTGGGCGCCCAACCTTTTAACAACCCGAAATCAACCTCGGCACCCAGTCTAGCGCCGCCACTCATCTCAACCGCCATCCTCAGCCAGGTTCCTCCTGCAACATCGGCGATCTTCCATACTGCTTTCTTCCTCAGCCAGATTTCCATCCAAACTAGGTCGTCATTTCCACCACAACCCGACAGTCGCAACCCAAGCTCGGCAGTCGAGGCATCAAAACCAGGGATATACATATCAATTCCACCAACATCAACACTCCGCTGTCAAGCCAAATTGTCGGGATGCCACATCGAAATAGCATATGTCATCCCACCATCGTCATCCCAAAAGGTCAAGCACTCATCAGCTAAATCATTCTCCCTCAGAATCAAATCTGCAGTAAGAAATCAGATACGTCCGATCAGAATCGGAGCCAAGACAGGCCATAAAAAGACCGTAGGGAGAAAGCTGACGCCGGAGCGAGTTTGGCGCACTATACGAGGGGGGAAAGGACAACCGTCTTCATGCTATGCGCCTCTTGTTGGAGCTGCTAGGGTTCCACGGGGGAGAGTTATCATATTCTTCTCTCCCAATGCTATTTCTTTTATCCAGGTTTTTTCTTCATTGAAACAGCACTAAATTACTAATATAAATTCTTCAGACAGATCTTATTAATTAATTAAGTATACCAAATCAAAACTGGAAAAAAGTGCATCAATTACATAGATAATGAATGTTATGTGTCGAAGACTAGGAGGGCCATTAAAGCATAATTATTCTCATTCCAAACAAATAACTCATAATTTATATGGTTTTTTATTTTTATTTTTAGAATAATTATATGAGTTTAATAATATTCCACCATTGGCAAGAAGGACATAATGTCATTAATTGCCTAATGTAGTATCCAAATTATGTGAGAAACTATGGGATAATGACAGTTTTGCCAAAGAAACATTAACTTGTTTTTTTTTTTAAATAAAAAGAGAAATAAAAAAATCTTTAGATCACAGTCATCTCTCAAACATATACTTACATTTACAATGAAGTTTTCATTCTTTTAGCTTAGCGTTTTAAAAGAAGAATATTTTTGTGGAGTAGGCTGGAATGAACCAAAAATTGTGTAGACCAAAGGGGCCCCACTGACGTGGCCAGTTCACAGCCTCAGAATTTGGATACTTTTTGTTGACCCTTACTGAGACGTGAAGTGTGTTTCTGTGCCGTGATGTAAAACGAGGACGAGTTTCTAGTATTTATCTCCGAACCCAGCTTCCTATAGAAGCTGCCTCACAAACATCTGCCTTCCGCGATATCTTTTCCCCTTTACAGCTAATTAAAAGCAGAGAGAGAGCAAACCAATCCCGGGATCATTCAACCATCAATCAGCCTAAATACCGGCGACTCTGGCTCTGTCATTGTTGTTATGCAAATGGATTTTAAATATTGTTATTCAGTTTGATTTTGGTTGGAGAAGAGAAGATATATGGATTTCCACCTGTGTTGGTAAGTCAATGAAGGCGCATTACTTTTCTAATTGGGTAGGCGATTGGATAGCAGATGATCATCAGAATGCCAACAAGCCAAACAAAATTTGAAGCAACAGAAAGACCCATATCTTGAGCATATAGCTTGTGGAATAATCTAACCCAGAATGGCAAGTCACAAGTCAATCGCAATCCCAATATCCCATTGCATCTCAATGAGCTTATGATAAATCGAGTAAGCAAAAATACCTCTCTGAAAATTAGAACAAATGTTACAGACAGCAAAACGGCAACAACAGTGTCAAAGATTTCATCAAGGTATAAAGGAAGGGCCTGAAAAATAAAAATAAAAATAAAATCCAATGAACAATACACAGATAAGCACTTTCCTGATCCGAAACAGTATTTAAAGATCCTAAATTTACAGCAGAAGAATCCAATTCATATAGAATTGATGCTTGGTTTCGAAGAAGATGACATTGACATGCATCCACAAATGGCAGCAAAGCAAACCTGGACTGTGAATAACCTCAAAACTTTCTCAGTGTCTGGGTGATTCTTCTTCTACTTCAGAGTAAGATCAAGGACCCAAAATCGATCAAACTATTTTTAGTCTTTGCAATCTTCTCTCCTCCTCGACGCAGCCGCCTATGTCCTTCTCCCCTAAAAGCCCCTGTGTAACTTCATACTTTACAGTTTCATCTAACTTGTCCTATGTGAGTTGACCTGGTCAGTCTAACAGAAAAACAGACGGCATCTGCTGGTCTACAAATCTTTTGGTTCATTCCAGACTTCTCCTATTTTTGTTCCCTTTGGCGTCAACATTAATGATTGATGAAGATGCAATAGAAGTCCAATTCATTCATAGTGCACCCTTTTCTTTCTCCTAAGGTTCCACTGTCAGAAGTGTTGTATTAGATACTTATTGGTTCACTAAATGTCTTTTTCGGACTTCAATAGTAATGGTTTAGTGTAATTTTACTTTGTGAACCGTACATAGAATTGATTAACCGAAGGCTAAACACTTGGCTTCCAGGACTTAAGAGGAAAGAGATCCTAAAATTTACGAGGGAGAAAGCAACTCTATGTTGACAATGTAACTTTCTCCAGTTTACAGTCCCAACTCCCAACTTTAACTGTGTGAGAAAGAAAATGGAAGAAGAGCCTCCAGCAAAATAAGAGAAAAGTTAAACGGCAAAAAAATCTGGGAGTGATTAATTAGAGGATCCAAAACTCCAGAAGCATTTAGCGAGAAAAATAGAAAGCTCAGGTAGAAAATGGAGTGAATCAGTAACAGAGAGTTGTTACTTAGTTTATAACTTTAGGTTGCTACTCATAAAAATAGAAGGAAAGTCAATATTAATCACCAGAGATATTCTTCTCCTTTACGGACAAGGTTTTAATCATCTATTTCTGGTTTTACACTCCAGTTATTCAATCGACATACTCTACGGCCGGTAAACTCAAAGATCTGCTAAAATGGGGAAACCAGTTGCCGGAAAGTGCTCTCAAGAAATCTAGTTTGGTTTTCTCATCTCCTCTATATTGTGTTTTCTGTTGCTTCGTTGTGATTATTCAACTAGTTTTCCGGGTGACAACAATGGAGCCATTCTCTTTGTGAATACACAAATTCAACCAATTGGTATTCCCAAAAACAAGACCATTTCTGATGCTAAGCAATCTACCACATATTCATGCTTTGGTCGTTACATATATATATATATATATATATATATATATATATATCCACGGTGATCTTCCTGACAAATTCAGCAAGGACTTCCTCGACAATTGTAAGTCTCTAACTCAAGGGAGTGACAAGCACAACATGTGTCCATACTTGGAGAATTTCGGTTTTGGTCCAGAAATAAACAACTCTGAAGGGGTTTTAGCCAACGAAAGTTGGTACTCCACAAACCAGTTCTCATTAGATGTCATATTCCACAACAAGATGAAGCAGTATAAGTGCTTGACAAACAACTCCACTCTGGATTCGGCCATTTATATACCGATTTATGCTGGCCTCGAGGACAGTCTCCATTTGTGGGATCCCGACCTCACTGCAAGAGACTCTTTCGGTTTAGACTTTATTAAGTGGATCTCGAGAAGACCCGAATGGAAGAAAATGTGGGGCAGAGACCATTTGTTTGTTGTTGGGAGGATTTCATGGGATTTCAGAAGGAAAACAGACCACAATACTGATTGGGGTAGTAAATTGCGCTTCTTGCCAGAGTCCAAGAATATGACTATGTTGTCAATTGAAGGAAGCTCATGGACAAATGATATTGCTATACCATACCCTACAGGCTTTCACCCTGCAAAGGATAGTGAGGTGTTACAATGGCAGAAGAAAATGAGAAAACAAGAAAGGCCTTACTTGTTTGCTTTTGTTGGGGGACCGAGGCCTGAGCTAGAAACTTCAATTCGGGTTAAACTTATTGAACAGTGCCAAGCTTCAGGTACTTGCAAGTTACTAGATTGCAATTCAGGCCGGAACAATTGAGCTCAAACTGTTACAATTATTAGGGTGTTTCAAAGATCAGTCTATTGCTTGCAGCCTACAGGGGATTCATACACTAGGAGATCCGCTTTTGACTCTTTCCTAGCTGGTTGTATCCCCGTTTTCTTTCATCCAGGTAGCGCTTATACCCAATACTTATGGCATCTACCAAAGAATCACACCAAGTATTCGGTGTTTATTCCGGTTATGGATGCAACAGATTTGAATGAAGTCAGCATTGAGAAAACCTTGCTTGGAATCTCAAGGGCCAAGGAACTAGCAATGAGAGAGGAGGTTATACGGCTTATACCAAACCTGGTGTATTCAGATCCCATGTGATCAACATTAGAGACCCCGGATGCATTTGATATAGCGGTCAAAAGAATTCTCAAGAGGATTCAAAATGTTAGGAAGGTGAGTAGAGAAAGGAAGATATTAAAGGAAAGGATCCTAACTGATTAGGAGTGATCAACATCTTCACTCCTAACTTGAGGGGGAGTATTAAAGGAAAGGATTCTAACTTATACGTAATTATCTTGCATTGAGTAGATATCCTCATGTAATCTTCTGTAGTTATTATTCTTGTTTTGTTTACCTAGAATAGCTCCTACATCAGCTCCTAGATGTGAGGACAGTAGTTGTACATATATGGCTTGTAACCTCGTTCTTGAGATATATAGAAATATTCATAATCACAAATCTCTTTATGGTATCAGAGCATCGCTCTTGAGACCTTAAGAAGATAATACACCATTACCCCATGGCCGGTGACGAAGAACGCTCGATCATCAAACAAGACAAGGGTTCGAACACTTCCAGGACCGCAGAACCATGGGAGAATTCCAATCACCCGCTCTTTCTCCATCATTCGGATCAACTAGGGGCAGTTCTTGTCTCACAACCGTTGATGGAAGATAACTACACAACGTGGGCACAATCAATGAACATGGCGCTCACCATCAAGAACAAGAAAGGGTTCATTGACGGAACCTTGAAAAGACCGGTGCACAACGCCGATGAACAGAACCAATGGGATCGATGTAACACTCTTGTCAAGCCTTGGCTTTTGGCAGCCATGTCAAAGGAGAATCAAAGCAGTGTGGTTCACTGCAAAGAAGCTCAAGGTATGTGGCTAGAATTTCAAGAGAGATTCTCTCAAACTAATACAGTTTTGTTGTTCAATATAGAGAATGCTATACATGGATGTGAACAAGGATCAAGCTCTGTCAATTCCTTCTACACGAAACTTAAAGGTCTATGGGATGAAAAGGATGCCCTTTGTTCCTTTTCTCCTTGTTCCTGTGAGGCTGCAACAGAGGTCAAGACTTTCATTGAAACCCAAAAGACCATGAAGTTCCTTATGGGGCTAAATGATACTTTTGCACAAACCCGCAGCACCATCATAGGAATGGATCCTCTCCCAAACCTCAACAAAGCTTATGCAATGGTGTTACGTCAAGAGAAGCAAGCTGAAACCATCGCTAACAAGTCCACGATTTTGTCAAAGTCCTCTGCCTTTGTGGTCAAGCCAGTGAACAAAGGCTACAGTCCTAAAGAAGGAGAGAACCGCACCTTCAATCCTAGTGCGGGACTGTCAAAATTCTGTGAGAAGTGTGGAATGAATAATCACACTGCGCAGTATTGCAGGGCACATCTGAAATGCACATATTGTGAGGGCAAAGGGCACACCTATGCATATTGCCGCAAGAAGAAGAATGATAATGCTCTGGCTGCTGGTGGACAAATCCGGTCCAAGGCAAATCATGTCGAGACACAGAAGGATGACAAGGAAGCTGCCTCTGTCAATTTTCCATTCACAAGAGAAGAGTGTCAACATCTTCTCAACCAACTCATAACTCAAACAAAACCTGCATCTGCCAATTTGGTTGGTAACATCCCAAACTATGAGGAACTCTCAGGTAACGTCCAACACCTTGAACAACACAATAAAGAGCCAATTTGGATCCTTGATAGTGGGGCTAGTGATCACATTGTTTGCAGCCCTAGTTTGCTCACCTCATTTCACTCAGTGTCTAATCGAAGAGTTAAACTCCCTGATGGAACCACAATGCATGTTACTCATATTGGCACCGTTGTTTTCTCTCCTCATTTTGTCCTTCATAATGTCCTTTGTGTTCCCCTCTTTTATCTTAATCTGATTTCAGTAGGCAAGCTAGCATTCAACTCTTTCTATATTACCATTTTTCTTAGACAAGTCTGTTTCATACAGGACCTACGATTGGGGTGGATGATTGGGACGGGAACTGAGCAGGAGGGACTTTACCGCCTCAATCTGCAACGGGAAGGAACATGCAATGTGGTTCATGCGAGCTCAGACACCCTGTGGCATCAACGGCTTGGCCACCCTTCGACTAAAGTTTTTTCATTATTTCCTTTTCTTACAAATAAAGCTTGTGATTCAAACTCTTGTTCTATTTGCCCTTTAGCCAAACTTACTCGGCAACCCTTTCCATTGAGTGTTACTCGTAGTGCCTCTTGTTTTGATTTAATTCATGTTGATATTTGGGGTGGCTATCGTGTTCCAACTTATTCAGGTGCAAAGTATTTTTTGACAATTGTTGATGACCATTCTCGTAGCACTTGGGTGTATTTGATGGCACAAAAATCGGAAGCACGCACCTTGCTCATCCATTTCATTCATTTAGCCAAAACCCAATTTGGTAAAGTTGTTAAGGTCGCTAGAAGTGATAATGGTCCAGAATTCACCATTCCTGATTTTTATTCTTCTCAAGGTATCATCCACCAAACTAGTTGCGTCAACACACCCCAACAAAATGGTGTGGCTGAATGCAAACACCGACATCTATTAAATGTTGCTAGGGCTCTTCTTTTTCAGGCACATTTGCCAAAATCTTTTTGGGGGGGATGCGATACTCACTGCAACTTACTTGATCAATCGGACACCTACCCCAAATCTTCAAGGGAAAACACCATTTGAAAAGCTTTTTAACCAAGAGCCTACTTATTCACATTTAAAGGTCTTTGGCTGTAAATGCTTTGTGTCCACCCATCCTACACGTCCTTCCAAATTTGATCCAAGGTCGAATGAATGTGTTTTTGTTGGCTATCCAAATGGGAAAAAGGGGTACAAGGTGTATGATTTGACAACTAAGAAATCCCTAGTTTCAAGGGATGTGTTTTTCGTTGAACAAGAATTTCCTTTCCAAACAAATTCTGTTTCCCCTTCTTCACCTCGTCACACCTTGTTTCCTTCTTTCACTCTTTCTCCCCATTATGACGTCTTTAATACTCCAACTCCTACAATCTCTCCTTCGAATCCTCCACATGAGATTTTGGATGATGCTGCTCCTCCAAGTCCTCCACGTTCTCCAAGTTCTGCCGCACATGCTCCTCTCTCTCCAAATCCCACACCTTCCGCTGACAATCTTTTTCTCTCTTCTCCTCCCACAAACATCACCGATCATGTCTCTTCTGCTCCTCTCTCGGACAATAGTCCGTCACCTACAACCTTGGCTGCACCACCTCTTCGCAGGTCAACTCGTGCCACCAAAATGCCCACGGCATTGCAGGACTTCCATGTTGAGGCGGCTCTTCTCTCACATCCCTCTCAGTCATCTTCTTTGGATGAGGTTCATTCTCCTAGCACGGCTCATAGTATATCCCAGGTTCTTTCTTATGCCCACCTTTCTTCTTCTCACAGAGCCTTTGCTACTAACCTTTCTCTGCAAAGAGAACCCACTTCGTTTTCTCAGGTAGTTAAAGATCCTAAATGGAGAGAGGCCATGCAACTTGAGATTCAAGCGCTACAAGTCAATCATACGTGGAGTCTAGTTTCCCCTCCAGCTCACAAACAACCAATAGGTTGTAAATGGGTGTACAAGATCAAGTATCACCTTGATGGCACCATTGAACAATATAAAGCACGATTAGTTGCCAAAGGATATAGTCAAGTCGAATGTCTTGATTACCGAGAAACATTTGCCCCGGTTGCCAAACTCACCACAGTCCGGCTATTACTCAGTCTTGCAGCTCAACAGAATTGGCATCTCCACCAATTAGACGTGTACAATGCGTTCCTTAATGGGGATCTTCATGAGGATGTTTATATGCAACTTCCTCCTGGTTTCGAACGAAAGGGGGAGTACAAAGTTTGTAAGTTACACAAGTCGTTATACGGATTGAAGCAAGCCTCTAGACAATGGTTTTTGAAACTCTCCTCAGCCCTCCAGTCTGCTGGATTTCGACAATCGTGGTCTGACTATTCCTTGTTTGTCCGAAACCATCAAGGTATCTTCACAGCTCTGTTGGTTTATGTAGATGATGTGATTCTAGCAGGCAACAGTCTAGATGACATTACAAGAACCAAGGATTTTCTATCAAGTCATTTTAAATTAAAAGATATGGGGCAACTGAAGTACTTCCTCGGATTGGAAGTAGTGAGGTCTAAACAAGGCATTGTGTTAAGCCAAAGAAAATATGCACTGGAGATACTTGAAGACACAGGCTTTCTTGGCTCAAAACCATCAAAGTTTCCGATTGATCAGAATAATGTTCTCACGAAGGCAGAAGGGAAGTTGATAGAAGATGCATCTCAGTATAGGAGGCTTGTTGGACGCCTTATCTATCTCAGCATCACACGGCCAGATCTTGTGTACGCAGTTCATATTCTCAGTCAATTCATGGACAAGCCAAGACAACCTCATTTGGATGCAGCATACAAGGTGTTGAGATATCTCAAGCAAACCCCGGGTCAGGGAATTTTTCTACCTTCTAAAGGAACTTTGGAATTAAAGGCATATTGCGATGCGGATTGGGCACGTTGCAAGGACACAAGGAGGTCGACAACAGGCTATTGCATTTTTCTTGGAGATGCTCTTATTTCGTGGAAGACAAAGAAGCAAACAACGGTTTCGCGTTCAAGTGCGGAAGCCGAGTACCGGTCTATGGCCACCACTTGTTGTGAGATTACTTGGTTGTTATATCTCCTGAATGATCTGAATGTCAAACAGGTGCAACCGGTCAAGCTGTTTTGCGATAATAAGGCAGCCATACACATAGCATCTAACCATGTGTTTCATGAAAGGACCAAACACATCGAGATCGACTGTCATGTTGTACGAGAGAAGGTACAAAGAGGATTGGTTCGAACAATACATGTCAAGACGAAGGAGCAACCGGCGGATATCTTCAGCAAACCTCTCAGCTCGAATCAATTCACTGCGTTGCTGCGCAAGTTAGGAGTGATCAACATCTACACTCCTAACTTGAGGGGGAGTATTAAAGGAAAGGATCCTAACTAATTAGGAGTGATCAACATCTTCACTCCTAACTTGAGGGGGGAGTATTAAAGGAAAGGATTCTAACTGATACGTAATTATCTTGCATTGAGTAGATATCCTCATGTAATCTTCTGTAGTTATTATTCTTGTTTTGTTTACCTAGAATAGCTCCTACATCAGCTCCTAGATGTGAGGACAGTAGTTGTACATATATGGCTTGTAACCTCGTTCTTGAGATATACAGAAATATTCATAATCACAAATCTCTTTAGAAGAATCCTAGTATTGGATTTACAGAGGAGGAGGTTAACAAGTACAAATTCAATGTGTCTAGAGAAAAAAATTGATTGAATGAAACACACTGTTTAAGACGGCAAATGAATGCTGTAGCCTGTAGGTAATTAACCCAAGATTGTTACAATTTGAGACAATGCCAGCTGTTCTTACTTTCACAGTATACTACACTTACTTTAATACGTGCTCCTCTATAACTTTAAATTTTCAAACACATTTTGAACCTACTATATTAGTGTTAGACGTGGATCGATCGATGTGGGTTCAACTCCAAAAATCAGAGAAGGGCATGACTCCTCAATCTAGACGTGGGTTACATAATCAAATTAAAATTATGTAACTGGGTTTTATTCTATAAATTATTATCTGAAGTCAGCCTTAAATCCTATTTATATTCTTGCGCGATTGAGAAGAGACTCACGATTTCAAACATTGCAGCATTAGAAGGTCCAGAATTCGTGAGAGAAGTTTAAAGTTTACACACTACTTCCTCGTGTAGAGTGTAGCAAGGTTAAAGATGCCGGTGCGGCCAAATTTGCGTTGTGTCGATGGCTACAATCCAAAAACGGCGATCAGAATTTCCGGTCAGTTGCAATATAGGAGGAAGCAGTCACGCACCGGCGCCATCTTCTCCTTCCATGCGGTTTGTTCTTTTCTTTCTCACTTCTTTATTGCTACCTATCGATCACTGCGTCTTTTCTTTGATCTGTACTTTCCTTATCTTTGCTTAAGTCAGTTATTTTTTTTCTTTTCTCTTTGATTTAATGAAAGCGGGAATGGAACTTGCATGCATCCATCGCACATGTGTTTACTATTTGACCAAATGCTACTTGCCTTGCATTATAGCCAAGGCAACTAGTCAAGGTAACATCATGGCATAAGACTATATCAACATCTAGAAACAAAAATTGACCTTGTCATGTTTTTTTTTTTTGAGAAAAATATAACTTCATTCAGATATCAAGGGCCAGAAGGCTCATACATCCAAAACTGTCTTACACCAAACTCATAAATGGTATAAGCTACCAGATAAAGGACAGGTTACCTTCACTGTTAACACATTCGCTCAATTATTGAGCCTAAACACAAGAAATAAAACCACCATACTAACCTCCCGTGAAGTAGTAGCCTAGTCGCCTAGAGACCGCAATTGGTGTACAACTAAAGATACTAAGATGCAAGTAGTAGAAATTCAACTTCTAGTGAAAGGCAAGGAAGCTGGAAAGATTAAATCTTTCCTTTGCCCTTGTCCCTAGGGCTAGGATCAGTTCCAGTACTAGTAGGATAAGTAATCTTCAGGGGAGTACCATCCAGCTTCTTGTTTGCACGTTGAGTCTTATTCTTGCTTTCAAGAGGCCTACCAGACTTCTTTTTCAACTAGACCAAAGTGAGGTCGCCATCCTCCTCAAGGAGACCAAGTGCCTCAGCAGGCAGTGTTGGAATCTTACTTCCCAAAATTGATTTAAACTTCTTGGGACTAGGATGGCAAGCAGCACCACGCTCCCGCTTTTTGGACGGCAAAACAGATTGGTGCTTCTGTGTACCTGGAGTAATAACAATGTCAGTATAAATAGCCAGTTCGGGAACCTCACCTAGACTGTCGTTACCCACTAAACCGTGCGGCAAAGTAATGGCTGCCACCCCAGTATTGACTTATGTTGGAGCCGTCTCACTGGGAGAAGAAAGCTCTGAGGTCGGGCGCTCTACACGACGAAAACCAGGCCGCTTCTTCCTTGGGACGGTCGGGGAAGGAGAGAGAAGGTCTCCCTGATGCTTAGCAGAGAAGGCAAAGGAATTCCCTGAGGTCGAAACTCCGGGAAAGTGTAAAGCCCTAGGTGTTGGGTTTACTGCAGTGGGTTCCTCGCAAGAAAGGCCAGCATGTGTGAGCAAATCACATTGAGTGCATCTCCCTCGCAGATGCTCGAATTGAAACTGCAATATGGGTTCAACCCCAGTATCTAGGAAGACTTGTATTTCCAGCAGGATCGGTTTAGATATGTCATGAATGAATAAAACCCTAATCACCCCCTTCTTAAATTCCTTCTTGTCATACTCCAAAAAACCGCCCAAAAGGTTGCCAATCAAGGTGAGATTCTCAAGTTTTTCATACATAGTAGGTATGCCAGAAACCCTAGTCCAGATCCGCAGATGTTTAAACGAAAATTCATGCAGAGGCTTGACTCCATCGTACACTTCAAAACAGACCGGGGCTCGGTCAAAACACCATACGCCCCCTCGAAGAACTTGTTTCGATCCCTTGTAGCAGCGAAAGAGAACAAGAACAGGTCCCCAGGACGCTCTTGAACCCTAAAATCCTTATCCACCATCCAGGTGCGGTGGAAGTGAGACATGAATGCCTTTGGGTCTATGGGTTTCCGAGTCAAAGGCTTTCCGAGGAGAAAAGATTAGGAGGGACTTCCGCACTGGACCTCCGCCAATCTTCCCCAAGTCAGGGGCGCGTCCCCCTTCGACCAGGGCAAGCGAGGCAGCAAAACTCGTCGTTACAGCGTCAATGGATGCCATTGGTAGAGAGAGAGTAGGTAAAAGAAGGTGGAGAATGGTGAGGGAGGCTAGGAGGCCGTAGGCAACTAGGGTTGAGAGAAAAACTCTCCTAGGGTTTTTTTTTTATATAGAAGATTGCTGTCAGTACATAAAACAACTACATAGTGTGTTTTGATCCACATTAACCTCTAGACTGCTTCTAATTGACCTTGTCATGTTGATATTGTATTGATTTATAATAAGTTAATGATGTGTTATGATAATTTACATATATATTCTGTTTAGGTCTTTAAATTTAGGGGAAATGATCATTTACCCAATTTCAGCTTAAAAATTGCCCACTTGCTCCACTAAGAGTTTAAAAACCTCATTTACCCAAAACACTCTAAGGGATTATTTCCCCTTTACCCAATTAATTCTTTTTTATTTATTTTTATTTATTTTTGGGACTTTTTTGCTCTCTCCTTCTTTCTCACTTAGAGGGAGAAATCATCCTCCACCTTGCCGGACTTCGGTGACCAGCGGCCGACCGCCGACTCCGGTGACTAGTGGTCGGCCTCGGACTCCGGTGACCGGAAGCCGGTGACCGGAGACAGGAATCCGGCGACCGGAGAATACCCAGGAACCATATTATTGCCCCCCAGTAATCATATTATTGCCCCCCAAAAAACATATTATTGCCTCCCAAATATCATATTATTGCCTCCAATAATCGTGTTATTGTCGTCCAGTGAATTGTATGAACTCCCAAAACCAAAATGAATACACTACAGGCACAATTGATCAATTTATAATCATATTATTGGCTCCCAATAATCATATTAGTGCCTCCCAATAATCATATTATTGCCCCTCAATACAAAGTCCAATGTCTCTACTGTCTCCCAATAGACCACCAAAAATGCACCATTTTGTAGGATTCACAGATAATTTGACTTTAATACACATAAAACAACAGGTAACTTATCAAAACACCACACTATAGTGATCCCTGTCCCTCGTATCATAGTCTACTGGGGCCCAATAATGTGTCTACTGCCCCCCAGTAGACCATCAAACAAACCCCACAGTTACATTGCAATCTCAGGATACCAAAAAAAAAAAAAAAACCAGAATGAAAAAAAAAGCCACATCAACGAGAAAATCGTGTTTGATGATATGGACTGTGGTGGCTCCAAAGTAGACGACATCAAAACGGCGTCGGATACCCGCTACGCCTTGGACGCAGCTCATCTAACTTATTTCCAGTCGCTCAAGCAAATCGGCGACGCCCTTTGCAAGTTCGTTGACGAGGACCTAGTCATCGGCGGCGTCGGCGAGTCATATTCGCTACCGGATTCTCCAGTTCTGACATTGCCCTCCGTCGAAGGAAGCCCGGGAAAGGAAAGCCACAAGGGAAAAGCTCCTCGTCGTCTTCGATTTCACTCTCGCATAGTCACCGGAATGGTGAGTGTGAGTTGCTCGATGGGGATGTTCCTCGATCGCCGGAAAGAGATGAGAGAGAGAGAGAGAGACAGAGACATGGAGGGGGAGGGGAGAGAGAGAGAGATCGGTCTGCAGAGAGATAGAGGAGAGAGAGTGAAGCTGTAATTTTTTAATAAATTGAAGGATTAAATTGTCATTTAATATTGAATTGGGTAAAGGGGGTTAAAAAACTCTTAGTGGGGTAAGTGGGTAATGTTCATGCTGAAATTGGGTAAGTGGTCACGGCCCCTTAAATTTAATATATGCATGAAATTTTGAGATTATTTATCATGAAACATAAACTTTATTATTGTTCAGTCAATTTAGACTCGGAAAACTTTTGTGAGGGATTAACCAATGATTATAAGATGTTTTATCACCATGTATAAGATTACTGATTACATTACAAAAGGAGAGATGATGTCAGGATAAAAGGAATACAACAATTTAACATTACGATCGGCGTACATCAGGGCGGGGGGGGGGGTTATCCTACTTGTTGGAATGTCGCACGACTCTCCCGCAAGTATTCTTTTCTTCGCCAACGTGTGTTCTTCCCCGACCGGCCATTCCCCGTCAGCTCAAACCCTAGGATCCGGTATCTTCAATTTTTGTCCGTCGGAAATGAGAAACTGGAATTTAGGGTCTAGCCCATTTATGGGACTGCTAGGACTTCATAATTCAAGCCCGGAAAACCTAAATGGGTTTTGTACTTCTTATTGGTAATGTACCCTAATACCCTTTTTTTCCTTCCTTTCTTTCTTTCTTTTGGAATCCTAACCGACTAATGGTACCCAAAAATTCCACATGAAAAAGATTTGAAAGTTGAAACAGGATGCTTTCACATCTTTGTTTAAGTGATGTCCGTTGCTGTTGCAATCCCGTTTCGACCTCTTCGTATTTGCTTCTCAAAACGTCACCATCTTTCCTTATTTTCATAACCCCTTAAATTAAGGAGACAAAGAAGAAAAGACGTGTGCAACTCTTTTAAGGTGAAAAGTCCAATTTTATTCCGAGTAGTTTTGGCCGTTGAGTATCGACCATAAATACGCAGTTAAGTAAACAATTCCATGCATGGAGAACTTGTAACATACCTGGGACTATAATGGACCGTCGGTTTTTTACGGTTAATTTGTATTTCACTTGATACATAGGTAGATCCGGCACATGTCATTTTTTTTTTTTTTAAAGAAATGTCATTTACTCTATGATAGAATTTTCATTAATGAAATGAATAGCCTCAAAAGTTTATAATTGTGAGAATAGTCGATTCCTGGGGACATCGGTCAATTTAGGAAGTGGCAATAGCCTATTAAAAGTTAAAACCATGTAGATACGCTAGCGCATCAAATCAGACACGGTTTTGATTGAAACAAATCTTGTTTGGATTCAACTTTTCCTTTTTTTGACCACGTTGCATTTCCGATCGTTGATGCGATTGCTGTCTCTGTGCGTTTCTATTCCATAATAGTATTCGCTTTCCTAATTCACGTTACAATTTGCCTGAATTTTCAAAACCACATATATATATATTCCACACTGATGATCATTGCAATGGAGAAACAGTCTAGCTTTTGGCTTCATTGCGACTCTTGAATCCTGATCACAGGACTTGTGGTGGCAATGTTCAAGTCCTTCTGGTTTGAGGTAGGTTTCTTCTTCTTCTTCGAATAGTTTCAGGGTTTGTATGGACTTTTGATGCAATGTTTCAATGGTGTCAATATCTTAATAGCATTTTGAATTTAGATGGGTTTCTGATCAACCATATGATAAACAACGTTTGGTAGCAGAGAATTAAAAGCAGAAATGTCTCCAAATTCTGAAAATGGAATTTTATTTTTTTTTCTTCCTTTTTAAGCTTTGATTTGTTCCAAACTTGATGATACTGTTTAGGTTTGAAAATATTGATACTTTGGAAAGAAATCAAGTTTAAGTCAAGTTAGCATGTGTTTTTGAAACAATATTAAACTGATACTTGTTACAGGCTCTTTTCTTATTTTGCAAACAGAGGTTTTCTATCATTTTCTCATCAAGATTGTGAAGACACGCTCCAATCTCCATTCTCTCTTCTGCCTGGGGAGTTTACTAACTGAAAATTGTGTTGTTCTTTGTAGAGAGCTGCTCATCCAGACCCAATGGAGAAACTACTTACCGGAAAGTATTCTCGAGAAGTCTTGTTTGGCATACTCGTGTCCTTTTGTTTATGCTTTGCATTGCTTTGCCTGCACAATTCAACTTCATTGGGTTTCAGCAATTGGGTTAACATTTTGGGGAACAGTCATGTTCACCACATATTTGATTCTTGCTCCGGTCGTTACATTTATGTCTATGATGATCTTCCTGCCAAATTCAACTATGACCTGCTCAGAAACTGTAAGTCACTTACTTCAGGGAGTACTAGTGATTCTGGTGACAAAAAAAATATGTGTCCTTACCTTGTGAATATGGGTCTTGGTCCTGAAATTGAGAGCTCTAAAGGTGTTTTAGCAAACAAGAGTTGGTTTACCACAAACCCCTACTTGTTAGAAGTCATATTCCACAACAGGATGAAGCAGTACGAGTGCTTGACAAACATCTCCACTCTGGCTTCAGCAATTTATGTACCATACTACACTGGCCTTGACGCCAGTCTCCATCTTTGGGATACTAACCTCACCGTCAGAGACTCTTCGGGTAAAGATCTAGTCAAGTGGCTTTCAGGGAAACCTGAATGGAAGACAATGTGGGGCAGAGACCATTTCATGGTGACTGGCAGGACTTCTTGGGATTTCAGGAGGACTAACGACAATGCGGAATGGCCATGGGGCAGTGGTCTCAGGTTCTTGCCAGAGTCAAAGAACATGAGTATGCTTTCGGTAGAAGGAAGCTTGTGGAAAAATGACTTTGCTATTCCATACCCCACGAACTTTCATCCAGCAAAGGATATTGAGATTATCCAGTGGCAGAACAGAATGAGATATCTAGAGAGGCCTTACTTGTTTTCTTTTATTGGAGCGCCAAGGCCTGGCTTGGAGAAATCTATCAGGGGGGAACTTATTGATCAGTGCCGAGCTTCAAGTACTTGCAAGTTTGTAAATTGTGGTGCTGATGGGATCAATTGTAACAACCCGATTACTGTTATGAAGGTGTTTCAAAGCTCAGTTTATTGCTTGCAGCCTCCAGGGGATTCACACACTAGGAGATCAGCTTTCGACTCTATGCTGGCTGGTTGTATTCCTGTTTTCTTCCATCCAGGTTCAGCTTATAACCAATATTTATGGCATTTACCAAAGAATCATAGCAGATATTCGGTGTTTATCCCCGCAAAGAATGTGACTGATTTGAAAGAAGTCTCTATTGAGAAACTTTTGCTTGGAATTTCAAAGGAGAAGCAATTAGCAATGAGAAAGAAGGTTATAAAGCTAATACCAAAGCTGGTATATGCAGATCCCAGGTCAAGACTGGGGACTGAAGACGCATTTGATTTTGCTGTTATGGGAATTGTTGAGAGAATAGAGAATGTTAGGCAGTTGATTAGAGAGGGAAAAGATCCTAGTATTGGTTTTGCAGATGAAGATAGTTTAAAATACACATTTCCTGAGACACTAGAATAAAGTTTATCGTATGCAAAACTTTGTGTTTAGAGATCACAAAAAGTGACGATAAAAAAAAAAAAATAGATGTGCAGATTTAGAAATGAAACCAGATCCATATTCCAGCAACCAAAGAATAGATCTTCTCTTTTTCCTTTTAAACTAAAAAGATTTTGCCAACAAATTTCTACAGCTTGTGGCTAGTTCAGGATATTCGAATTGTGTTGTTACCGCGAGATGAATTTGTATATTTAATTGCTTTTCATAATTCCATAAGATGTATCACCTTTCTGATTTGATCAAACGCCTGATCAATTTCACCTTCTAATATTATTATCTTAACATTGCAAGTGCAGAAAGCAAATTTCTTTGAACTCCCAACTGATATATCCTGTTATCTGATTCATGAATACTTAAAATAAGCAGTACAGAACAATCTATAGCCTATTACAGCCTCTTGCTTATTGCTTAAACCGTTATAGCTGCAATGACTTCTAGTTATAGCCATTCTATGCTGGCTTTGATGCCAGTCTCCATTTGTTGGATTCAAACTGCACTGTGAGAAAACCTAAATGGAAGAATATGTGAGGAAGAGAACATTCTTGGTTTCTGGGAGGGTGTCTTGGGATTTCAGGAGGCTGACAGACAATAGTTCCATATGCGGTACTAGCCTCATGTTCTTGACAGAGTCCATGAACATGACGGTTACCAACTGAAGAAAGCTGTTGAAAATATGACATTTCCCGTACCACACAAGCTTTCGTCCAGCAAAAGACAGTGAAGTGTTTCAGTGATAGAATAAAGTGAGAAAACATGAAAGGCCTTACTTGTTGCTTTTGTTTGTCTTTGGTCACCCACTTGATTATGTGATTCTAGAAAGATGAAGAAAGAAAAGGAAGATTACGTTCATAGTTTCTCTGAATTCTATTCCAAGTCAGTCTTGAATCTATTTTGTATGATCATTTTGGAATTTTTTCAACAGTTCATAAAAAGAAATGACAATGTTAATATCACCAACAAACATTTGGTCTAATTATAAGACATTTCTCTCTTATATAAAGTCGGCAAAGATCTTAAATTTTTCAAGTTTGAATATCGTGATTTGATATATAAAAAACAAGAATATGTAAAATGTCCAAACTACATTTAAAGTTACCATTTTTGAATTTCCAAAACCATCAGTTCCACAAGATACAAAGGTAAAATTCTTCATTTTCTTGTTGTTACCTACATTCTTAGTATTTTAATGGATTGACGACCGTTCCTTGGAGAAAAACAAAAAAAGAGTACTGTAAGAAGGATGTTTGACCCTGAAGTAGGCTCTACATGACTGCTGTTCAGATCTTGAACTCAGATATACACTTTTTCACTCTATAACATACTAAACCTACATATCAGAATCGACTTGAATCAATCGAAGACTAACAATCTCAAGACAATAAGAACATCAGATCTTTAGTTTATAATTCTTGCTATGCAATTACATATCCTGAGAGATGCAATATAAATTAAGGACCTTCTATTTGCTTCTCTTTCTTTTCCATCAAACCTCAGAAGTAAAGAACAGGCATTGTGTTTCTAGACCCAGAACTGCAACAAGTTTATTTTCATTTATATACCAGCAGTTCTTATTCTACCTCTTTTTGTTCTAAACAGAAAGAATTGCACTAAAGAAAAAAAACGTTTATTCTAATGTCTTTGGAAATGTGTACTTGTAACTATCCTCATCTGCAAAACCAATGCTAGGATCCCTTCCTTCTCTAATCACCTTCCTAACATTCTCTATCGTCTCAAGAATTCCCCTGACAGATAAATCAAATGCATCTTCGGTCTCTAATCTTGACATGGGATCTGCATACACCAGCTTCGGTATTAGCCTTATAACCTCTTCTCTCATTTCCAATTCTTTCTCCTTTGAAATTCCAACCAAGGTTCTCTCAATGAGGCCTTCTTTCAAATCTTCTACATACCTCACCGGAATAAACACCGAATACTTGGTATGATTCTTAGGTAAGTGCCACAAATATTGCGAATAAGCAGTACCGGGATGAAAGAAAACCGGAATACAACCCGCCAGAATCGAGTCAAAAGCTGATTTCCTAGTGTATGAATCCCCTGTAGGCTGCAAGCAATAAACTGAGCTCTGAAACCCCCTCATAACACTAGCCGGGTTGTCACACTTAATCCCACCAGAACTGCAATCTATCAACTTGCAAACACTTGAAGCTAGGCACTGATCAATAATCTTCCCCCGAATCGAGTTTTGCTGGTCAGGCCTTGGAGCACCAACAAAAGTGAACAAGTAAGGCCTCTCTAGTTTTCGCATTCTGTTCTGCCATTGAACTACGTCGCTATCCTTTGCAGGATGAAAGTTTGTTGGGTATGGAATAGCATAGTCATTTCTCCATGAACTTCCTTCAACTGACAACATACTCATGTTCATCGCTTCCGGCAAGAACCTGAGTTTACTCCCCCAATCCGAAACCTCATCCGTTTGCCTCCTGAAATCCCACGAAATCCTCCCTGCAACCAAGAAATGGTCTCTCCCCCACATCGTCTTCCATTCGGGCCTCTTCGAAAGCCAACCATTGAGATCTCTAGCCGAAGCGTCTCTCACCGTGAGATTGGAATCCCACAAATGGAGACTGGCATCAAGGCCAGCATAGAATGGCACATAAATGGCTGAAGCCAGAGATGAGTTTTTTGTCAAACACTTATACTGCTTCATCTTGTTGTGGAATATGACTTCTAAAGTGAACTGGTTTGTGGAGAACCAACTCTTGTTGGCTAAAACCCCTTCCGTGTTTTCAATTTCAGGACCAAAACCCCAATTCTCAAAGTAAGGACACAGATTGGGCTTGTCAGTCCCTCTAGTAAGAAGCCTACAGTTCTTGAGCAAATCAGAGTTGAACTTGGAAGGAAGATCATCATGTATATAAACATACCGACCAATACAAGAATCTGGGCTAGACTGGGAAGTAATCAAAACGGTTTGGTTCTTCACAAACCCAACTGGGCGACCTCGTTTATTCACCAAAAGATTGGCACCATTGTTGACACCCAAGAAAGTTGAATAATCAAATGAAAGCAATACAAAGCAAAAAAAGAAGGAGATGAGTATGCCAAACCAGAGGTCCTGAGAGCACTTAGCTATGAGTGGATTCTCCATTGGAGCTTGATGAGAGAGTTGGAGTGAGTGAGAGGGGAAAGAGAAGGAGATGGGAATTTGGGAATTGCTTGGGTTTGGGGAAGAGAAAGAGAGAAACGAAAGAAAACTGAAAACCCCACTACATTAATAATGGGGATTGAGAGAGCCAAATGTGGCGTGCAAGTACAAAATTAACTTTAGAGGAATCATGCATGAGAAGGAGAGAGTTTTGATTTGATGCAACAGAAAACTATTGCCTTTTCTTTTTTCATGGATTCGAGAAAAATTTCTACTGAGGGAGAAACCTCCATCACTCTGTCGGTAGCTGAAGTATGCGACAACGCATGAGAACGTAGCAAGGGAAATTGACCGTTTGACCCGATGATTATGGTCCTAATTGCGGTCAAAATAAAATCTTCCAATTTTGAGTTTTTGTCCATTTACTTCATTTTTAGATATTTTTTTTCTACTTACCTCATTAAAGTTTTTTAATTCCCTTTTACCCAAATCACTCTAAAGAAGCGTTATCTAATACTCCATTAAGATTTTTTTTTCCTTTAATTTTTTAATACTATTTTACCCTCACCCCTTTGTTATTTTGAGAAAGAGAGAGAGAGAGAGAAACTATAGGAGACTTCGCCGGAGTCGGTCACCGGACGCCGCCTATCGAAATTTTCTGAAAACCTTACTGGAGGTCTCCAAAGAGGTCGTCGGAAAGGTTTATTGTCCCCAATAGACGTCAATAGACTTCTGTTACTCCCCAATATACGTGAAGTCTATGGAGCCCCAATAAAGAGGTAATAGAGGTCTATTGCGCTCCAATAAACGTCTGTTGCCTCCAAATAGATGAGATGTCTGTTACCCTCTAATAGACGTCTATTGCCCCTTAATAGAACTTTCGGTCATCAGAATGGGAACTAATCTCTCAAATAGACGCATGGCATGGATGTAATTTTTTAATTAGGCTGAGGGCAAAAATGTCCATTTAGTTTAAATTGTGTTAGGGAGAATAAAAATATGTTACTGGAGTAAGTAGGATAATTTTGGCCAATTTTAGTGCTTTGAGTCAAGAACCCTTCAATTTTTTTTTTGGGTTTAGTTTTAATTAAGGATCATTAATTCAAAAATTATGAATATTATTAATTGTGTATGTTTTTTTTTCCCACAATCAAATCATTTGCTCTCAGTATTATTGGGTTTAAGGACATAAGTTTTTCCATTGTAAGTGAGGTTGTGAGTTCGACTAACAAAACCTAATTATAATATATGTGTTTTTTATTTGATTAAAAAGAAAAATCATTTACTCATGAACCGTGACATGTTAGTTAGGTGCCCTAACAAATTCAGTAAAAATCACAAAAATAGGGTAATTTGAAGATCATTGGAGGCGTCTAGTGTCGTGAAACTTGGTCCATCTTGACTATAAAGAGTTTCCATTTTGGTGCTGGTCTTTTGGCTGTCAGCGAGAGCGCCGTACACTTACGTAATTGCCAGAGAAAATGTCAAATTTGTTAGTTCTCTTGACTTGTTAGTCCATCTTAATTTTCCATTGAATTTGTTCTACCTTGGTCAAAAAGTTATGCATATGTATGTAATCAATCTAGTGGGGGGCAATAAGAAAATATGCAAACAACCGGTCAAAGGTGAAATAGAATCCCTCAAACTTAAACATGAAAAACAAAAATCAAGTTGTTAAACATAAAAGCAAAAGCCTCATCTTATAATTACTTTATAGATAGTTTTGTCTCGTAAGTCGGGTTGAATTAAAGACGGTACCATGCTATGCATTTTGATATACTTTCTTGTTGGAAAAATCATAGGTAGAATTCCAGATCCATGCAATTGTAAAAAGCTTTGCATTTATGGGATTTCAGGGTTTATTAAATAAACAAATTGAGTGACAAGGTCGAGAGATTTAAAAAAATTAATGACCTTCGTCCAAGTACAAGTCTATTTATATTGTTCTTGTATAAGGTACTTCTGTACATAACTAGATCGGTCATAGATGAGTTTTAACTTTCCGTGCATGGTTGAGCGACTCTAAAAACTGTAGTCGACGGTGAATATACGTCACGTACCTAGTAGGAAGTTTGAGCAGTTCCATTAATTGTGTGCCGACACTCTTAATTTGCATGCATACATGTGACTAGTACGTAATGAATGATAGAGTATATAATGTACTGACGTGCCATTGCATTCTAACATCAAATATATATTTTTTATTATTAAAAATATGTTGCATATAAATATCAACAATTGAGATTTGTTAGATTTGCTGATTCGCTCGCACTATCAGTGCATATAAACATTTTCTGTAATGTATAAACTTTAGGTTTTTAATCAAGAGTTATATAATGTTTTGAAGCGGTGTAATTTCAGAGTTGATAGTCATTGAACTATTAATCTTGTGTTCCACGCAAAAGCTATTTCTAGCGGTTCTTAGAAGTCGTGATTAACAAGACGATTGACCAACTAAAAAAACCAATTATTGTCATCGATACTGCATTAAATAAAAAATAACTGAACTCAATCATCATTTCTGAGAGTGATGAAACATTGTATTATATCTCTTTGTAGCAAGTAGACAGACAACTCAATTTCAAATTTTTTCAGAAGTGAAAATGGACACCGATTCAATATCTCCCGATACTTTAGAACACTAAATAGTTGATTTTTATCATGCAAAATGCATGAACAGAAGAACTGACTAGAAAGCACGTGGCAGCAGGAGATGGAGACAGCAATATGACTCTAGACGGCAAAGTTATTAATGACATCAAATGGGGGCACATGACATGGGAGGGAGAGTAACCATGAGGCAAGGCCCCAATTTAACGCCCATGATTGTGGTTTTTGTCTCTTTAAATTATTTATTTGTAATGGACCTCTGTCCGTCACTACTCACTACTATCTCTTTCTCACTTATTATTTACTTTTCACCATATTCATTGATTATGACGCACTCAACAATACTTTTCTTTATTACTTTCCCCAAAAAAGAAAAGAAAAAGAAGATACTCTTTAAAACAGTTATACCTCCCTTGAATAGGAAAATATGAAAAGATCCTCTTCAAGGAAAATGCTAATATTTTTTTCGATGAGTAGGAAAATGCTAATTCAAAACGGAAGTTGCCAATAACAATAGAACATGACACTCCGGTAGTAATTAAATAAACTTTAAAATTGTTTCATTCTCTTTTCTCGCTCTGATCAATAACACGCATATGGTTTTCTACAATCTACATCATATCCTGAACACTTCTTTATCTTTAATGGTTCTCAGCTAAAACTAGTATGGAGGGCTTGCCTTTTTTTTTTTTTAATCCCTTTATATGGAGTTGTGTTTCTTAACTGTCTGAGGCCTGTTTTGGAGTCTAATTTCGGCTCTTTTGAGTATTTTCTTTGTGATCGGCTTAACCGTTTTGTTTTATGTTGGTGCATCTTGGTCACATGTCAAGTTATTTGGTCATAGTGATTGGTGTTGACAAAGATGATGGTCATGGTTTCGTGAACAAGTGAATTGTTTATTACTTTATTTGAATTCTTGTTCGGTAACTTCATGGCTCCGATGGTCTGAGCCTTAATCTGACTGGAGATCGTGGTTTTTGGCGGTGAAAAACAAGAATACCAAGCAACCTATTATGTGCTTTGTCAACCTATTTATGGTCGCTGCAATTATTACTCTCAGTTGTTAGCTAATTAAGATATAATTTTTTTATGATCATATACTCATTTACATTGTTAAAGTAGTTTTGCCCTTTGCATTATCCTGAAGAATTATAGAGCTCTTCAAAAGTGAAGAATCACGTCCCGATCGGAACAAAAAGAAGATTAGTCCTCGCAAAGTAAAGAATCAAATCTAAGATATTGAAAAGCCATTGAAATTTGAAAATGCCCAAAACAGTGACAAGACAAAGCCACAACAATAATGGAGGAAACATTTGTTACTATGGGCCTGGGTTTAAACATATTGAAAGCCCAAAATATTGGTAACCCAAACCGAAACAAGGAAAAACTCCAAAACCCCCCAAAACCCAGAGAGAGCAGACAGCAATGGAGTCCGAGGTGAGAGCTAGCTTTTTCTTCCTTTGCATCGATTTCGAATCTGAAACTGAATTATATTTCCGCCTTTCTCAGAAACCAAGTTTCGAACCATTTCGGCTCTTCTCATCATCAGGGTCAGGATTATTTGACCAATCAGAGCCCCCTCTTCCTCCTCCACCTCCTTGCGTCGAAGTGCTTCCCTCTCAGGTATACATTAGTTTCATTCAAACCCACAAGCACAAATGGAGTTTCAAGCTATAACATTCAATAATTTATTTATTGTGGGAATAGATTTCGCAGTCTGTGAAGTACACTGTGGAGCCAGTAGAATTGGGTGGACTTACATTGCTCAAGGTCACTCATTGTTTCTTTCATATTTATTGGTTCTCCGTAACATTTAGCTTAGTGTGAGTGTAACTTAGAGTTCATATGGGCTTTTAATACAGGGCCGAGTTAGTACTCAAGATGTTTTTACACTGTCCAACTCCGATTTAGTTCCGGGGAAATATGAAGGTAGGTGTATATTGTTCTTTCTATCTTTCTTTTTTTTGGTAATACTGACTTAATAAACTGCAAATCATTTAACTGATGTTGTATATTAGTTGTTGAATAATGTCAAATCTTGTTTATGATGTGTTGTTCAAATGTAATTATGGTACGTCTTTTGGTTTTGGGGTGTAGGGGGACTAAAGCTATGGGAAGGTTCGCTTGATCTAGTAAAAGCTCTTAGCTCTGAAGTTCAAAATGGACATCTATCATTTGCCGGTAAACGAGTTTTAGAGGTGGGCATCCTGATAAATTCAGGTGAATGTATACTGTTCCCACTATGTTTAAACATGTTAGCAGTTAAGCATGCTAATTTTCTTTGGTCCTTGCTACTGTAGTTCTTGTTCATACAGATTCCTAATTATTGCTTTGGCTATTGAAATTTATAACTTAATACTGTAGTGCGCATGCATCTTGGATGGTAGTCACATGTACAAGTATAGATACGTTTAGTCATCAAGGTGCTTTTGTTAAATCGTAAACACGAGCTTCTTTTCCTGGAAATGCAGTTTAACCTTACAAACACAAACTTGTTAGTTTTTGGTCATATTCCTACTACTTCATTGAGATTGTAGACTTAAGCAGTGCACTCAAATTGTTATGATCATAAATGTCAACATCCTCCATGAGTCTTGCTTGTCAACTTAATGATCTATGTTTCAAGAAAACTAACCTAATAATTCCTAGTAGATGGCTATTTCAAGTTTTTGCGGCCTAATGTCCTAGCTTGGAATAGTCAACTGTCAATTAGAAAAACAATGGTAAACTTGATGGATAGTTTAATCCTTTGTTATTTGTCCAAGTTTGGTTACTCCAATGATCCATCCTTCAGTAATTATGTATTCATTTTTTTAACTAGATAAATTTTTGTGTGATAACAAGTAGTGTTTAAAATAGCGTGCCTTGAGGCATGCCTTAGGCGTGAAGTGTGCGAGGCTTCAACAAAACGCCTCGAGGCTACCTCCGAAAGGCATTTTTTTCCCCTTCTTTCCTTTAAATGAAGATCAGAATAAGTTTTATATTTATTGTTTAGTAATATATATATTTATATGTTTCAAAGTATATACATCCTTAGAGAACTCTATCTCATAGGAGAAGTCAATGTCAATGTAGCACACTAATTCTTTAGAAGAAACCCTAAAAGGTAATGTGTGAAAAGCTTCCGCCTCAAAGCTTTTGAGGCTTAAGGCTTAGGCAAAACGCCTCGCTCACGCATTCGCCTTTTAAAACTCTTATATCAAGTAGTCTTTTGCATCACCACGGGTAAACAGTTCATGTATCACCACTATGAGTAAATATCTCTAATGAATGACTTTCCTGGTTGACATATAATTCGAGACCAGCGTCACTTATCTCCTCTAACCTGTTCCTCTGTATGCCTTACTGTGCTCCTTGATTAATTTTCCAGCTTGGCTGTGGTCATGGACTTCCCGGTATCTTTGCCTGCCTTGAGGTTAGTTTTTGTCCCTTATGCTTATAAATTTAGCATCTTAGATTATATTCCTTAAGCCTCTGATGTTGCATCAGGGTGCAGCTGCTATTCATTTCCAAGACTTCAATGCTGAGGTCCTGCAATGTCTCACAATACCCAATGTAAATGCAAATGTTCCAAGCTTCCAACCCCCAGCATTGCAAGAGACGAAGTGTGATAAGGGGGCGGAAATTCGTTTTTTTGCTGGGGACTGGCGTGAAGTCCATAACCATCTTCCCTATGCACAAAACACTGAGAAGGATGTTAATGTTAGTTCAGGGCAAAACCCAGATGCTCAATATGATATTATTTTAATGGCAGAGACAGTTTACTCAATCTCCACTCTCCAGCATCTCTATGAACTCATAAAGAAGGTATTATCTATATAGTTGTTCATTGCTTATAGATTCAGACCGTGAAGCTGCTTTGGGTCTAATACGTTTGATTACAGTGCATCACTCGTCCTCATGGAGTAGTCTACTTGGCAGCCAAGAAGCATTATTTTGGAGTAGGAGGGGGAACTCGAAGGTTCCTATCAGTGGTGGAGAAAGATGGTGAGCTAGTTGGAAATTTAGACTCATGTTTAAAAAAATTACAGAGCATTATATCACCATAGAATTTGTTGGCTTGTTTCCTGTCTACCTGATTCATTGGGTGAAAGTGAATAGGAACACAGCATACTATAATCATGTATGAGTGGGTTTTTTATTTTATTTTATTTTTAATTTTTTTAGAATTATTTATTTGTTACTAATTTGGTTTCTATGTTAAATATTATGGATATGTTTGGTATGAAGCTGCTGTAGATTCGCAGACATATACATATTTATTGGCTTTATTTTATTTGTTTTTGGACCTATGACTCTGTTATTGTAAAGTCTATGCCTCCATCCTTGCCTCAAAGTGATATTTCTACTGATATATAAACAGGAAATTGAAATTTCCCTTGGAATTCCTGTCTGCAGGTGTTCTGGTTTCTAGCATGGTCGCTGAAGTTGCAGATGGCTCGTCTAATGTCCGAGAGGTGTGGAAGCTTTCATTTAAGTAGGCTTGGTGTTCATGTCAATCCAACGCTACCCTTTTTTCTGTCTTTTGTTTTCAGTCTCCTTCCCTAGTGGAAAATCTGGTCGCCTACCTCCTATATAGAAATTAATTCAAAAATTGTAAGTCTATATTGAAGACAACAAGAATGTAGAGCACATTTTGGTTAGTACTTATTAGATAATTTTGTTGTCTTTATCCTCATCCTTTTCGTTTCCCCTATTACTCTTCAGTGTGCCCCATCTAATGCAAAGCTTTGCTCTTTTGCTGTCCACATTTTAGATTCATGTGAAACCCTGCAGTCATGTTTCTTTAGTTGATTTTTTTGTTTTTGTTTTTTTGTCCTGGATTTTTGTTTTTGTTTCCTTAATTATTATTGCAATTCTTATTGTATCAGACCAAAACCTTGCGAATTGATCTTTACTGCGCTTCCTCGTATCAATTAGATCCTGGTAACTTGGGGTTTAGCTGGAGGCTGAACTTTTTTGTTGCAATTTTCCTTTTCATCATTGTAGTGTTTCAATTTTCGTTGAACATCATATGAATTTTGGTAATGTAACCAAATGTCAAGCCATTTGCCGTCATATGATTATTTATATAAACCAAATGTCAACAATTGCACCTGAGAAACCCACAACCATTGGTTGTTGGTGCATTTTTTCAATAATACCTAAAAGTCGTATTTGTACTACATTATTAGGAATATGTTGGAGCCAGAAGACGGGTAATTCATAAAAATGGAAATCTACTACATTGGCAATATCGCACAGAGCCACAGATGAGATGGTAACTGTTTTGACCGACAAAGTTTTGTTTCTGCTAGAAACATTGATTAGGAACCAAACACATACTTCTTATAGAACAGCGATACTCTTCTTTGGTGTGAAGAGCGAAAGTAAACTTCCGGTGAAATTTATATCACAAGCAAAACAAGTTTTCGCAACTTAAGCAAACCAAGTTGGTTCTATTACAAATGAGAACCCTTCTGTATTAGGACTGCTACATGCAATAATCTGATCTTAAAATTTTGTTTCTGCTAGAAACACTGATTAGGAACCAAACACATACTTCTTATAGAACAGCGATAATCTTCTTTGGTGTGAAGAGCGAAAGTAAACTTCTGGTGAAATTTATATCACAAGCAAACCAAGTTTTCGCAACTTAAGCAAACCAATAAGTTGGTTCTATTACAAATGAGAACCCTTCTGTATTAGGACTGCTAAATGCAATAATCTGATCTTAAAAGTTTGCATGAGTTTATTGAAGCAGAAACCAAGAACAACAGACTAGGTAGATGCGTAGTGAATAATAAATTCAAGCCTGCTTGTGTCCGATCACGAGTCGGATCTACACCGATAGTATTTAGAGCAGCCTCTGCTATAAGGGTTAGCCGGAGGAGGAAGACAACCTCCTGTTTTACTATAAGCTTCGCCTTTAGCACCGCCGTTGCAGACTGGTTGGTCTTTCTTCAAAGCTCCAGGTGAGATGTACTTCTGTGCGAGAAACCTTCTGCTTATTTCGGAATCCATCAGCATCTCGCTTTCTGTTTCACACTCTGCTATGGAACCATTGCATGTTGATGATGATGGTGGTGTGGCAGTAGCGCTGAGATAGGAAAGGCAAAGAAGTAGTAGAACGAAGCAAGATCGCAGAGACACCATTTTTAGGCCCTTCCCCTTTTGTTTGTTTGTGACTTTCTTTCTTCCCTTTGAACTACTTTATAGACAGAATCATATATCCAGAGATGGTAGTGGAGTGAGCATTATGCAAGAGGGACCGCACTTCACCAAACCTCAAGTGCGGCTGTTCTGTTTCTCATATGTCGACCAAAGAAAAGTTAAAAGAATGCCTTGCTCACTGCTCACTTTTTTTTTTGTGGTGGGTTTGTCATTTGCGTAATCACCTCATCAACATGGTGTTTATGTGACTACGTTTCTGTGACATAAATATAATACTTTTTGAATATTAAAGTGATCAAACTTAACTCTTACTGTTTTTGATGAGATCAGACTTAGATCAGGAGGCCGATTTTAAGGTGAAGTATTTCGCGACTTGGGTTCTTTTGAGTGGTTGGTTCATCTAAACTTGAGTAGTCCAAAAATTTTAGAATATGTCAGAAAGTTAATTAAACAAAATATAAAAGAAAAGAAAAAAGAGCTTATAATTGTCAACCGCACAAGTCGGAGCGTCTTAGAGGTTGGGTGAAATAGAGTCTCTCGTCGCGCTTGTCTGGCTGCACCATCACGACGACGACGGCTCCTTGCCTAGTCGGCGTGAGATGGGTGTAGCTGGACGGGCTATGGTGATATTGGTTTGGAGCTCTCGGTGGAAGATGCGGTGCCTCTGTCTCTTGTCTTCTCAGGCGAAATCGATGGCGGCTTCAAGGAGATCGTGCTGGTGGGTTGATGTTCTATGGCAGATCGCTAGACCATGGTTGAGGTTTCTTCAGTATTTGAGTCAGATCAAGTCAATCTATATGATTTTGGGTGGATCTGGGTTTGGATTATTGGGGCCAATCTTCAGGGGCTGGATTAATGTGCGATGGCGATACTGGAATTGGCAGCGGTGGACACGGTGGTTGGCGGTGCACAACGCTGTGGTCTACAATTGTTGGCTTGCTCTGGTATCTTCAGGCGAAGTGTGGAGGTCTGCTATGGGAGGGGATGTGCAAAATTTCTTCATACTACGGTGGTGGCCTTGCCTTTGGGCAAGGCTCTGTAGTTGTGTGATTATGGGCACCAACCTCATTGTGTGTTGTTCTTCTTGGCCGGAGTCGGATATTTGGTTGTGGAAGGTGAAGGCTGACGTCGGCATCGAATCATGCTATTTTTTACTTGTTTTTTATTTTTTTAGGTTTTCGTCTTTAGTTTTTTGGCTAGGTCTTTTGAGTCCCTACTCTCTCGAGCTAGGGTTTGGGATTATTAGTGGTATGGTTGTGTTATTATGGTGTCACTCTCAGAGACTATTGGAATTAGTCTCGGTATCATCTTATGGTCGAGGTATTGGGGAAGAGCTCCTGCACGTGGTCTGGCGGTTTTGGGTCACGGTGTTGAAGGGAGTCCTTTTCTTCTTGAGATTGACTATGAGGAGGTATGGAGACTTCTGGGTTGATTTATCTGATGAGCTATTGTTATGGCGTTACTTCCGAGGACTACATGTGATATTATCGGTGGTTTCTGGTGGTCGATATGGCCGCGATTTATCCTTGTACGTGGTCTGGATACTTTAGGACATGGTATGGAGGAGGATGACATGGCTGTTCTTAGTATTGGCGGCGAGATTTTATCGTGACTCTTGGGATTGGTATTGGTATGTAGCCCGAGGAAATGGGCGATTAGTTTGGTTAGGGGTTGGGCCTATTTGGCTCATGGATGTCATGGTTGTTGACGGACCCGTAACTGCGGTTGATCTTAGGGAGGAGAGTGGGGAACTTATGTCCACCACCGGTCATTCCTGTTTTATATAATCTTAGTATCTTGGAATAAAAGTTTTTTCATTCTCAAAAAAAAAAAATATATATATATATAAAAGAAAAGATTGTTGGCCCTACTAACTCAATCTCATTAGTTGATCAATCATATTCCTGAGTAAAACTCTCTAAACCGCGAGAGCCCTAAGGTCGGCAACAGATTTAGACCGAGAGATCGCTCTCGTCGGACAGCGGCCCTGGCATATAGGCTGGACTTTTGGTCTCACCAACACCGCGCGGTTTGCTGTTGGACGGAGAGGAATGGTAGTGTTCGAGGAGCTCTTATGTGGGGTATTGCTTGCGTTTTTTTTTTTTTTTTTTTTTTTTTCAGGTTGGTTTTGGCATGAAATCTTTGAGATGCGGTGGCTACGCAGTGCCGGATTAGAGGTCTTGATTTACTGCTTCATGGATTGGTGATCTTTTGGGAATGGTTCTTTTTCTGCGGCGGCGTGGATCGGGGTGAGTTCATGGTGATGCTGGGTGTGGCGCCGTGGTGGCGCGGTGCTTGGTGATTTGGGTCGTGGAGGTTTTGAATCGTGGCGGTGAGATCATGGCGGAGTAGTCGCGGCATGATCAGCGGAGCAACGCTGGAATTGCTCACTGGTTAGCGTGTTTGGAGATGGTGGCTGGGCCTGGACCCAACTAGGCCTAATGGGCTTTGAGTGGGCTTCTCTTGGGTCTGCCTTGAACTGAATATGTTGGGCTAAGTTTTTTTTCCCTAAGCCCATCCCTATGTTGTCTATTTACAATAATTTCCTTTGGCTTAGGAAGCTAAACACTTGTGTGCACTCTATTACCTCTAGCGCCTCTGAAGTAGTACTAAATGAGGAGTCTCGCTATGTCTACATATTTGAATGTCCAATGAGTAGGTCTATTGTCTATGTACCACTGTGAGTACTACCACTATCTTCTTGTCTGTCTATAGATGACAGTGGAAGAGTATATAACGGTCTATTCTAACTTGTGATGAATATATTATATTTACACCTGATTTTGGGTTTGATTACAATAAAAAAACAAATACAAAAGAAAAGAAAACAAGACTTGTAACTATTTTACTGACTCAAATAATATGTTTGTTTCCGATAAAAAAAAATTTATTTTTTAGAAAATAAGATTTTATTCATAATATTAAATGTCAGAATGACACAGATAAACATCCTTAAGCTTGCGCCTGATATTTTGACCAAGCATTATAAGATGAAACAGATGCCTTCATTATAACAGTTAGTTTGACTTAGCTAAAAACAGTCCAATAACAGTGTCAGTACCTAGTGAAAATATCTGGATAAGAGATCTAACCAGAGAACCGGTGATTACCTTAACCCTTGTTGGTATACATCAAGCTGCTCATGCCATAGAAGCCCAACTGCAGATTCATGTTGCATGAGCAGAAGAAGGTCCGATCCACCCATGGTGTGCCACAAGTCCATCACACCATTTTCATAAAAGCTCAAGACAAAGCCATTGACACCAGAGCGATAGGTAGCCGGAAGACATAGCTTGAAGAGAACAAGATGCATCATCTTCCATGAAGGATAGACCGGTGCTAATGGAAAACCAAAGTAAGGGATGAAAGCAACAACCAAAGATGGACAACATGATGAGGAAGATGGACAGTGGCTAAAGCCAATGTAGCCTCTTACGTGCAAGAGAAGACAACGGCTAGGAAACCCTAACAAAAGCAACTACATTCTTACCTGATCCATTTATTGAATTCATCACATCTTCAAAAACATGACCCAACAAACAAGTATTTTCTCCTAGAGGAAGCTACAGTCGGTTATGAAGAGTTGATGAATCTATTTTGATGTCATCAACTTTTTTTTTTTTTTTTTTCGGAAAATGGGATCAATTAAGCTGCCCCACAACTAGCCTAATGGGCTGAAAATAGACACACACAATCAGTCTGTTGGACAGGCCCAAATAGACATAAAACTTAGATGGAAAATTAATTTCCTCCTGGGCTCCAAAAGAGCCAGTATCAAGAAACTAATCCTTAAAACAATAAAAACTAAAGCATAAGCCTAATTAGAGGCCCAGCCCACTACTAAAACCCTAGCTACTGTCGTCGAAACCGTGCCGCCGCCACCAGCCACGAACCTTCGTCAAAGAGACGCCGTAAACTGAACAACCAGAAAATCGAAAATGGTGAACCGATGCCATCCAACTTCCAATACACAAATCAAAATACAAACAACAACCAAAGGGATGAAATCCCTCACAACAACATCATTTCCTCCACCATCAAGACGAAGAAGAACCCATGGCTGCCGAACAGGATCCGAGATCCAACGCAAAGAACCAGAACAAGAATAGTAACAATGGAGAATGGGGGTAAAATACCCATGCGTGAGCACCCATACTCGCCTAGGTAAGTGACTTGCACTTTGTAATTGCAGCCATATGAAACCTCCTGGAGTTTGAGGATGGAGAGAAGAGATTTGTTGTGGGGTTGATTGATTTTTGACTTGGAAACGTGAGGGAACGTCTGACAGTGAGAAGAAAATAAGAGAAAAATCGAGGAACAAGGTCATCCCGTGCTGGACATAGCCAGGTAATACACCACAGAGGGTACAAAATCATCACAAGGGTGAGAAAAAGCTGAAAACAGCTTGAGGAAGATGATGAACAGTGGAGATGGAAGGAAAAAAGTTGAAGCCTTTGCTATTGTGGCCTCCCCCAACTCTTCAACCATCGATCTAGATCCATATGGATCAAGATCTAGGTGAGAGAGTGGGGGGGGGGGGGGGGGGATTGAAATCTTACATCAGGTTTCTCTCTCTAGGTTCTAGAGAGAGAAGCTCTCCACTAACTTTACGGTTTTTTCTCCTAGAACAAGTGAAGCTTGATGTCATCAACTTCACTTTTAATACTTATAAGGTTTTAGAGTCTGTCATTCTAAAACTAAAAGATACATTTAATATTTTTTTACATTTTAAACGAAATTGTAAGAATTTAATTAGTTTTAAAAAATTTAAATACCAAAATGTGCATTTATGAGAAATTTAAAGATATATATATATTTTGTTGTTGTTAAGTTGCGATTGGCAATCATAATTTTTTCTCACTCAATATCCTTATGATAGGAATAAATATTAGGGGAGCGAAATACGCACTTCTTATTTTACAATCCACACTCAATTTTTCCGTTTTTATATTAGAGGAGCGAAATACGCACTTCTTATTTTACAATCCACACTCAATTTTCCGTTTTTATATTAGGGGAGCGAAATACGCACCTTCTTATTTTACAATCCAACATTGGGCTGCTGCCGAGTGACTACTTGAATGCTAATGCCTCGGTATTCTCATGAGTGAGGTGTTTGTCTTGAGGGTTTTGGCAAAATGGGTGACGGAGAGTTCGGGCGACATCTCTGACTCAAGGTCCAATTGTACAGGGACGCGGGATTCGTCATGAGCTTCCAGGCCTGCAGGTGGTGTCTTTGTCATGGGATTTCCAGGACTAGTGGTGGCGTGGCTATGGAGGTTTCTGGGCCAATCGTTGTGGCGACGATGCTTTGTTGGTCTGGGAGGATTGCTGTGGCGGCGTGGATATGGAAGATTTGGGCGGATCATGGCAGCAGCATGGCTAGGCGGTTTCGTGGGGGGTTGCAGTGGCTTGGGTTTGGCAGCGTGGTCGGCGGCGCTGCAATGATTATGTGTGTGACTAGTGGGTTGTTGGAGATGGTGTTTTGGGCTTCAGTCAACCTTCTCTGTTGGGCTTGATCTGGACCCCTTCTCTTGGGCTTCTAATTTAGGCTGGGGTGTTTTGCCCTAAGCTCATCCTATGTTATTTAGTTTATCTAATTACAATAATTAAGAAGCTATGCATTTTTGTGCACTCTATGTACTTTTATCGCCTCTGGAGTTGTATCAAAAGAGGATTCTAGCTATGTCTATGTATTTAATTGTCTAATAAGTGGGTCTATAGCTATGTACCACTATGGGTACTACCATTATATTTTTGTCTACTGCGGAATGGTGTGCAACGGCTTATTCTGGTTTGTGGTGTAATATATTGGCGCCAAATTACGATTTGATTCAAAAAAGAAAAAAAAAAATCCACACTATATAAAAACCAAAAACTTAAGATTCTAAAATAAAAAACATGGAGTGTGAATTATAAATAGTAAGTGTGAATTTTAGGGCTGTCACTCGGTCGGTTCGAATCGATTATAGGTATTACCAACTTCAAAACCAAAATTTTTGGTTTCAAAATTGAACTACCAATTACCAACCAAAATTTTCGGTTTTTAATTATATCTACCAAATTCGGTATTTCGGTTTTCGGTATTATCAACTTTAGAATAACTAATTCTTTATAATATAAATTAGAATGAACAAAACTAAGTTTTTGAATTTTATAGCCATAAAATTTGTATCCATCTACTAATTATAGCTTTCTTTTGTATATATGACATCAAGTTTTAACAATTTTCAATAAAACTAGATTACTTAACCATCTTTAACTAGGTTACTTAAAATACATGTATTATTAATGTAGTCTATGTAGTAATGTTCATACTATTATAAAAGTTTTTATGTTTATTTCTTAATATACATGTATGTGTATTGAAAACTGTAGTATATAAATTTAATATTTAGATAATCGGTAGATTCGGTATTTACCAAAACCAAACCAACTTTTTCGGTAATTTTCGATTTCGGTTTTATCAGTCTCGGTTACCAAAAAGTCAGTTTACCAAACCTAAAACATCGGTTGGTATTCGGTCAGTTTGGTAATTACCAAACCAAGTGGCAGCTCTAGTGAATTTCATTGCCCATTTGCCCAAAATAAAAAGTTTGAATTTCACTCCTCATTTTGTTTTTTTTTTTCTTACTACGAAGTTTTCAGCAATTCCGGAAATGCCCCCTTCTTCTCTTCTTCAGACCGAAACAGTAGTCGTCGATATCCATCGGGTTTCTCTGTGCACAAAACCCATCCCTAACACTCAGAGCAGTGAGAGCACCAAACCGTAATCCCATCAATATCGGAATTGGCTGTCGGCTCAGAATGCCCAGTCGAAGCTGACCTGACCCCAAATTGAAATCTTGATTCTTCATTATTTCAGGTCAGATATTCATCTCTTCATCTTTTCCATTCACAACAAGTTTGATTGTATTTATGCTGGATATTATACGTGATAAACACCAAATAGGTCATTAAGATTCAAAGCTCTTTGCTTTTGCCTGTGAATTACCTCCTACATTGGCTACCAAGATGGTTTGGATTTGGATCCCTGATTGAATTAGACTAGACCAGACTGAAGAGGTCAACTCCAATCCAATTCTGCATTTACTGTTACACTTGAATGTGATTAGATTAGCTACAAAGATTGAAAAAGAGAGAGATTAAAAGGCTGTAATTGTGTGCAAGATGTCAACTACTGTCAAATTCTGCATTTCTGATCAGGCAACTCTATTGATTTCCTTCCATGTCACAATCGATCTTTCGGGTTAGTTGATTTGCTCTGCAAGTGTCTGCTATGAAGAGATCTTTTGTTATGAACTTTAATCATATGAAAGCGTGTTCGTATTTGCCAGTTTCCTCTTTTATGGTTTTTGGTCGAAGATGCTATTGTTGGTAAACTTACGTGATTGTACAGACCATGAATCCATTCCACAGACTTGCTCGGCTCTTTGAGTAGCATAAAATCGATATATTGCTTAATTTGGTTGATTTTAATTTTTCATCGGCTCCTACACTGATGACCGAGCTGAGTTTCAGCGTTTACTAGGTTTATTGAGTTCATCATCTAGGAATAAAACTTATATAATGATAAAGAGGGTAGCATCCTCTTCTGTAGGATCAAGAATCACCTAAAACAGATAAGAATTGAGTCTTATAGAGGACTTTGAAGTGATAGGGCTGCATCAGATTTTCTTTTAGTTTACTCAGGAAACCATTTTCGATTTTCTGGTTGTTCAGTTTATAATTGAATATGCAAACCCGCAGCATCGCGCGGGGGCAATTCCTAGTAAATCCTTGAAACCTCATATCTGTATTGAATCCTGTTTGCAGACCCACAACTCTACCAAGCAAGGGCAGGACAGCGCAGCCCCAACTCCAGCGATTCCCAGCAGCAACCGTTGCTTACTCAGGAACCCAGGTATTGAATTGTTTTGTTCAGATTGTATGGTTTTTCTTTTCATCTGAATATCTGATGTTTCTTCTGTATAATTGGGAGTGAAACACCCGTTAATGTATCAAAGTATGAAACATGATTCGACAGAGCTTGATTTTCAACAGAGTAAGGTTTAAGATTGGAAGTTGAAAACCTGTATCAGACAAGAAGAAGAAGAAGATGCAGCAGAGAAGATTAGCATCATCAGGGAGGCCTACTGGAACAGATGGCTCAGATTTCAATTACCGCATGGTTGTTGACTCTCGTAAGCTTTCGTAATCTATACTCTAAAAGCACCAATACCCCTCTTCCCTTCTCTTCAGGTTTTCTCTCACTTTCTCTGCAAGCAAACAGATCTATAGGTTCCCAAAATTTTTATATAGATCTTTGCATAATTCATCTGGTTTCTTTGAATTTCAGGGTATCAAAAAGTAGCTGATGGAAAGTCTCGTCTCTATGCGCTTATTCTCACTCAGGTACTCAGATCTCTGTAATGTTTTGGCATTGCAATGTGTACTGAGCTGTACTTTACTAAACAGGTTTCAATTTTTTTCTTGTCTGAAGTAAAATTCGGATAGGTAATGTTCTTAGATATTTGAAGTTATTGTATAAAGGAATTTGATTCTTGCTGAGGAGTGAGGATACTGCTTGGCATTTACTAGTAAATCAATTTTGGTACGTCCCTTGCAATAGAATAAAATAGAGTTCATAGTCTGAGAATTAGAAATTGACAATCAATAGAGAAAATAAGACAACTTTTATGGTTCTGGAAGAGTTTATTTCCACTGAGGAAAACCTACTGTGGTAGAATTGGATAGCATAGTTGCTTCTTCTCCTCCTCAAAACTCTCTACGCGGTCGAAACAAATTGGCCAAGTTGTATCTCATTTGATTTGTGTTAGAAAGGGAAAATTTGCATTTGGGCATATACTCCAGAGTGCAGATAGATTGAGCAAGTATGGTGAATCTCAGTGACCAACATAAAACAACTTAATTATTGTTGTTGCTTCAGTTTTCATGAAATCTCTCTGTCCTCTTTATTTTATAGCTTTCTCTTTGTTGCTGCAGGCTGTCTTTCAGCTGATAGGAGTCCTATATACATTTCTTTTTACTTCCAAAGGGGAAGGTCCTGATGTGATTGCTATCTCTTCTATAGCTATTGGTTCAATTTCTTTGATACTTGGGGACTTGGGTAGATATACAGATCTTGAATCTCTCTTTTAAGTGACTTCATTATTGTATCTGCTCTTATACCACAATTTTTTTTTGAGCCAAGGTCGAAGGCGTAGTCGAGTAACTTTGTTGAAAGTTTACATGGTTGCATCATCTATTGGAGTGCTTCTTTCCATTGCTTGTGTTGCCAAGGGGAATGTAACATTAGAGGTAAGTTGTTATACATTTCAAATTTTGATTATTGGCAATTTGTCAGAATGTTAAGATATTTCTCAAGTTTTTTGATCTAAAAGATTCTCATGACAGAGAAAGTTCTTCATAATGACAGGCCTAACGTTGTAAAACTAATACGGGAAATTCTACAATATGCTAACACATGACATACATACAATTGTGTTAAATTGGTAAAATTAGTCATCAAAATAATAATATTAGTCCTCAAAGTGGTAATATGAGTCTTTAAAATGATAAATTTTCTTAGTTACCACATGAGTCCTCAAGTGGTAGAACAAGTCTTTAAAGTGGTAAAATGAGTCCTCAAAGTGGTAAAAATAGTTGATGTATGAGAAAATGTTAACATACCATAGGCTTACTCAATACATTCCCAAATTGTTATTGTGGATGTTCCTGATTGTTGTTTGAATGCTGAATAGGTTTTCCAAACTCCCACTAGATGGGAAACACACAAGTTTGAACTTCTTGAGGCTGCTCGCACTGCAATTGGTGAGTCTATACTTCTCTTTGTGCAATGCTAATAGAACTAATGCTGGATGAAGTCTAATAATATTCATGTTTTAAATTTCTCAGGATTCTTGGTACAAATATTTACAGTGAGCACAATCACTTCTCTAATCAGTAACATGTCTCCACCGAAAAGAACCTCTTAGCCTCAACCATATCAATGATGTATCTTTCTCAAGGTTTTTTGGAATTCAAACCTTACAATTTCTGGAAGATAATTTGATTTCTTCCTAGGTAGCAAACTAGTTGCATTAGGGATTTGATTAGACTGGAAAATTATTTGACAACACATGGAACTTGTTACAGATCAATATTTATGTTTTAGAAGTAATACTGTAATTTTATCCAGAAATTGACCTTTGTGACATTCTCTCCTGCCTCTATCTCCATCACACCCTTGAAAAAATAGGGTGCATGAAAAACAACTGGTATATGTCACTCTAGGATGAATTTGGATGTGGTATTGAGCTAGGAAATACGGGTAATGGGTTATCACTTTGAGGCATCAATCACATTACCCCCTATATTTGCAGTATGACTACATTTTCTAACAAAGTTGTTACTGCCACAACCTTATGGATGCAAATGGTCACACTGCACTAAACTTGCATTCCCTACAATAGGCAGGGTCCATATCTCTACTGTAGGAGATTTAAGCTTCCTCAAGGACCTGCAATAGCTTCCGAGATCAAATCCGCCTACAGAGGCCAATTCTGGCTGAATAATTCCGAGGAGAACTGTTATATGTAACAAACAGTCATAGATGAAATTTCGATTTCATAAATGGGAAAATCTAGCCATAAATAACATGTATAACTACATGCGTGAAAAAATCATGTATAACATGAGTGGTTCTATTCATACCTCCTAAATTATTAATTGGACCTCCCATGTTTTGGCACACAATTTTGCCTAATTATATATATATATATATATATATATATATATATATATATTTCTCTCTAGACCTCCTAGTCTTCCATCTTCTCCACAATACTCTTTTTTGGTGAGATCACAGCAAGCAAAACTCTCTCTCGGACAAAATTTGTGGAGTGGTACATTATATCTGAGTGAGCGTTGTGGAGGCCATAATCCAAAACAAGTCAGAACAATTATCATATATATCACCGGACACACTTGAATAACTCAGTACAATGAAGTTGTCATACCAAACAAACTAAGCACACTCAAATAACAATTAGGGTCTTTGATCCAAAGCACCAAAATAAGCAAAAATTATCCAATTTATTCTAGACAGATTTTTGTTCTCACATACACAATTTAACATTAAATGACTATTTTTCCTTCGACCCAATTAAAAAATTACAACCACTGCCACTCAACATCAATCTCTCTCTCATCCCACACTGACTCACTCAGCTCGTCGAAAAATCCTCTCTCTGTCTCTGTCTCTGTCTCTGTCTCTGTCTCTCTCTCTCTCTCTCTCTCTCTGTCTCTCTCTCTCTCTCTCTGTCTCTGTCTCTGTCTCTGTCTCTGTCTCTCTCTCTCTCTCTCTCTCTCTCTGTCTCTCTCTCTCTCTCTCTCTCTCTCTCTCTCTCTCTCTCTCTCTCTCCCGGTGAAGGACTAGGCCTGGCAATTGGAGTCGTTTGCTCCTTCAACGGATTAGTTGTACCGGCCTACCGGGTAAAGTTTGACCCGGCCACATTGGAGCTGGTTCTGTAGCTGGTGAATGAGTTCGGCGTCGAATGTCGTCGTACCAGAGGTAGAAGACGGTTTGGCGAGTCGAAGCGATATCCAGGAATCATAATCAAGGATGTTGGGGTCAAAGCGTTCGGCAACCGGCACTGGTTAGTTCACTTGGTTCTCTTCTGTATCGTTGTCGTGGAGGTTCAATTGGTTGTGGGTTTTCGTTACCTTGGTTGTAGGTCTTGAATTGGAGGTTCACTTGGTTCTTTTCTCTTCATAAAGAAGCCCTCATACAAAATTAAATCAAAGATTAGCTATGCTCTATAGCTCTGTAGAGGTTAATTAGCTAAACAAAGCATCCATGGAAATAGAGGCTCAGCCTGGCCAATGTGAGTTTACTATTTGGTGAGATAAATCCTTCTGCACTTGTTGATATATAACATGCATAGAAAAGAAGGCCATCACGTGCTCTTTTTTATATATAACATAGAAGAAGGTTATCACGTTGACATGTGTAAATTAGAAGTTGGAAAATGCAGGATTATAGGAATAGTTTGAAGGTTTATTGGAGGACAATAGATGTCTATTGGGAGGGGAGCAATAAACATTTCCGGCAACTTATGAGATCTTCAACGACCTCTTTGGGGATTTTCGACGAGATTTTCAAAGAAGTCCGGTGGGTGGCTACCGGTGACAGTATTCCGATGGCCGGAATCCCTCGAATGAGGCATAAACAAATCTTTTGATCATCGATACTCAAAATCCGTCCCATGTGAATGTTCTGGATTATGGTTATGTCCAAGAGACATCATTGGGGGACGCTTCAATATCAGAACCTGTCCCTGAGAATGTAGAGATCTCTATAAATTACACTAGTCTACATGGGACGTGAGAAAGAAGCTCCATCATCATTAATGATGTATTCGCGTATTCCGTAGTGCGTGAAATTATTGAGACCGATGACATCGAACCATGCTTCGTTGATGAATGTCAACTTAGAGCTGATTGGCCAAAATGGAAAGATGCGATCCAGGCAGAACTTGATTCTCTAGCGAAAAGAAACGTATTTGGAAAGGTTGTGCCAATACCAACCAACACCAAACTAGTTGGTCATAAATGGGTATTCGTTAGAAAACATAATGAGAGAAACGAGATTGTAAGGTACAAAGCTCGCCTTGTGGCCAAGGCTTCTCACAACGTTCTGGAATCGACTATGAGGAGACCTATTCTACGTCATTACGTTCTGCTACCTTATCAGTTTGTTAATTTTTGAAAACTGAACATGCAGCTTATGGATGTGGTTACTGCGTATCTATATGGGGATCTAGATACTGAGATATACATGAAGGTTCCAGATGGACTTCAGTTACCCAAATCAAGTGGCTCTAAACCACGGAGCGCGTTTGCCATAAGGTTGAAACGCTCACTATATGGATTGAAACAATCCGGACGGATGTGGTATAACTGTCTAAGTGACTACTTGATTGGTAAGGGATATGTCAACGATGAACTATGCCCATGTCTGTTCATAAAAAGGATAAGTTCTGGATTTACAATAGTAGCAGTTTATGTCGATGACATGAACATAATAGGCACCTTTAAAGAGTTAAGAGGAACCGCTAAACACTTGAAATCTGAGTTTAAGATAAAAAAATCTTGGGAAAACACGGTTTTGCCTCGGTTTGGAACTTGAGCACCTTGAAGATGGTATCCTGATTCATCAATCAACTTATACCCAAAATATGCTTAGGCGTTTCAACACTGACAAAATTAAGCCTTCAAGCACCCAAATGGTCGTCCGTAGTCTTGATCCAAAGAAGGATCCATTTTGTCCAAAAGAAGACGACGAATAAGTGCTAGAGGCCGAAGTGTCCTACCTATGTGCGATAGGCGCATTATTATACTTAGCACAATGCACAAGACTAGACATTTCATTCGCTGTGAACTTGTTAGCTAGATATAGGTTTGCGCTAACACGACGCCATTGGACTGGTGTTAAGGATATCTTTTGATACCTAAGTGGTACTATAACGCCCCGGAAGGATTACGTTACAGCGCCGCAAGCCTCTGAACACGAGTCTGCAGCTTGAGCCACAAACCCATGCCACAAAAGCTTGTAAGGCCTTTTAGAATTGTGGTGCAAAAAAAGTTTACAATTGAGGTTAAGAGTATGACTTGTATACGGGATCCCAAGATCTCACAAACCAGATGACCGATCCCATAGACCAACTACACGGCCTTACCTCAACCAATATGTTTACCAAATAAGCGTAGCAAGAGCGTTCACTACCTAGCTACACACACGTACGGGGCCCGTCATTACGATCGAAAATACCCGGACGACTGGCGTAGCTTACCCTTCGAAGGTTAAGGGGATAGAACCCAAGGAAGTCAATGCCACCCTTCGCTCTCAAGTCATCTAACTTACTTGACCGTATAGCACGACCTCGACATATTAATAGTTATTTCCGTGTCGATAAAATAAAATAAAATAGAAATATAAATAGAAATAAAATAAATAAAACATACTGGAACCATGCATAAGTCATGCAATACTTAAAACGAATATGTAAAGAAAACTCTAGCGAGGCGTACGTAGGTGAGTCTCCCCTACCTGGAATCCATGCTTTGACAATCTCCGAGCTTTCACCACCATTTGTCAAGCCGTGGGTCACTGGAATCCTAAACCCAACAATTCTAAGTTAGTAACTTCCTTAGAACAAATAATTTATCTTTCACCTATATAGCTTTTTCCACCAATCCTAATTCACGTAAATAATCCCAGCGAACAACTAACTTCCATAAGACAAAATAACTCCATGTTTCCTTGCTATTAGCACCCCATTTAAAGAAGCATATATATCATGACAAGCATATATAGCACGTCACAGTGATTCAAGGATTTTCACCTCAAAAATATTTGTAGCTTCCGCAGTGTTTATACAAAAAGTTTTCAAACAAAATGCCTAGTGGTTCTCTAGAATGTAAATTGAGCGTTCAGTTTATGTTTTAGAGACTCACAGCACTGTGACGTGCTTAAGCTGGTGAGGTGTAGCTTGAGGCGTTACATGTACGATTGATATGGGCTTGTTCTATTCGTATAGAGAGACGATGGATTCAGACCCATCAAATGTCAGGGACGCCATACATAGTGGTTCACGTCCCTTATCCCTATCTCAAAACGATATAAGTGTTTTGGAAGGTTTTGCTGATGCTGAGTATCTCTTTGACCCGCACAAAGGTCGTTCCCAAATTCGTTATGTATTCACCATGGGAAAGACCGCGATATGTTGGATGTCTACAAAGCAGACCTTAGTCGTTACCTTTTCGAATCATGCAGAAATTATTGCTCTTCACGAAGCAGTTCGTGAATGTATATGGCTTCGGTCCATAGTTACGCATGTTCGAAGTAATTATGGTCTAAAGCCTACCACAGATGAGCCCACGAGCATTTATGAGGATAATGCTGCTTGCATTGAACAAATGAAGCAAGGCTACATCAAAGGTGACAACACCAAGCACATATCTCCCAAATTCTTCTACGATAAGCAACAACAGAAGCTCCTCAAGATCAAAGTGAACCAAGTTCGATCTGAGGATAATGTGGCAATGTGGCAGACTTGTTCACTAAATCATTACCTAAATCCACGTTCGAGAAACATGTGGCAAGCATTGACTTGCGAAAGTTATCTGAACTCCCATGATCGTAATCATCAGGGAGAGGCGCAGGCATCATGGGAAGATGTTTACATGTTCATCTCGAAACGTGAAGGGTGTGTTGTACTCTTTTTCTCCTTCGACCGAGATTATTTTTGTCTCACAAAGTTTTTGTTACTCGGCAAGGTTTTTGAGGAGGCAACGATAGGAGCACCAAGTTTGGGGACACAAGGGGGAGTGTTCAAGTAAATCACTATTTTGTGTCTGACCCAAACTCTAGGTTACTTGACCTAGTGGTAATAGAGTTTAATTAGATCATCTAGGAGAATCTTAGAGATTCCTATTCAATATATGATTACCTTTCCTTGTACAATTCAGATTTGTAATCCTGATAAAGAGGCTCCTATTATCAATGAGAATACACAACAATTTTCTCTCAATTCCCGTTTCTCTAAAACACTATTTTAGTTTAGTTGTAGTGCTATTTGACCAAAAAAACCAAAAAAACCAAAAAAACAAAAGGGTCCTTGACCAAAAGCCCCAAAATAAGCCAAAGTTATCCCATTTACCCCAGCAACATATTTTTATTCCCACTAACCCAATTTAAAGAGAAATGACAATTTTGCCCTTCACCTAATTAAAAAACTACATGATGCCACTCTGTCCTCTCTCCTCTCTCTCCACGTTGCCAGCAACCAGTCTATCTCTCCTCCCCGATCTCCACCTCCATTTTCTCTCTCTGAGATCGCCGCGCCGGAGATGCAGTCCAAGCTTGAAGACGACGAAGAAGGCGAGGATGTGAGTATAAAATGGTTGAGATAGACCTCCTCGGCGGTCCAGAACGAGCTCACTGGCGACGAAGGCTTCCGATCCCCTTGGGTCCTTGCCCTCCTGTCGCTCTCTCCTCGTCGTAGTCGGACAGACAACGGCGCTGATCTTCATGCTCGCCGACGGTGGCTTCTGCAATCAGAAGGTTTGGATTGGAGAGCTCGGCCGGCGATCTCCTTCTTCTCGATTCCACTGCAGCCACCGCAAATCAATCATCTCCGACGAGATTCAGGTCGGATTCTGGGGATTTCGAAGCTGGGATATCCGGGTTCGGTCTGCTCCGGCCCATTCTCTTCATTTCAGGCCATATATTCCCCGAAGTCTCGAGCCAGTCTGCTTTTTACAAAAGCTTTTTCTTTCTTTTTTATTTGGATGGAGCCTCTTGGTTGCAAATCAAAACAGTGGTGATACTTTTGGTTTTTTTTTTTGGGTAAATGGTTCTACTTCGGTGTTTGGTTGCAAAATAGTAGGCCTACAAAGAAAGAAAAAATAAAAAAAAATTGTTTTATTGTCTCCCAATCGACATCTATTGGGGGGCAATAGACGTTTTGAATTGATGTAATCTTTTTATTTTTTTTTCTGTATTCAAAGCTTTATTTGTCTAAATTTAGAGAAATTAGTTCCCATTTTGGCGACTGAAAGTCCTATTGAGGAGCAATAGACGTCTATTGGGGGCCAATACATGGCTAATAGTCGTCTATTGGGGGACAATACATGGCTGATAGTCGTCTATTGGGGGCCAATAGACGTCTATTGCCCCTCTATTAGGGGGCAATAAATGTCTATTGGGGGCAAAAAAACTTTCCGGTGGGTGGTAGCCGGTGATCGGAATCCGGCGGCCGTTGACCGGACTCCGGCGAAGTCCCCTATGGTTTCTCTCTCTTCCATTCTCTCTCTCTCTCTCTCTCTCTCTCTCTCTCTCTCTCTCTCTCTCTCTCTCTCTCTCTCTCTAAGTAGCAAAGGTGAGGATAAAATGGTATTAAAAAAATAATAAAAACAAAAAAAAAAATCTTAATGGGGTATTAGGGAAGACCTCCTTAGAGTGTTTGAGTGTTTTGGGTAAGAGGGAATTAAAAAAACATAATGGGGTAAGTGGGAAAAAAATCTCTAAAAATGGTGTAAATGGACAAAAACCCAAAACAAAAAAACATTCTCTTTTCGTTGTCAGCCTTATCGACGTTTCAGAACCTAACTCGCTACAAGTGCTCGCTAATCCTCCACAGGTGAATTTGATTTTCAAATTAGTCTTCCTCTATAAGCTAGGGTTGTCATCAAATTTTTGGATTCGAACAGCTATGTGTATTAGTATCGTGTTGTTGGTTTGGTCTTTCGCTTCTGTTTGGTTCCATCATCTTAGATTTTTCTGTGTTTGGGCTCAGTTTGTGGTTGAATCATGATAAATTTTTTGTTCGGAGGCTGATTTTTGGTAATTTTCCTGCTTGACACTCAAAATCAAATATCTGGTCTAGGAAGGTTGAGTTTTGAGCTTGATCGTATAGAACTAATAAACCCTAGGTTTTAAATAACTGGCTGGAAAATGGAGAACATAGTTTTTCTGATAATAAAAAGGATTTGAAGTATAAACCGTATAAAAGTTTTTGTCTAGGCAAGTGAAACTGTGTGTTGTCCCTTCCCTTTTTAGGATTATCAATTGCTTTCGTTTTGTAGTCTTGGCCTTGCAGCATTGATAGGTAAAATGTATATTACTGGTCTTGCTATGGGAAGTCAGTTTTTATACCTCGTTAAACTAACCAGAACTTTGTGATAAATATTTGAAGTGGATCTGCTCTCCAAATTTTCCAGCTCATACTTGCCTACTCCCCAATTAAGAAGCCTGTATTGTCTGTTACAAAAGTAGGAAGATATACAGGAAAGCTTATGTACGAATACTATTAAGCTGAGGCAATGTTTTTGGTACGTAGTAGATAGCACCCTTAAGTGTTAACTATCCCATGGGTGCTACTCCCTCTCCTCCTACGTGCAGCAGAGAAAGTTATTGTTTGACATGTTAGGACCCCCAATGAACCACCTAAACCCTAAACCACTTCTATGAAGGATATCGCAAGTATGGGGGAGACTGGAAGAAGTTTGTACCGGTATTATCTTCACATGACTGACATGTCACTCCCCATCCCTGGAATCTTGCCAACTTGGTTATATTTGTGTCTTAGGTGGCTCCTGTAGTAGGTCACCGATCTGTGGAGATCGAATGTAGAGACCCTTCACACTATGAATAGGGTATGTGAAAGATATAAAGCAACTCTATCTTAGTTTCATCCATCATACCTTATGTCACACTTTTCAATTGTCATGGTATTTCATTCCACCCTCTGATCAATCGGTGTGAAACTTTGTAGTTATATTCACAGTGGTAGTTTTGTGTTTGATCACTTCTCAATTTCTGATGTTTCCATGTTGTTACAGGTCCACCAGTTGCTTGTTATTTGTTTGAGAAACTCCAAATTTGGCACGAATTTAGTTTGTTAAGCTCTGTAAATTAGACACTTTACAGAAAAAACTGTATCCATGTTGCTACAAGTTCACTAATCGCTTGTAGTCCAGCAGCATCAAATTTGACGAATATGCTTTGCGCCTTTTGTTTTACAGATTTCAGTTGGCCGCCTACTTTCTTGTCGATCACTCCCGGAGTTTATCACGATTCTTTTTCTCTGGACATCAAATCAAACCCCATCTAGTGCCACGGAAAGAAAACAAAGAAAACCCTATAGCAGGGGCAAGCAGTAAAGCACCAACGAAGAGTGGAAAAAGGCAAAGAAAAGAACGACGACAGCTGAAAGGTGTTTGCAGAATCCAACAACTTCCCCATGCTTTAGTTATGGACATTCTCTCAAGGCTCTCCTCAGTCAAGAGCCTCTTCAACTGCAAGCGCGTCTGCAAAGAGTGGTTTAACATAATTTCTGACCCTCAGTTTGCTCGTCTACAGCTTCCCAGATCATCTATCGGCGTTGCAATGTTGATCCAGTCATATTCTGACAGAAAACAACAAAGCAATCTTGATTTCACCTATATAGAAGAAAAGGCTGGTTCTAGTCAACCCTGGTGGAAAGAAAGAAATTTGCACCCCTTCCAATTTCTAAATATACTCTATAAACTCATGCAATGGCTTGCTTTGTTTGACAGGTAGTAAGGAAGGAGAATTTTCATTTTCATTTTATGTGTGCAATCCAATTTTGGGCGAGTACATCACCCTTCCTATTCCTTCACCTACTTTTAAGAAAGCATGGAACGGGCTCTGCTGTATGAATGATTTTGTTGCACTTGGCTTTAGTGCCAACAAATACAAGGTGCTGCAAACAGACTATGGCACCAGAGAGGCCTTTATATACATCCTTGGTACAAGAGTTTGGAAAAGCATCGGAAAAGCTCCTACAGGCACGTTCTGCCTTTCGTTCAATGCTCTTCTGCACGAGTCTCTTCATTGGATTTCATATGGCAATCCTTATCCTTATTGGAGGATATATTCTTTCAACTTTGAAAGAGAAAAGTTTCGGTCACTACCACCACCATCTGTAGATGATCAGAAGATGGATAATATTTTGAGTTTGGGAGTGTTAGAAGGTTCTCTCCTTTTATGCGTCTTTCCACGGCATCGTGTACGATTTAACGGGTGGGTTATGAAGAATTACGGTGTTCAAGAGTCTTGGACTAAAGCTTTTGTTGTGGATCGAAATCCACAATTTGCCAGGACAGGTGTGTATGAACGAATTCTGTTCTTGAGCGATGGGGAAATCCTAATGAAAAGTGATTGTGGTGTGATTCGTTATAATCATGAAACTAAGAATTTTATGGAAACTAAAATAGTTCGTACTCGTCGGACCCGTATTCATGCAATTCGTTATTGGCCATCCTTTGTTTCACTCGATGATGTTTCAAAAGGAGAGGTGGTGGAAAGGTACAAAAGTTTCACTTCATAAATATGATTCAACCTTTTATCTGTTCTGTGTTTTTTTTTTTCCATTTTTTATCTCACTTGATCGAATTGGTCTTCTATTGTTGCATACTGAAAACACATCGACTGATCTTGTGGAGATTTGAGCAAGTCAAGAGTAAAAATGAGTAATTTGTAACCAAGCTTAAGCTCACTCCTTCGAGCTAACGCACTACATGTTTTAAAATGCTAGCCTATGATATATTTTACAGTATAAGGATATATATTTCGGGATTGTACGTTCAAGCTTTTTGTTGGCACTGAATTTTTGAGAAGTAGGCTACGCATTACTGGTCAACTGACCATGTCATCTAATAAATTTTTATCATGCACACATGTTTACAGAGTAGGAAACAATAGGAAACTTGAGAAGAATGCTGGTGAAGGGAGTAGTGGTTGTGCTAGTTCTTGATTGCCAGGCAGCTTTATCATCCAGAGCAACTAGAGCCAAACATTCCTCTGTAAGTTGTCATGCGTCATATTTCCATCTGTTTCCTTTGACAGATAACGTTAACATTTCCTTCGATCATTTCTACTTTTTCAGGCGTATTACTCTGTGTCGATGGAAATATAGTCTTTTTTTGTTATGTAGGTGGCCATGATCAGAATGGTTCTGGTTGTTTAAATAGAAGTAATGGCTTGTACATGTCAGTAATTTCATTTAGAAACCTTTATGTCTCCTATGACATTGCAACATTCATGAATGCTCCGAGTGAGTGGTTAGATTTTCTATATCAAATGTCCTCTAATATTTTTTAGAGGGTAAAAATCTTCAAATGGACCTCAAGTATGGCCTAATACAAAATTTCGGAACCTGAATTTTTAGAACACACCCTTATATGAACTAATGTTTTGCCGTTAAAAATAGGGAGAATATCATGGTCAAATGAAAACTTTTAGCTAAAATAATATTATTTCAGCTAAAAAGGTATTTTATACATATAAATTTTTTTGTTAGATTTTGTTAAATTAATCTTCATTTTTGGGCTTCTGAGGTTTATGAAGAACTCAGTTGCTGGAAGAACCCATGTGGTGCATGTGCAATATGTGAGATACCATTTGGAGTAAAAAAAATAATTTATAGCTACCAAAAAATACATTTTGCAATAGTTCAGGTATAATTTGGAGTTTTAATCCAAAAAATACATGCCTCATAAGCGACTTTAATGGAAAAGTTAACAGCATGTAGTATATTTGGTAACAACACAATACTTCAGGTATCATTTGGGCCTTTTGGGGTAAAAAAAATTCGTACGTACCGAAAATAGTTTAGGTACCATTTGGAGTTTTTATCCAAAATAATTTGGGTGCGGCTATTTCCACTCTATCAAATGCTCAGTTCACCCTATATTTTTATTTTGACTCATAGAGTTTCAATTTTGCCCTCAAACATTAGAAAAACTAAAAAAGAAATTTAGCCTAAAAATTAAAAGAATAATTAAATAAAGAATTTAAAAAATTCCACAAATCCACCCCAGACCTCCATTCTTCCCATATGATTTCCTCCCCATTCTTCTTAAAGCGCCCAAACCTCTACCGCATGGCTTTCTAGTATAATAGGCAGAAGTACAATTATGATGATCTATAGATTATATAACAAGAAGAATTGCAGTAATGATCACCTCAATTGAGGAGCTATAAACCAAAATAAAAATAAAAAATAAAAAAAGGAAAAAAGAATAAGAAGAAAACTACGATGCCATCAAATTATCAAGAGAACTTGCAAAAATTGGATCAGTGTAAGAGGTTAGAAAAGATAGATTGCTGCAAAGGAAGATGACAAAGGTAGTGGGCCGAGGTTGTGATTTAATTTTTTTTATATATATTTTACAAAATTTCTTATTTGGTGAAGGTCCATAGTTACGCATATTGGAAGTACATGTTGTTTAAGGTCTACCACAGATGAATTTACATGCATTTATGAGGATAATGTTGTTTGCATTGAACAAATGAAGCAAAGTTTCATTAAGGGTGACAACACCAAGCATATTTCTTCTGAGTTCTTTTATAATCAGCAACAACAGACACTCCTCAAAATCAAAGCGAATCAAGTTAAGTTAGATATGAGGATAACGTGGCAGATTTATTTATTTACTAAGTCTTTGCCTAAATCCACATTTGAGAAGCATGTAAAGAGCATTGGTTTGCTTAAGTTATCTGAGATCCCATGATTGTAGAATCAGGGGGAGACACAGAGATCAAAGGGACTCTGACATCTACATGGGAATCTCCAAATGTGTAGGGTGTGTTGTACTCTTTTCCTTCGACTAAGGTTATTTTTGTTCCACTGGGTTTTTATTACTTGGCAAGGTTTTTAATGAGGCAGGAAGAAAAGCACCACCTAGTGTTGACAGCATAAGGGGGAGTGTTCAAGGAAACCTTGTTTGTGTGTGCCTGGTCAACATAGGAGTAATCATATATATCTAGATTAGAATAAGGAGAGTAAATCCTTCTAGATTATGGTATTAGATTTAGAATGGAATTAGGATTCCTTACCATAATGTATCATGTAATCCTCTATATGTAGAGGCTTCTATTCACTCAATGAAATACCACATCAGCTATTCTTTCTCTGATTTTGTTTTGTTGTAAGGTTTCAAATTTCTCCAAACTGCTGAAATTTCCGTAATTTGGAAGTACTGAAACGAAATTCATATGCTATATCATTTCCATCAGGAGTTTCCCGAAATTTTTCAAAATTTTCCGTACATTATACTAAATTCTTAATTTCTGAAATATCTTTACGCACAAAATATATTTAAAAATTTACACCGAAATTTCTCCAAAATTTATGTGGAATTTGTATGCCACCAACAACGATGTTTTTTACTCATATTTTCATATAGAAAATATGAAATTTTGATTTTTTTTTCCAACCAAGTTGAATACAACAAAAAACCCTTTTACTTTTATTTGCTATCAAAATCATTTCGAAAATTCATGTACTTGGGAGCAGTGTTGTATGATACTAAATAGAAGCAGTTCAACCATATGGGTCAAACCATATTATAGCAGCTCTTATTATTAATACTTTATATATTACTTTTGTTGTACTTATTCATTTTCATTCACAGGGTTTTGGTTCCCCCCCCCCCCCCAAAAAAAAAAAAAAAAACAAAGACACCTGCACGGTTGTAGTTTTCTAATTATTAGTGAAAAATGCTTGTTGGCCAAGCCTCCCACTGGGTTTCAACCATTATTAAAAAATGTAAATCACATTTACATTATCAATATACAACACAATTATAATTACATATAGATAAAAACACATAGTTTAGTAACCTACTATAGTACTGGTTAATTACTTGTCCATATTGAATATCACAATTATATTATAAATGTATAATTTTAGAGATGCTACATTGTAAATAAGTTTATTATATATTAGTTTAGTCTATGTAAAAGTTTCATTCAAAAATATTATTTTATAAATGCAATTAATGTGATTACTTTTATTTTAACTGAAATTCCCTCATATTTAAAGTACCGAAATCGAAACTGAAATCGAAATTTAAAATCTAATCTATAACAAAATGACTCAAATTTCAGGAACTATTTCGTACTTCGTCACAATAACTGCACCCGATAGGTTTTAATTTTTTTAATTTTTTTTTAATTTCGGTCAAGCTCCTCTCGTTAGCTTTTTATTTCCGTCGAGGGAACAATCACAGTACTTCCTCTTCTCCTTTCTCGGTTCTAGCCACCAATGAAGAGACGCAAACTCCGCCGCTGTCACTCGCCATCACCAACCAACACTAACGGACCCCTAAAACCAGAAGTTAACGAAGAGCCGAATGCAGAGGAACCCCAACAACAAAATGACCAGCATGCCGAGGAACCCTACATTCTGCAATTGCCAGACTACATCATATTCGAGATCTTGTCCAGAATCCCAATCACAACCATGAACCGATGCCGGTTCGTGTGCAAGTCTTGGCTCCGCTTGTTCTCAGACCCCAGTTTCACCAAAACCCTATGTTGCAGAACACCCACCAGCCTTGTTGTTGTGTCGTCTACCCCATCTAGGGACTACTACTTGGTCGGCCTGGACGAGGCCTCCGGACCAAACGGAGATGTGTTGGAGCTGTGTAGTTATAGCAGGGAGCGCCTTGACATAATCGGTTCTTGCAATGGTTTCCTCTTCCTATATGATTCCGCGCTTATCGATGATCATCGTCTTTACTTATCCAATCCCATCACCAGAGAGCGTTTGGCCTTGCCCAAGTATGATGGTCTTAATATAGACACTAACTTGGGGTTTGGGTTTAGTCCAGCCAGCAATGTCTACAAAGTATTTGTGTTTAAAAGTGAAGAAGAAAATGGAGACTTCCGAGACGAATATAATGAAGAGGAGGTGGTGGTTTTGACGGTTGGCTCTTCGGTTTGGAGAAACATTGGGAAGTATTCAGTCTATTTTGGGAATACAGAATATGGATTTCCTTTTAATGGCTTTCTTCATTGGGTTGGGAGACCCAATAATTTGGTATGGGGATTTGATGTAGAAAGGGAGCTTTTCCAACAGTTTCCACCACTCCCATTGACATCTGAGGATACTATTCTTCTTGACAGTAGTGATTCGAGACTCGCAGCGTTGAGAGCTTCGCTCTGCCTTATAGTTACTAGGGGCCAAATTGTCAGTGTTTGGGTGATGAAGGATCATGGTGCTAAGGGGTCTTGGAATAAGGAGTTTGAAATTCTGAATGAGTCTTTCGATCGATATATTCCTCAGCTACTGAAATTTACAGAGGGGCAGGTCTTGTTGTTACGTGACACTCAATTGGAAACTCATAGTCCTGGAAAAAAGGGCTTTTCCATGGTTGAGGTTGATGGGATACCAATAAAGCTTTATAGTGGATATGTCCATATTCCAAGCTTTGTTTCGCTTGCGGATATCAGGGGTTAAAGCTCCAAGATACTATATGTAATAACTGGTAAAGTAGCTGGCCTTTCATCCTATGTTCAGTTTCAAATTTTTGAAGTCTTTTCTTACTCATAGCATGCTTTTCTTGTGCACAACTGCACAAGTTATGTTTACATTTCACAATACATAGCACATTCCACCAAACTTCAAGAAAAAGCGCTGTTTAATATTTTTAGGCATGGTCGAAAATGACTCATCTGTGATTTGGATAAGGTTATTACGGTTCTATTTTGTTTCTTTGCATTGTTCATATTGTTCTAAGATCATTCAAAAAGGGGGATCATAAATTAAATGCTTAGCAATGATATTGTCTCCACTTGAAACCTGGTTATTTCTGGATGTTCTATTCCATTCATAATTGTTTTTGTTTGCGTTTATGGTTAACTAAGAAATTTGAAGTTGTAGGGTGAACTTGATGGTTGATCCAGTGTAAATATTGTCTATGCTTACTATCTTGTTGTAAACCTAATACTAGTTACACCAGTGGATATTTTTATGTTTTCCAAACGACATTATTAATGGCTGTTTGTGTTGTTACAGACGCCTAGCACATATTCCAGATTGTGTACGTCAAGTATATGATATGGAGATGTAATTTTGAGTAGTGGGTGAGTGCTTGGTTGTGAAATTCCTTTCATAATGCTAGACTTCAGACTGATGGTGCTCTTTCTCTGCCTCTCAACTCCAACAGCTTTTTCATGTATGAAATTTGACAGAATTGGAAACTAGGGTTAAATGTGATTTCTGGACTTCTGTTTTTCAATTTTTAGGCTGTCCCCTTTGTTTCCTAAAACCTGCTTTCTTGTATGAATTTTTCTTTCAAGTAGCTGATCGGAATATTTCTTTATGGTTTAAACTGGATGCATTTTCATTTCAGTTATCGATTGGATTCATTACTTATGCTAGCTGCTATATATGTTTGAAGATACTTCATTCTACTCAGGAATTTCACTAGAAAACCTCAATTGTGTTCTGTATCTTTTTGAGTTTTTTGATGCAAGAAAACTTCCAAATCCTACAATATAACATCAAAGCATCTTACTAGGCTACATTTGTCTTTCTTCTCATAGTAATAAAATGATGACATTCTCAACAGTCAAGTAGAGCTACAAATACGAAAGAGGTTCCATAAAATCCTTGTTAATGAACAGTGCTTGTGATATATGGAATTCCTAGCAATGCCAAATAAAATGAACTCGGTGTAAAGATCTTTGCTGACCTGTGAAAGTATATATTTTCAGCATCAGGAATTCTAAACATTTTTGCTAGTGTCTTTCAGTCTTTGTGAAAGTGTATATCCACTTTGATTGTTGACGTTAAGTCCCTAAAGTCTTGGGCCTTAGTAATGCCCTAGCATTGCCATTATTGATTATACATCCAGACATTGCTTAAGTCAGTAAACACGGTAATACCATACATGCTGTCATAATGGATTATTTATTATTATTTCTCATACAAGAACTGGAAATTATGCTCCATTATTTTCACTACCAGATGTTGGGTAGTTGAAGAGAAACTATGGGGAGACTCAAATCCATATATCAGACGTGCAGTCACCACCAGGGTATCTCATTTCATGGGCAAGCGAAGGACCATCAGGTTCGGCTCCAAAGTCGACGAAAAACTTTGTGTTTAATGCAAGACCACCTTTCTCAGTATCAACATCAAGCTGTAACATGTGGGATCCTTTCTCCAGAAGGTCAGGGTAGAACTGGCGATCCCATGTACTGAAAAGCGAGTTGGTGACATAAAGCCGCTTCCCATCTAAACTCAACTGGATCATTTGTGGTCCACCTCCCAATTTTTTCCCCTGAATATGGAAATACAAAATCATCATCAATCAGAATGTTTTCCAATAGAATAATGATGGATTGACAACCAAGGAACACAATAGCATGCAATATATATGGTGAGAAATTGAACCAGCATTGCCATCTAATCATTTGTCACCAAATTTTTAATATGGGACTGCGTCTAAAAGAACTCTAACATGCAAGTTACTAGTGAGGCTAATACTTCTGGTGATTTAAATGGTGAATTTAAAATTAAGATCCTATCACTTATTGCCACACTTAATAAAATTCAGCTCAACAAACTTCTGAATCCTGGAACATAATTGATACAGAAAGTTATAGTACGAAGATCATACATACCTGGATCTCCGGAACATCAAACTGCTTTGTTGTACCATCTTCACCCTCAACGACAACTGGGCTTCCCTTTTGGATAAGTCCCCCAACCCATACTTGGCCGGTCAGTTTAGGATTTTTAGGGTCCTCAATGTTATATTGTCTTACATCTCCATGAAGCCAGTTGACAAAGTATAGAAAACGATCATCAAGTGAGATCAAAAAATCAGTTATGAGCCCAGGCATCTCTGGAAGAATCCAGTTCTGCACCTTCAGTGGTTCTACTGATATTACAACCTGGAAAAGTCCCAATTAGGATTTATTAGATAGTTTGTATCATTTGCTATTATTTTAGTGACAGCAAAATAAGACCAAGATGAAGACAGCAAAATAAGACTGCATACCTCGTGGCTCCACGAACCGTCCTCTGTCTTGAAGAATCGCACCACGTTACTTGACAAGGCACACCCAACAAACCCAGTGTCCTTAGAAGGATCATGGAGGAACCTTATCTGGAAACGGTGAGAATGATTTATAAACTTGAATGATAGATCCAAACTCCAAAGCCTCATAATCACCCACTAGAAAAATAACACATATTGTAAGAATTAATGACTGTGATCAGCTTTATACTACTCACCTCCAAGGGTAAGAGCCCTGTATTGCCAAGATCCAAAGTTTGTTTCAATTCACCCTCAGGCCAGCTGTAGACATGAAGATGCCTCCCATAGAGACCATCAAAGACATGCTGAAGGTTGAAACCTTTGGTGAAAGCAGCAGGGGCACCCCATGATGTGCTTATCATTGTCTTGTGCCGCGGTTGGTACCAGAAATCATAGCCAAAAAGTGGACTGTGCCCTGGTTTCTCCCACCTGATAAATGATAGGATAGCTAGAAGTTAGATGCTTAGATGTAATCAAACTTGTTTGAGATGTCTTTGATCTACAGTCTACCATGCAAGTGAACAATGAGTAATCATATATCTCACATGTTGGTGCTAGTTTATTGTAAAAGATATTTGGAAACCACATGTACACATTGATTTTTGTATGCATCTCAAATCCAAATGACTACCAGATGATTACAAACATTGCACATAGACTCTCTAGGAATGATCATATCTCAAGTAACATGTTGGTTTTAGGTTATTTGTATTACATAGGCATATACATATTGACTTTTTTGTGTCTGAAATCATAATTATGCAAAGGAACAGAGGGCATTACCTTCCCTTGACATTAAACTCTGAGTCAAGGAGAAGAAATCCATTTCCTGCAGCATTTCCATCTTTATCCCCTAGGCAAGAAACCAACAAATCACCAGATGCAAGGCAGTGAGATGTGTGTGGGTATGCCAAGCCAGTCTTCTGCACGATGTCTTCAGGGTCAACAACTTTATGCAGAGAGGGAGCTTTTGGATCTGTTTTTGTGTCAATCACATATATGCGACTAGATCTGAAAGATAAGAAACACTTGATAAGATATATATCATACAGCGGAATCCTTCTATTGAATGAACAGTATTTTTTTCCTAAACCCAATGCATAAGCTCATGGTTGAAAAAGAATATTGTTGACTTCACTTGGCATAACTTCCTTCCAGTAGGCTTCACAATGCTTAATTTACAATTTAAAACCATGCAGATCTTGTAGAAGACACAAATTGAGGGGAGAACATCTGTAACAATGAGGATGTCAACACTATTACTAAATGATCCAACAGATCACAGAATTTGTGTCTTTCCGTTCTTGGACAACAGACTGACAATCTATATAGGAGCACGGATTTCATTACTTGACAATTTTCAACATGCTCCACAAATAGAGTCAACGAATAAATCTTCTCTGTACTGTGAGATGACAAACGATCAAAGCTAGCAGAAGACAATATGTTGAACTTAGCAGCTTCCACTGCTATTGTCCTCCCTTTTCTCCAAGGTTTCACACTGTTGACATACATTGATTTACCCTTCATTCTCGAAATTCTCAGAATCAGAGAATATGAGATTGATTCTGGATAAGTTTGAGCGTGTGGATTCTTATTTTTCTATTTTTCTTCTTCTTTTTCCCTAAACCAATTCAGATTAGCTGCCTAACTAATGGCTTCAATCAATTCAATTCAGAACAAATAAGCTTATCAATTCTGAGCGTAGGCATAAAATTCAGTGTCTTACACCAATGCAGGAAGGACAAGGAAACGGCGCTGCGCAGATGGATCTCCATGGCAAGAACTGCACGAGTTCCACCCAGAGTGATGCAGTTCATCCCCTAAATTCGGCACAGGCAGCCTGTGGATAACTTTTGAATAAGTTGGAGAATTTGGATCCACGTCCACTGTGGCCAGGTAATCAGGCTTCTGAATCCCCGTTCCTGCAACACTCATGTTTCAAAGGATCAACATTCATGTTTCGAATAAAAAATACAACTTAGCATCAACTTAGCAAAGCAAAAAAAGAAAGAATCACAATTTCCATCAAAAAAAAAAAAAACAACGGTTTTTTCTTGGGTAGACCAAATTAAAGCTGTGTAGAAGATGGAGGACACCTCTTCTCTTCTTAAAGCATTTGTGAAAGTAGGACCAAACACCCAAAAAGGTTAAAATCTATAGCCAATAATTTCTGCCCCCTTTTAATCTGGGTTTATGCCAGGAAAAATCAAATCATCCAAACAAGTAGAACATCAAAGAGACATTGAAGAAGAAGAAGAAGAAGCAAAATCAACTGAGAGTAGCCACCAGAGTAAACAGCAGTGACATAGAGGATTTGCTCTCTGGGACCAGACATGGCCTGGAGTGGAGTGGCGTAACCCGGCCCAGTCTTGCAGCATGATGCCGCGTCGCCATTGCCCTGACTCTTCCCTTCTACTACGCTACCGTGCTGCACCGCACTCACATCCGTAGCCATCTCTCTCTCCCTCTTTCTCTGGCTTCTCTCTCTCTCTCTCTCATGCAGATATATGACACGATTGACGTGGCAGATTCCTGCAAATCGTTTTTGTTTTGTATCGGGTCCATTTTTTTGTCATTTATCAGTATATAGTATTGTGTCCAGGGGGGATGTATTCGGAGTTTCGCTATCCATATTTGGAAAATAAGTACTCATCTTAAAGTCCGATCGCGCGGTCAGTTATCAGCCACGTGTCAACAGATAACTGGGTTTTGCTGCTGAGATTAGTGAGCGATGGGATTTGCGTTACCTGGGAAAAAAAAAACAGATAACGCATTCGCTGAGGTCACAAGATGGTGACTTTCATTATTCTCCCCAAAAAAAAAAAAGATTAGGACTCTGATTTTTTGCTTTTGAGGGAGAAAGAATTTAAAGCACATATAAATAGCTGGATAACATGATATGTATTTTTTTATTAGGCATCGCTTAATAAGATATTTCTTAGAACGTCAAGAGCATACAAAAATCGGGATGAAATCTGCTGTCCCCAAAAACACTGTGCCAAACCAGTCCCCATGCATTCATTGGTCCACAAAGAATAAAATATGGAACAAAAAATTAAGAAAATATTTTCTTAATCTTTGTGGACCAATGAATGCATAGGGATAGGTTTGGCATAGGGTATTAGGGACAGCAGATTTTATCCATGGGACAAATATGAATTTAGAACCATCTGAATTTAAAACTAAGAAACATGTGCTGGATTATTTACAATAACGGTGACTATTATTTCAATGACTATTATTTCAAACAATGAAGACTTATTACTTTCCATTCAATGAAATTGCCGGGCATTGGGTGAGAAGAAGATGCTCGGGTTTTGGTTTACACTCCACAGAGATTTTTCAATGAAGATTTTCGGTTTTTAGTGATTGTCATTTTGGAATCTTGACCGAATTGTGTTAAGGAGATGGGGTCTTCTAGGAAGATATGATTGGAGCATAAAGCTTGGGATAGGCATAGAGGAAATGCGTGCCATTTAGTATCAGTTTATGGAGTTTAGATAAGTTTGGAATTTTGGATCCCAATAGTCCATGATATGACAGATCTCTTTATGGGTTTTCTAACTTTTATGTGATTGTCTACCTATTTTCCCTTTGTTTAACAAAAAGAAAAAGGAGTGGGATACATATGCTTCAACGCTTGCTACATCAAGCAGGGAGAAAATTATGACATGATCCAGCTACTATTCTTGTAGGCGTTTCAAGTCGCCTTCACCATCTACTATTCTTGTATTCCAATTACAGTAAGAGAAGAGAAAGAACCAAAAACAAAAAAAAGCCAGTGAAGTGAAAAATCATATTGACATTAATAGTTAACTATATAGTGAAAGCCTCAGACACAAGCATACAGGAGAGAGCAAGGTATCTATTCAGCTTACACATGAAACTGGTGACCGGTGAGGTATGCTCTTCAGCTTCTTGCCTTCTCCATACAGATGCATTAGTTTGGGCACGACTGTCATGATCTGCTGCTATCACCAGATTCAGTCTCACAGTTACTACAGATAGATGAGTATCACAGTCTGGGCCTTCATATTGTCTTTCAGCTGTGTCCTGAGATTTGCAGAAAAAATAACCATGAAATAGAATAAAACTGCAGCAATTTACAGTCCAACAGTTTCATGCAATGCTTATACACATTATTTCATACAAGTCTGTATACATGAGTTCCTTGCAGGTAAATCACAATGACTCACAAAGAAGTTCATGAAAATATGCTAGATTTGAGATGAAAATATATATTTGACACCTATGCGATAACAATATCAAGCTGACTCCCATTCAGTTAACAGAAGCACATTAGATTAAACTGATAACGTCTCGCAAAGCCAGGTCTAGATGACCAGTAAACGTCTCGCACCAGCTTGTGCCTTCAGCTTCTAATGACATACAGTTGGAAATCAACGTAGCTAAACGCATAAACCATTTTATTCATTACCAGCTTCTGTTACAGGGACTAGGTAGACTAAACAACATTCCAAAATCTGGTTATAAATCATCAGGTTTTGCTTTCAAGCAAATGCAGGACGAAAGTATATGATAAGATAGACAATGTACCAAAACATAAGGTCCTTAGACGAAGATACAATGAATTCAGAAGGAAGATCAAGAGAATCCAATCCTGAATAACCTCCCATGATTTTGGGGATCTTCAGTTGCGGATAGTTGAAATTGCTAAAGTTCTCTTCTTTAATGGGATATACCAAATTAGGATAAAGATGCATTTCCACTAGTGCTTCTTAGATAGAAATCATAGAATTAGTACCATTTTAAAACTTTCTTGTTTTTCAAACTAGAAGTCCAGAATAACAATAACTACAGCTATAATCAATGAGAAGCTATATTCATTGATGCAAATAGGAAACAATGTGCTATATGGTCAGCAACAACAAGGGGCAACTTTACTCGGTGTTTAAAAACACAAATTGAATTTGGTCACAAGGTGGTACTGCAAGTAAGGTGGGAAATTGACCTTGAATTTGGATGGGGAAATTGCGCCATGAGAGACATTATATTCCTCTCATATCAGAAGAACTCTTGTGCACACCATAGCATTGAAAGAGACGACACAATTGGTCAAGCAAAAGAGTATTAGCTGGGCTTAATGGCCATAATCAATAGGAACTCGTGTTCAAATCTGTTAGTTATATGAACCTAAAGAAAGTAGATAGAACACAAAATTAGCAAGCCTAAAAGCAATGTCAGACAAAATTAGAGATAAAACTCAAATGAACAGAAACCTAACTCAAACCTGAGCAAAACCCAAAAGCAGATCCAATGTCTGGAGTAGGGAGCTTCAGAAGAGTTCCAATCCACAGATATTGTGTTACCAAAAGTCATTGCATGAACATTCTCCCTTACTAAAATGGTGGTATCTAGTGGCATCTCTAACAATGATGTCCCTCTTCACAATACTGCTTATGAATTTCAATACCGTGTGACAATCTCCGCAAACACGAAGATTTTTCACTATCCGGATAGGTGTCCCTGGAACAGCCTTCAGAAGCCCATAAGCCAATGCCAGCCTTTCACTATGCCAAAACAGCTGCTTTTCTTTCTCTTGCTGCTCCATGTCATGTAAAACAAAGCTACTGTCGGGAACATAACCTCTTTTCCTCATCTCTGCATCCAACTCTTTAAGCAAATCGAATATCTCATCCTTCAAAGGATGAGATGTCTCTCCAGCATAAAACACTTGGCTTTCCTTTCCAATGTCGATGGAACTGTAACCTGGATTCTTCTTAACTTCTCTCGCTGTCATCAACTTTCTCACTTTTGCTACATTTTCCCACATACCAGCACCGGCGTAGACATTAGATAACAGTATATAACTTGAAGGATCTTCTGGGTTTAAGCTTAAAAGATGATCAGCAACCCTGATACCCATTTGGGTATCTCCATGCTGCTTGCAAGCACTTAGTAAAGCTGCCCAAGTGGGTTCATCAGGCTCCAACGGCATTGAATTAATAACATTCAAAGCTTCACTAAGATGCCCAGAGCGACTAAGAAGATCCAAGAAACATGTATAGTGCTGCAGACAGGGACGAATTCCATAATCTTCAATCATAGATCTGAAAATGGCACGTCCTTTGCTAACGAAACCAACATGACTACAAGCATAAATCAGTCCAACAAATGTAACTTCATTAGGCTTAATTCCAGCTCCAACCATGCCATCATATAAAGTCAATGCTTCCTCAGCTCGCCCATGCTGAGCCGCCCCAACAATTATGGAAGTCCAAGAAACTACATCTTTTCGTTGCATTCCACCGAAAATATCCTTCGCAGCTAAAATGTCACTACATTTTGCATACATATCCACCAGTGCATTACTAATAAACAAGCACGACCCATACCCAAGACCAATAACCAGGCCATGAACCTGCTTTCCAAGCTCCAAGACTGCCAAATTAGCACAAGCTCCAACAGTGCTCGAAAGAACCAATGGATCCACTATATCAACCCTTTCTCTTCTCATTTCAATAAACAAGTACAGTGCATCAACACCATTTCCACTTTGCACCAATCCAGATATCAAAGCAGTCCACGAAAACAAACTCTTAACCGGTAGCTTCTCAAACATTTCCAAAGCATCCAATTTCCTTCCGCTCCTAGCATACCCGGAAATCAAAGCAGTCCAAGAAACCACACTCCTCTTTGAAATCGAATCAAAAACCGCACGAGCATTATCAGGCAATCCACATTTCGCATACATATCAACCAGAGAAGACTTAACAACATCATCCTCGCAAAACTGCGATAACATAAAGCGTGCATGAACTTGCTTGCCTTGCCTAATAGCTCCCAAGCTAGAGCAAGCCTTGACAACACTAGCAAAAACAAAATGGTCCGGCAGCAAAGAGTCCGACTCATACATAATGCGGAACATGGAGAGAGTCCGGTGGGGGAGGCTGGCTTGGTTGTGTGCGGTGAGAAGTGAAGCCCATGAGACGTGGTCTCTGTGAGGCATTTCGTCGAACAGGTGGAGTGCGTCTCCGACGAGACCGCATTTGCCGTAGACGCCTAAGAGGGTGTTGGGTAAGGGCGGGCAGAGATGTAGAGCTGCTTTGATGATTTGGGCGTGGAGTTTTTTGGCTGTGGAAGATGTCTGGCTTCTTGCGCAGAGCTTTAGTTGGTGTAGATAGTGAGAGACACTGGCATTCATCCGCTTGCTATATAACACCAAAACAGAAACGACTTTGCGAGTTGGCTCAAACGCTATTACACATTCCTAATACTAGTAAGACCACTCGAATTACAATTTCCATAATATGGGAAGAAAATATTTACAAATTTGAGAAATGTTGTTATCAATTATTTATTTTTACTTTTTCACTTAATTGGGCAAAATTAGTTTAGGATATATCTAAGCTATAAAAACAATTGTTTAGTAAATACTTTTCTTCTAAGATTTAAATGTGTGACCAATAATAAATGAGGCTACCAAGAGCAACTCTAACTATGGGGTTTTTGAGACCCAAATGAGAATTGGGCTCTCCATAGTCCATTTTAGGGGGAGTTGCAAAAATATAGGACTTGAACTCAAACCGAGTCTCAAATTTTCATAATAAAACATTATCACGCAAAGTAAAAGCACATCACACAGAGTAAACTCATACCACACAATAATATAACCAAACTAAGTCATGACCACTTATCATGAGACTCATGAGAACATGGCCACTTATTGAAAGCAATAGATTTAAAGCTCCTCACTAGTGTTTCTAATCAGCTTGTAGCTTCATGGTCCGTAAGTGATTGACAAAATCGTCTTGGAGATGATCTTCTTATGATTGCCCAACGAGCTTGGAGAATATCAAATGCTCTCTCCACGTCTTTTCTGTATTCTTTGTGTCTGCAGCGTCCTCAGGTTTGTAATTGCCTGTACAAATGTTGCCCATTTAGGGTATATCATCAACTAGATAATAAAGTTGGCCATAATGCCTATCACTTGCGTGGCAGCTCACTTGAGAAGCTTCACCAAGGCATACATCATTGAATAACGGTGAACATCTAAGAACATTAATATCATTCAGGGAACCTGAAAGTCTGAAGAACGCATGTCAAATCTAAGTATCGTAGGAGGCCACCACCTCCAAGATGATTGCTGGTTTCCTCTCATAGTCAGTATACTGCCTTGCTCATCCGGTGAGATAATTTTTCCACTGCCAGTTCATACAATGAAGGCACCGTGGTGATCATAATATTTAAAAAATATTCTTATCATCAGATAAGATATGACAAGTGGTGGATAAAATAAAAATTGTAATTTAGATAGTCACTTAGAATTTGACAAGTGACGACAAAATCACATCCAAATTAGGAATAAAAAATTATATCTATACACGTTGTTTGGCTCCAGTTTTGTTGCAGCTGATCAACAGTCTCTTTTCTGTGAGGGTGTGCCAGCACCGTTTGGGTGCGGTCGTCGGGGTTGTCCCATGACCTGACTTCTTTTGAGCGATTGTGGACGAGGAGAGCACCAACCTCATTGAGGAATTCTTTGTGCCTCGTGGTGAGGACTTTTGCTAAGCTTCTTCAAAATCACACAATCGATACTCGACGTCGTAGATCGAGCAGAGCGAAAATCACTGGGAAGTAGGGAGAACTTGCTAAAGCGTGACTTTAGCTTGGCTGGTTTGTGAGGGCATTACCCTTGCTTGGCTGATTCAGTAACAGTTGTGGTCGCGATACTACAGTCGGCTCCCGAGGAGACTAGGACCGAAGCACGTTGACAGAGGGTTTGGTGGCACTGACAGTCGGCTCCTGTGGTCACAGGTAAGAGAAGGAGAGGGGTTTCTCTAGAGAGGCTTGGATAATCGTAGAGATTAATTGATGAATTGTGTCCATTGTTACTTCGTCGTAGCCGCTGCCGGGCCAAAGTGGTTAGCCTTAAACAAATCATGATGGAGCATTAATGGAATAATGGAGCACTAATGGAATGATGGAGCACTAATAGAATCATATAGCACTAATGGAATTATGGATCACTAATGGAATCATGGAGCACTAATAGAATTATGGAGCACTAATGGAATCACGATGGTTAGATTGAATGCTTCCCCACGTTCATGCTTTTGGGTTTAAACATTACCCCCCAGACCTTGAAGTCAAAGGTCTTCGTCTTGACTGAAGAGGTCTTGAATCAGCGCTGTTCTTATAATGTCACTGCTCCAAAGCCACTTTTATTGGCCTGACTGAAATTTCTTGACTGATTCCATATAGGCCTCTAAATAGGCCATAAAGCTTGAATGCCACAATCTAAATTGCCTTTGTCATGAACTGACACTTTCTTTGCCAACTTTATTGCCCCCCATGTATCTGATGTCTGGTATGTAGTGAATTGGTGAAACATGGGCAGGTTGTAGGAGATCAGAACTTTAGTGTGCCCCCATGCGAAGGAGACTGCTTTTGATCGCGAATGAGGATCCTTCTCTTCCTTGGTGGTAGATTCACCATGTGTATAGCAGCAAGTATTAATTTGCCTTGTTCGCTAGCTCTCTGTTGATTTTCTCAAATGTAGGTGTTGGAGCCGCTTCGCTGGCTAGATCAAGTTTGATCAAGGCCTACAATACTTATCGAAATAAGATGCAGAATAGCAAACTGTTTGTTGTCATTTAATCCTTCCCGAGTCTTATGCTGAAGAGGATGATTGAATCATGGCTATTGACATCATGACATGTGACCAAGTGAAACCACCATACTTGCTGCAACTTTAGCATCTAAAACGGCATGGGTTTTAATCATGTTTTAAAAAAAAAATATCAGGCCACTACGCTGGCCCTGCGGTTGTAGGGAAAGGTGCAATGCCATCTTTTCACCGCCGCCTCAGATGCAATTCTCAAGATGGAATAATGATTAATTAATTATCAACTAGAGCCACTCACTGGACTAGCTAATAAATTAATCTCCAAAAATATCTGAGTCACAAATCAAGGTGTAGTGGAGTAGTGTTCCTCGCAAACAAATTTTCTTTGTGAACATTTTCTGAATATTTCCTTTAAGAAAGATCTGAGTAAGGAGAAATCTTCTCAAGAGAGATCTGAGTGAGGAGAAATCTCTTTGAGCTTGGCGAAAATGTTCTTCTTGAACACTCACTGACTTTCTCCTTAAGCTTGATTTAATGAGGACCCAAGACCTTTAAAATGTTTCTCCAATATTTTTTTTTGGAGAAATCTCCTTGAAGCAGATCTGAGTAAGGAGAAATTTCCTTGAGTTTGAGTCTCTGTTCCATCACTTCAGCTCCTCATCTTGATGTTCAGCTTCCTCTCAGTAGATGACGGTTTGCTCTCTACAAGATCAGGGGGAGGCCATCTATGCTTCACTCCAAGCTCCGATGTATCAAAATTTATAGCATGAAAACCCTTCTTGTGAGAGCTTGCAGGAAAAAAGAACACGGATACTTCGTGTCAAAGACTTGGAAGAAGGTTGGCTCGTAGGAGGAGTAATCTTTCCCCCCAAATATCATTGTTGGTTGGCGAAGCATGATCTTCAATTGCAACTTTGGAAATGAGGATGAACATAGATTGGCTTAGTCGCTGACTACCATGTCATAGATCATGGTCTTTGTAGAATTCGTCACGAATTAGCTTTTGCATTCGACCATTTGCTGGTCTGAATTTCTCCATATCAAGAGCTTCAAAGAACCTGAACTCCTTCATATGATTTTTGGAATCGATAATCAAATAATAATTATCATCATATTCATCATAGATTGGCTCCGCATCGAGATCATATTTAGAGTCACCAAAGAGTGACATATCAAATATTTGTTTCCTTCTATACTCTTTCCGGGCATCATATCGAGACGCCTCTATGGATTGTTTAGTATCATCATAGAAAAATTTCTTTGGCAAGACATTTGGAATTGGATAACTATAAACAAGAGTTAACTTGTATTGATAATACTCCAATTTATGGTCGCGAATGACAAATTGGCCACTAGAATATTTATTCTGGCCATTCATGCAACGTGGGTTGTAGATGTTTTGTTTGCCTCTGTATTGGGTGCGTTATATTGCTCCCTTTATAAAGTTGTAATGTGCTCCTTCGATACCGACATTAGTGACCCTTTCTGGATCCTCGCCTTTTGGCTGTAGATTTATATCCCTGGCTTCCGTCACGGTGATATTCCAAAGGATCCTCCAGTCGATTCCCTTTTGGGGAATTGGCTTTGCCACACAGTAAGGTATCGAGCTCCACCCTACTCTGAGTGTTTTATTTACTTGTACTTGCTGGAAGAGATGTCGGACCTAGAAATAGTCATTTCTAGGCGATTCGCTCCTCCTCTTGATAATGGCTTTCTGCCCAGTGGACGGGATCATAGCGAAAGAGCCCTCTTGGCCTTTCGTCACGCCATCTCCTGCTTGGATATTCATCTTGCCTCCGAGCGCGTAAGCTACAAGCTCTATGCCCCGAACCACTTTGCTCGCCAATTTGGGTCGGCCCAGTTGGTACCCTGGCCTTTGGTTGATTCTGTTAATTACTACACCCCTTGGCGACGATTAGCCCCGCCTGGGTCTGCCCCCTTTCAGAGTCAATTTACTTTGATAGTGATTCCCCCTAGGGTCAGAGCGCAATACCCCCCAACGATGTCAACGGTGATTATGCTGATTGGTGGAAAGAAGTGTTCGTGAACTGTTAGGACATGCCATATGACGAACTCTTCGCCCTGATCTTTCGTGGCATAAGTAGTCTTGGTCCGGAGGACCGCAAGATTCTTGAGCGCTTCTCCAACCCTGCAGCACAACCCCCACGATCTATTCTACCTTCTTGCTCATCGCATCCAGGGATACAAATCCACGAGCCTGGGGCAACAGTAAGTTTTTGTCTTTTTCACCATTCCTTTTCCTTGTCTTGATTTTTCCGCTCTTATTCCTTAGTGTGTTTTGCAGTGAACTACAGGGAGCAGGACAGCCTTTGTTCAGGTCGGCAAACAAAAGGCAATAGCATAGGAGATTCCTGAGGGAGAGTCTTCTCATGATGAATATCCCGCTGAGGTAATTTGGTTAAGAACGATCCCAAACTTGTATATTTTGTGCTTCCCCCTTTTTTTGAGTTGTGATTCTTTTCTCGTACAGGCCACTGCTATCTTTGCTCGCAAACGCGATCAAGCTCAATTCATCGAAGAGAGTTTTGAAGATGACGAACCTCAAGGAATGCGATTGGTAAACTCCAGCCCCGTCTTATCCTATTTAAATTTTAGAATCTGGGGGATCTTCACTATGTATCTTTTGACAGGTTCGTAAGAGGACCACTGTTCCCTCTCATCTAAACGAGGTTGGATCCTCAGCTGCTGCAGAAAAGCCAACTCTCTCACTAGTTCAAGCATCAACTAGCCCTGTGGCGCCTCTTCCCTTTCCCACATCTACAGAGTATCTGTAAGGTCCTACCATTCTAATAACGATCTCTAATGACGACTCCTTAGAGCATGAAAGCGTGGAAAGCCACTCTGAGGTTTCTGCCGCTTATGAGGAACTAATTACTACAGAGATTCCCGTGGCACTAGAGGTCCAAGAGGTGAATAAAGTGGGGCCTCTTCCTCTTGGTGACCATGTACCAGATATCAACCTGACAGCTTGAGAGGTAAGCCACCGTTGGACAATGCTTTTCATTTCCCTTTAGATCCAAACCCGCTCTCTGACATTTCTGAACCTGACCAGGATTCAGTTTGTACCGAGGAGGTGGTCATCGACGCTGAAGATCTGGCCTGCGGGACTTACATCCCAAGTTTGAGGGATGAGGCAAGCAGTGGTGGTCTCTTGATTTCGGAAATAGACGAGGCGAGCGTTGAGGCCGAATGTTCTGCTCTTGGAGCTGCTCATCTCCAACACTCTGCTGATGAACCTCGCATTGAATTTCCAGAGTCTCCCGCGGTTGAGATGTCGGACCAAGCTCACGGGGTCGTTGAGGGAAATTATGCTTTAGATGAAAGAATTGAGGAACCAATTGACCCTCCAGCATTGGTGACTTATGATCGTGCTGTGAATCATCCGCCTCCTCCTCCCACTAGGCTTGAAAAGCTAGCTTGAATCCTTGAGGAAACTCCTCCTACCTCTGCTGAACTAGCGAGAACAGAGCTTCGAAACCTTTTGGGACAGCGGCGGCTGGGTCTTGAAGAACTCCTTAGGATCTGGGAAGCCATTATGTTCCTTCGTCGAGAGCATGAGGTCAATCTAACTCAGCTCGACACTATAAAGAAACTGTTGAAAGACCTTGACGTGGCCCACGCTTGCCAATCTACCATGGAGGCTCGATCTCGTGCGGCGTCGTGGTACGGAATAACCTTGCTAGTCAGATGGAGACTCTTCGCGGCACCTTGAATGATTGGGCCACTCGCATGAGGGAGATAAGGCTCCAGAAGTTAGACGTAGAAGCCCAGATCCTACATCTCCAAGCTTGTTTGGCCCATGTGAACAACAAGCTCAGTGCGGAGGAAGCCCAACTGGACGCTCCCTTGGCTGCCTCCGAAGAATTGACTTGCCGCTTGGCCCAAGCTGAAGAACGAGCCTTGTTGATTGAAAACGGGGCCCTTGCTGCAGGCCTCCAGGTTGAGGTGCTTTGTGTGAAGCTTGATTTTGTGGGCCGGCCACTTTAGGCCTCTTATGACTTATAGTAGTGATTTCCTTAGGCCCAATTGTAGTACAAATTATATATATATATATATATATATATTCTTCTTGTAGTACCAACGACATATTTATTTCTTAACTAATATTTATCTTTTGGATCCATTTGCTGGCCTCAACTCAAAACTCTTGGTTTTATCTTCTTAATGATTATTTAACTTCGCATTAACTAACTGTTGAAAACTCCATCATGAGAAGATAATATTGAAAATGGAACAGTTACCTTCTTGAAAACCTTTCGGTTCCCTCACACGCCAATAATTCATTCTTTTCTGAGATTTAGGGCAACTTTAATAAAGATTTACTGACACTTAGTTTGACTCTTCGACTGTCCATCTAAGGGTGGAGATGCTTTTCCGAGATTTAGAGCAACTTAATCAAGATTTACTGATACTTAGTTTGACTCTTCTCTTCGACTGTCCATCCAAGGGTGGAGATTTACATGCCCTGTTCCTATAAATAGGTGCATTCTGGGGATGGGAACGTTCACACCAAAAACCTTCCTCTGAGTTTCAGATCCTCAACAATGGCCTTTCAATCTTTGCTTCTCTTTCTCCTTCTTCACAAATCTTCCCCTCATGAAATGGCCTTTAGCCTCTAAATTTTAGGCTTTATGGTGTAATCTCAAGCCTGGGTTAGGCCTTAGGGCGTAATCTCAGGTAACCCCTTGTTTCGACCTTCTAGAAGTCTGGATGGAAAATACTAGGCTTCAGATTGGTTTAGAAACATGAGGGGGCTCTAAGTGTGGGATCTCCGGTCATGGAGATCATCTTTGTTAGAATCCCACATGTAGACTGAAACAAGGAAAGGAGGAAGGCCACTTTGTGGTTCGTCTTTCCTCCTCTGTTTCCTTCCTTCTGGACCAGGCCCGTGTTGTGCCCTCCAGATGGAAGGGGCTTTGGTTATCACCTCCTTCTCCCCCTCTCTCTTCTTAACAGAATCTTGGAGGGATGAGGAGGGATGAACTCTTTGAAGGAATGGGTTCAAGCTACAAAATGGATGTTTTCATACTTCACGTCCAACTAATGTTGGTTACCAAGGCTAAAGGGGGTGCAGAGACTCAACCCTATATTCGGTTCCTTCACTCTCTGTCCCTCCCGGAGATAATGGCGAGGCTCAACCCGCATTGGATTCCACAACTGCTTCCACTTGAGGGGGCTTAGAGGCTCCATTTTCTTTCAAATGAGTCTCCCCTTCTCATGGATAATGGCATTGGCCAAGCCTATGTTGGATTTCACTGCCGCTTCCTTGTAAAGGGGGCGCGGGGGCTCCGTTCCTCCTCTTTTTCCTTCCCTGAAGTCTGCCCCTCCTTGGGATAATGGCGTGGCTCAAACCGATGTTTGGTTCCTCAACTGCTCCCATTTGAACAAAGATTCAGAAGATATCCGAAGATTCCTGTTTTATATTCTAGCCACTTTTGGCTTTGTAATGAATGTACTGCTTTTGGCCGCAAAGCGACTTTATGAATACAATACTATTTTCTTATCCTAATATTCAAATATCCATGAGGACCCAATAATTGTGTTTCGCAAGGCCCCAAATATAGGCTCCCATAGTTATATATTGAAAATAGGGTAAAAATCACAAATAGTACCTGAACTATACCTCAATTTTATCGATGGTACCTGAACTTCAATTTTGGTCACAACTAGTACCCGAACTTTTCGATTTCATTTTAAATGGTACCTAGAGCTACCTTAGGTCACTATTCCGACTAAAAAGGGCATGTGAGGCGATCATAATGATGATCTTTGGTGATTTCAAGGGTTGCGATCATAGCGATGATCTTTTTGGTAATGGGCTTTCCTTGAACTTTTATTTTTATTTTTTATATTTTTTTTGGATTTGTTTTTTTTTTTGCCGGAATAGTAACCGAAAGTGGCTCTATGTACCATTTAAAATGAAATCGAAAAGTTCGGGTACTAGTTGTAATCAAAATTGAAGTTCAGGTACCATCGATAAATTAGAGGATAAGTTCAGGTACCATTTGTGATAATAACCCTTGAAAATAATATGAACTTTTAAAATGTGCTCCGCATAAAAAAGAGCCTCGCGGCGAAGGTTTTGAGAAAATCCACACCTCGACCCTATTTTCCTTGAAAGTGTTTTCTCTGCGAGAGAAGAGACAAAGCTCAAAAAAAAAAATTTCTGAAGCCGCTGACTCGACTTAGTATAGTGTGGTGTTGCTAGGCGTATCAAAGAAACGATTGTGGGCCTCAAAAACAGGCCTTCATGAATGGGCTTCGCGAGTGTAGGAACACTAGAATTGCCCCCATGTCTTATGCCAAGAAACTGTCTACGACTCCTCTAAGTCCCAGACTTTGGGAAAGTATTTCTTCAAGTATCTGCCATTGATAGGATTATGATGGACATCTCCATCCAGGTCTTGAAATGAAAAGCTCCTTTCTCTAAGATTTTATAGATGATGTACAGGCCTTCCCATCTTGGAGTCCATTTGTCGTGACCATCTAATTTTTCGCCAAGCGGGAGAACTGCTTTCCAAACCAACTCTCCTTCGCTGTAACTCCTTCCCCACGTCCGCTTGTCATAGGAGCGAGCGACTCGTTGCTTTTCCATGACCAAACTATCTAAAGCCTCCAAGCGCTTTTCGCTAAGGTCTTCATGTTCCTGCCACATAGCCTGAACGTAGTCTTCTCCAATGAGATGATGTTGCTCTTGAACTCGTAATGATTGGACGTTGACTTCCAAAGGCAAGACTGCATCATAGCCAAACATCAGAGCATAAGGTGTTGTCGTGGTGGGATTTTGCTTAGATGTACGGTAGGCCCAAAGAGTCTCATAAAGTGTTTCATGCCACTGTCACGAATCAGCTTCCAACATTTTCTTCAGCAAATTGATAATGATCTTGGTGCTGGCCTCCGCTTGACCGTTAGACTGAGCATAATAAGGACTGGAATGGATGAACTGTATTCCCCATTCTCTTGCTAGTTTATCAACTTCACCACCCATGAAAGCTACCCCCCGGTCCGAAACAAAAACTTCTGGGATCCCAAATATGCAGATGATGTTTTTGAACAGGAATTGTTGCAACGTGCCCCCAAATGCTTCCTTAAAAGGTTCTGCTTCAATCCATTTTGTAAAGAAATTAGTCGCAACGATGATGAACTTGTGATGAATGTGGGTGAATCATCCCAATTACATCCAGCGCCCATCCTCTTGCGGGCCAAGGCTTTATAATGGGCTGTATTGGAATATTAGGGACATGCTAGACCGGCCCATGAGCTTGGCAGTCCAAATAACCTTTAGCGAACGCGACACAATCCTTCAAGATACTAGGCCAGAAATATCCATATCGTCTAAGTAATCAACGCATCTTTGGACCTGCCTGGTGAGAGCCGCATATGCTGGAGTGAGCTTCTCACATGAGCTGTTTCGCCTCGCTGCTATAAACACACCTGAAATCTATGCCATCTTATCCTCTTCCACGTAGCTCATTATTTCTGAGGAAGTAGTTGAGGGCAAGGTAGCGAATCCTTCTATCCGCGGTCTGATCAGGATGTTTGAGATAACTGATCAAAGGGATGCACCAATCCATATTAATGGGCTCCAAAGTTGCTACTGACGTGTTGTCTGGAAGATCTTTTCTCGCCATCCAACAAGGAAGCGTTTGACGCTCTACTTTCAAGATTCTCTCGCGCACGCCATATCTCAACGTTATCCCTATTGCCAACTGGGCAACTCGTTCTCTGTGAAATTTGGTTCGCGAGGAATGTGATCAAGATCCACGTCATCAAACTGATCCAACAGTTCTAGTGTCCTGTTTAAATAAGGGACCAGCGCGAAGCACAGCTGATTGATGACCAGGAGAGAATCTCCAAGTATTTGTACGTCTTTGACTCCCATTTCCAGCAGTACTTCTAGGCCTATGATTAAGGCCACATATTCAGCCTGGTTGTTAGTACATTGAAAGTCCAATTGGAATGAGTACGAAAAGTGATCTCCAGCCGGATTCTCCAGTGCGATTCATGCTCCGGCCCTGGTATCTGTTCGGGAACCTTCAAAGTATAATACCCACCGCTGTAACATGATCGCTGCCTGGCCATCCGTGAAAGGTTCGGAGCAATGCATATGACATGCCTTTCCCCATAAATTTGCCGCGACCTCTAGCTCACGAAGCTCTAGAGCGTCTAGCATGGGATGATGCGCTAGAAAATCCGCGATGGCTTGACCCTTCACAGCCTTGTGAGGGACATATTGTAAAGAAAATTCTGAAAGAGCCAAGACCCATTTGCCAATTCAGCCCCTAAGAATGGGCTGCGACAACATATATTTGACCAGATCGGTCTGAGCGATTATGCATGTAGTAAATGACAACATGTAGTGGTGCAGCTTACATGCAGAGAAGTATAATGTTAAACATAGCTTTTCTGTTGGTGTGTACCTGGTTTCGCAATCTGTTAACGTTCTGCTAAGGTAGAAGATGGCATGCTCCACTCCCGCTTGGTCGTTTTGTGCCAGTAGGCTACCTATTGAAGCTTCCGCCACTGAGATGTAAAGTTTTGAGACGTTGGTTTGGTTTCGGAGGAAGGAGAACTGGTGAATTGGTTAGGTAGGCCTTTATTCTATCAAAGGCCTCTTGATGCTTCACTTCCCACACAAATTCTGTTTGTCCTTGCAGCTTTAGTAGAGCAGAAAAAGGCTGAATCTTGCCGGCGGAATTGGAAATAAACCGTCGTAAGAAATTGATTTTTCCCAACAACCTTTGCAACTCCTTCTTTGTTTGTAGCGGCGAGGCATTGATAATTGTTTTAGCTTTATCTTCTGATACCTCAATGCCTCTCTGATGTACAATGAATCCTAAAAAATCACCTGCTTGAACCCCAAACACACATTTCGCAGGGTTCATCTTTAGCTTATGACGCCGCATACGTTCGAAAACTTTCGTAAATCCGCAATGTGATTTCACCGCTGCCTAGATTTAATGACTACGTCATCTATATAAACCTCTAAAATCTTCCCTAAGATGTAATGGAAGATTAGGTTCATTGCTCACTAGTACGTGGCTCCCGCGTTCTTCAAACCAAAAGGCATGACCACGCATTCGAAAACTCCAGCGAAACCTGGGCATCTAAAAGCAGTTTTGTGTCTATCTTCTTCCGCCACTGGAATCTGATGGTAACCGACAGTTTCGTCCATAAAGGAGATAAGTTCATGACCAGCTATTGCATCCACCAACATGTCCGCTATCGGCATGGGGTAAACGTCTTTGGGAGTGGCCTTATTGAGATCGCGGTAGTCGACGCACATCCTCATTTTGCCATTCTTCTTTCGAACCGGAACAACATTGGATAGCCAATGATTATACTTGGCTACCCTGATGATTCCTGACTTATGCATCTTCTCAACTTCCTCCTTAACCAAAACCTAGGTTTCTGAGTTCATTCGCCTGGACTCCTGCTTCCCCGGATTTTGATCTGGGATAGTCGGCAGTTTATGGAAGACCAAGTCAGGAGATAATCCGGGCATATCTTCATATTTCTCAACGAAACAATCCTTATATTCCTGCAATAAATTGATGAGCCCCTGTTTTTCATCAGGCTCTAATTTTGCACTTATTGCCACTTCCATTGGCTTCGCATCACTGCCCAAATTTACCTTTATGTAGGATCTCTAACCTTTGGCGATATATCATCCAACGCTGCTGAAGCCAATCAGATAGGCTCTTCTTCCTCCTCCTGATCGGAGAATTCTTCGTCGATGTATTCCAATGTCGCTACTTGTGCATAGGCCTCTTTTTCGATCAAATATGAAGACAATCCATCATACAAAGAACGAAAAGCCGCTACCTCTTCCTCCATGAGGTAGTGATCCATTAATTAAAACTTGGAGATGGCACCGCATGTCCAGGCCTTTCGAGGTAGTTTTTTGAGACCGCGAGCCCCCATTATGCCAATTCAGAGGTCGTTACCCCTGTGGGGTGGCCCTTATCTTCAATACCAACCACCTGGAAAGGAGAGATTGGTTCTAGGTAGTACCTTGCATCCACGTAGCTGGCGGACACTGAAAAAGGTCGCTGGTCTGCTTTGACAATTTCCGCCTTGTCTGCGACTCTGTCCCATATGATCAGCTCCTGATGAAGGGTGGATGGGACACAATAACTCTTGTGGATCTAGTTGCAGCCCAGAATTGCTCTATATGCCGCATAGCAATCTGTAACAAAGAAAGCGTAAACCCCTTCTGCTGGACACATCTTGACTTGTAGGAAAATCAAACCCAATATTTAGGTCATAGTCCTCATGAAGTTCTTTAGTGTAAGGGACGTGGATTGGATCTTCTCTTTCTTGATCCCTAGCAGATGCATGGTTCTGGTGGTCAAGACAGTGACTGCAGCTCCTGTGTCTACCATGATCTTGCTAACCTTGATGCCGTTCACATCGGCAATGATATACAATGGCCTCATGTGTTGCGCCATTGCTGGCGTTGTCTTGCTGAAACCCATGTCCTAGTCTCTCACATTGGAGTCTACAGCCTCTGCTACTTTGACCTCCTTCGGCGTGGGTTTCTTCGCGAGAGATGACGCTGTTGAGGTGTTCTTTAACGTTCGTTTGTCCAATGATTTATCATCCTCTTCTTGGCATTCCTGAGCTGCCACTGGCAAGGCATATTTTGATGATAGGACATACACCATGTTACATGTAATGTCCAACATGTCTGCTTCTTCTGATTGCGCCGCTGGAGAGCTCAAGTCCACTTCCTCCGCGAACTTGCTTGCGACGTAAGTAGCCAGCGATCCTTCTTTTTGGATCATGACCTGCTCTTGCTGATCCGTCGCGGAGGTAAATTCCTTCTTTGGTGGCCCATGCTTCACTGATGAAGCCTTTTCGGATTTCGTAACCACTATGCTTTAAACTTTCTTAGGCCTCCACTTCACAGTCGCGGATCGATTGTCTTTGCCCCCTAGCCTATCAAAGATTGAAGGCTTGCTATTTCCTCCTTCACGAGACATTCTCCGCCAAACATTGACTTTACGAGCTGGCGGCGGTTCTTGCCTCACAGGAACTAGGGACTTCTCTTGAACGCTGCTCTTGGGGGCACGTGGCTTTGCTCTTCGAGCGATACTTTGGGCTGCTGTTTCTGAACTCGCTGGGAAGTGAATCTATTAGAGGCCAGTGCCTCCAATGGTCTCTGATACTCTTCTGGAGATTTCAGTAATTGTGATGGTTTGATCAATCCTTGATCTAGCGCTTCCAAGGTTCGTTTTTCTTCTCCAAAGCTCCGCTAGATTTTTCTCTTCTTTGAAGAGCTCATCTCCACCACCTTACCCTTCTTCTATGTATACCATCTCCCTTCTTTGATGGAGGACGTCGACACCTGCAGAATATAAGGTCTGGTCAAAACCCCTTGCCGCTTATCTGCCTGCCCTTCTTCCCTCGCGGCTTTCAACTTTTTGAATAAGTTTGAGTCCCTTGAAGAAGGAGTTTCTGAACCACTGTGCACACTTGGGCTGCATGGTACGTTGGAAGTTTCTAGAAGATGATACTAACCTTATTGGAGGCAGAGATCCAAAGCGGACAATCTGGGATGTTTCCTCATGCAACGCTTGAGTGTCACATTCTTCCTTACACCGCGAGCATAGGACGATGGGTAAACGAGTCTTGGATTCCTGCTTCGTGGCTTTATCTCCAGCCCTTTTCAAATCCTTAGCCGCGTGGTCTGGACTTTGATTCTGCTGATCTTTTGCACCCATGCCACGTCCACCATGTTTATGCCGGTATCTGGGAAGGGATGTAGGTCCACCAACGATGCTGCTGTTGTCGGCTCCTCTACTTGCAAACTACAGTTATTTAACTAGATTTGGATATGATCCTTCAGCTTAACACAATCGGCTGTATTATGATTTCACATATTATGGAGTTTGCAGTATTTCTTCCCCATTAGCTGCTCTGGTTTGGGAAATGGTCCGAAATTGGTTTTCACCATCTTCGCGATGATCATTTCATCCAAGATTTCATGCTCTCTGTGCGCGTCGTAAGTATAACTCTCGAACTCTGGTTTGGTGAAAACCACCGACTTGAGCTTCATACGATCTTTGCACAACTTGAGTTGCTTTAGCATTGAAGCCTTTTTCCCGGTGAGTTCCAGCGCAGCTATCTAGTATCCTTCAGACTCATCAGCTCTGCTGTGCTAGATTCCTCACTCTTGTAGTAAGGATCAAAGGAATTGGATTGATGGCTGGCGCAGCCACTGTTCAGCGTTTCCTTGGGATGTATGTCCCCTTAAAGGTGTTTTTCATAGCGTCCATCTCCCTGAGCAAGTGCTCGAAACTTCCTACTTTTGTGATCAGTTCTCCCATGGAATTGAACATGCTACCATGCTGCTTCTTGCATTGGCGAGGCTCTAAGCCTTTGATTGCCAACTTCACTAGTTCTTTCTCTGGCAGAATCACGTTCAACTTCCCCTTCTGTATTTGGAAGCGCTGAAGGTATGTGACAACAGATTTAGTTGGCTGCTGAGCCATCTGAGTAAGTGAAGCCAGATCTACCTCAGGCTAGATAGCCCCAAAATTTTCCTTAAACAGCTTTTCCATTGCGGGCCAACTCGCAACTGATCCCGGTTGCAGCTTAGTGAACCAGGTGAAGGCAGACCTCTATAAAGAAGTAGCGAAGATGTTACACTTCAGATTGTCATCGTTCTGGTACTGGCCACACTGTACTAGAAACCTGACCAAATGGGCTATGGCACTTTCGACTTCCTCTCCAGAGAAAGTAGAGAACGTAATGTTCTTATATCCCTTAGGATAAGGTGTCTGTGTAATATGCGGTGGGAAGGGCCCCTGGTAAGCCTCTGGTTCACGACCCTGATCATTGCTTCTACCTCCTTTCTCCTTACATATCTTGGATAAGGAGGAGGTGGGTGAACCACTGTATCATCAACTGGTCGGATCAGCGGTGGGGCCTATGAAGCTTGATTAACTAAAGATACATCGCCTCCATGGGTCATTTTGTGTTAGGTCGACGTCAGCGACGTAAAACCGGCTACTGCCTGACCCTTTGCGGTCACGGTGATCATTGCTGGACTTCCAACCTGTTGGCTCGCTGAAGGTTGGTCCTGGTGAACGTATAAAACTCTGTTGCTGTCGTATTGGGGAGACGAGCTATGGTAAAAAAGGGCCCCCTCATTGATTTTCAAAGTCCTGGTTCCTTGCTTGACTGATGAAGCGGTGTTGTTCTTTCCACCAGTTGCTAGAGTAGTCTCTTTACCTCTGACTGATACGGCAGTTGTAGTTAGAGCGGATGTGGCTGTACTGCCGCCGCTAGCTTTTTCTCGAGCATTTGGCAGTATGTACTTGCCTGAGCCTGTAGGTTGGCCAAGCGAACCAAGGATGGCATTAGGATCTCCCCTGCTTTATTCAAAACCTCTTTAGCCTGGTCTAAGTCAGCTCTCTGCATAGCAACCTGGGTCGAGAGATTGGATCCCTCATTTTTGATAGTCGCGACGTCTGTGGCAATGTGTTTGCTTGCGGGCAACAGCTCTTCGTGGTTCTTCTGCATTTTTTGGTTCATGCCATCCAATTGCCCTTATGTTTGTTATGCCCCTAGCTTGAGCCTCTTGATCAAGATCGTGAATTCATCAAGCCGCTAGTTGTCCTCCGCAAGGGTTTTTTCCATCTTCTCATGGTATGCGGCAGAATTCTGTTAAAGGATATTAAGCCGCTCTTCTATGGTTGCATTCTCTGGAATGGGAATAGGCACAAAGTCAATAGTTGTAACCGCGCTCATGGCTACCTGGGTGATGCTAGACGCATCGCCATCCCCATTAGGCTGGGCGGCAGGAACTTTCTCGCCTTCAGTAGTAGGCTGTCGATTTCCTCCTCATTCAGTTGACATCTCTGTCGATGGAGGGTCGGGAGAAAATCTTTGGATTACATGTTCTTTGGAAATAGCACGACAGTCTGCACGTGAGTGCGGTCTGTAACTGGAGGTCTTATGTTTCGGGCAGTTAACATAAACCTTTTGATAAGGGTTTGCGCTTGACTTCCCAATGGCTGCGATTGCGAAGAAACGCTATGCAGTAGGTTCCACTGGGTGTGCCAAAATGTTTGGCTCCAGTTTTGTTGCAGCTGGTCAATAGTCTCTTTTCTGCTCGGGCGTGCCAGCACCGTTCAGGTGCAGTCGTTGGGAGTATTCCTTGACCTGACTTCTTTCGAACTATTGTGGACGAGGAGAGCACCAACCTAGTCGCGGGATTCTTTGTGCCTCGTGGTGAAGACTTTTGCTAAGCTTCTTCAAAATCACACAATCGATACTTGACGTCGTAGATCGAGCAGAGCGAAAATCACTAGGAAGTAGGGAGAACTTGCTAAAGCGTCACTTTAGCTTGGCTGGTTCCGTAACCGTTGTGGTCGCGGTACTACAGTCGGCTCCTGAGGATTCTGGGACTGGAGTGTGGTCACCTGTAAGAGAATGAGAGGGGTTGCTTTGGAGAGGTTTGGATAATCGTAGAGATTAATTGATGAATTATGTCCATTGTCACTTCGTCGTAGCCTTTATATATAGGCTGCCGGGCCAAAGTGGTTGGCTTTAAACAAATCATGATGGAGCACTAATGGAATTATGGAGCACTAATGGAATCATGATGGTTAAATTGAATGCTTCCCCACGTTCATGCTTTAGGTTCAAACACACGTGTCCCAAAATGTCTTCTCAATAATTCATTGTTTGTCATATATGCTAACACAACATAACAACAAAAATTATATATTCTCTTTGGTCTACTACGTGTGTTACTGCAGCACAATGACAACATATATTTTAATTGTTTACTTTCGCTTCTAGCAATGCAGGCCTTTATAGTTGAGTCTCTTGTGCTGCCTAAACTGGCACTCAAGTATAATGGCATACATTGCTATAAAAGGAAAGTAAACAATTAGAGTATATGTTGTCAATGTGCTGCAGTGACGCGCATAACAAACAAAAAAGAATATATGCTTGTAACAATTTGAGTTCAGTAGTGATCTCTAAAAGGTTTGTTTGAATATAAAGATATATTCAACTTTAAACTGTTCAACTTTAGAGTGGTGTTATCATTTCAATCATCGAACAGCCCATGTGATTTTTTTTTTCATTTTGGTTCAAAGTTAATGTGTCACTCATCACTATTTCAATTGTTTTCATATACATACAATTTTGACAGTTGAGCATATTTCAATTGTCACCCAAACATAAACAACTTGGCTAATGAGTTAGCTCAAATGGTTATTAGATAGATTCATAATATTAGTAAGACCACACAGATCATCCATTACAATTTCCATAATATGTGGAGGAAATGTTAACATATTTGAGAAATATTGTTACTTTTTTTCCTCATGGACAAAATTAGTTTGGGATATATTTAAGCTAAAAAAATAAGGACTCGATGTACACTTTTCTTCTGAGATTTAAATGTGTGCCCAATTACAAATGACGCTACGTAGAGAAACTCCAACTGCAGGGTTCTATACCAGATTTGAGACCCAAATGAGACTTAGGCTATTCAACAATTCATTTTAGGGAGTGTTGGTCTCAAAAATATAGGACTTGGACTCAAATCAAGTCTCAAATTTATGACTTTTCCAGAATCAGGATTGGACTATAATGGAATGGGGCCACACATTGGGCTAGGTCAGCCCAACACCGAACATAACTCGCTGGGGAGGGCTGTATCGGTGAGGCGCTGGCATTACGGGCTCAATACAAGACACGCACGTGTACTCCACTGGAGAGAGAAAATGATGTTCACCAAGATGCCCGCCTAATGTCTGGAGACAATGGTTGTCGGTCATGACTGTTGTGGAATTACAACAGTCCTTTATTAGACAACTATGATTCTTTAAATTTGCAAATCGACCATGGAAATGTTCTCGTAATTTTTATTTTTATTTTAATAAATATAATTTGATCTAAGGGGCTAGATTTGCTATGATCAACAGCTTCTATTAAATTAAGGGTTACTAATTCCAATTTTACCCAAAAAGATTTAAAAAAAATTACCACAAAATTGAAAAAAATAAATCTACTCGTTGGAACAGTAAAATTTAGGAAATTCTATAAATACCAATCCATTCTTTTCCAATTCTTCACACCAAACATCCTCCATTGTCTTCAAAATTCTTCATTATTCACCCATTTTCTTGTTCTTAATTTTTTTTTCTTGGAAAAAGTGGGTCCAAGAAATGATTCTTAAAGGGAGGCATAATGAAGAAGTTGTTTTTTTTGCCAAGCTTGGATCACTGTTGGTGGTGATGGTTGAATGGAAAAAGATCAAACGTCGGATTTATTGTGGGTGCGTGTTTCGGAGGAGTACAATGCGCACAAACCAACTGGTTGCATAACTAGAACATCTTGAAGTTGTAAGGCTCTTTGGAAAAAAATATGTCTAGCATGTCTGAAATGACGCTAAGTTCTTACCAAGATTGAACTTTTTCAACGAAAAAATGGAGAGAATAAGGAGGACGAGGTAATTATATTAGAATACGTTAAGCAATATTTTATTTGTCATGGACATTTATTGAAAATGTACAATAAATTTAAAACTCCTCACTGGTGGTTCTAATCAACTTGTAGCTTCATGGTCTATAGGTGATTGACTAGATCGTCTTGGAGGTGGTTCTCTTATGATTGCCCCACGAGCTGGTCCTCTTATGATTGTCCAACGGGCTTGGAAAATTCCAAATGCTATCTCCATGTCTTTTTTGTAGGCTTTCTGCATCCTTGTGAAATGTTGTGTTTGCGGCGTCTTCGAGTTTCTAATTGCTTGTACAAATGGGTATATATCATCAACTAAGTCATAACATTGGTCATAATGTCTATCACCTATGTGGTAACTCACTGGAAGAGCTTCACTAAGGCATACGTCATTGAACAACCGTGAACATCGAAGGATGTTAATATCATTCAGGGAACCTGAAAGTTCGAAGAAGGCATGCCAAATCCACCGCTTCCAAGATGGTTGTCAGTTTTCCCTTATAGCTAGTATATTGCCCTGCCCATCCGACGAGATATTTTTTCACTGTCAGTGCATCAATTAAGGCATCGTGGTAATCATAATATTTTTATCATAATATTTAAAAATCATTCTTATCATCAGATAAGATATGACACGTGGTAGATAAAATATAAATCCTAGTTTAGACAGTTACTTAGAGTTTGACAAGAAGCTAGAAAATCACATCTAAATTCGGGATAAGAAACTATTATCTATTTTATACACATGGCCAAAATGTCTTCTCAATATTTATTGTCATATATGCCGACACAACACGTCAAAAAAATTTACACATTTTTATCTACTATGCGCTTCACTATAGTAAATGACAACATATATTTTAATTGTTTACTTTCGATACTAGCAATGCATGCCATTATAGTTGAGTCTCTTGAACCCTGACACTCAACTATAATGACATGCATTACTATAAAAGGAAAGTAAATAATTAGAATATATGTTGTCATTGTGCTGCAGTGACACTCATAGCAGACAATATATATATGTGTGTGTGCGCGTGCGCTTGGAACAATTTGAGTTCAGCAGTGATCTCTAAATTTTTTGATTAAATATAGAAAACATTCAAATTTAAATCGTTTAACTTAAAAATGGAACAGTTAGCTCCTCGAGAATCGTTCGGTTCCCTCACGCGCAAATAATCAATTATTCTCCTAGATTTAGGGCAACACTACAAGAATTATGTCACAGACATCACCACTATTAAATCGGTCGGGATTACACGCGATGTAAAAAGCCGTACTAACATTGATTTATGAAATTTTCGATTTCTATTGTTATTATTAACTATCACTCGTCTCTTATGTATAAAAAAAAGTGCGGAGGAACTAACTTAAAAAGTTTGAAAAACGCGGGGAACAAAATTCATTCCCCCAAAATCCCCCCAACACTTCGTCTTTTTTTCACTTTGAAAGTTTCACTAGACTCTCACTTTGACTTCAGCGCCTCCTTCTTCGCGTCCCCTAGCTCGTTCTCCTCCTCCATCTCCGCCTCCGACCATCACCTAGCTCTCCTCTCCTTCTCTCTCGCTCCCTTGTCTTTCCAAACCCTACTCTCTCTCTCTCCCTCTCCCTCTCTCTGTGCCTCCGAATCTCACATTCTCTCTCTCTAAAATCCTCTCCGTCTCTCTCTGAAATTGACGGAGATGAAGTCTATCTGCGCCACAATTTCTTACGGGAGACGATGGAGCCGCCCCAGTCGCCAAACCCTAGTCCGGCAAGCCTCCGTGAAAGTATAAAGCCTCCAAGGAGAACGAGTCTCCGCCTTCAGATCTCCTCTATACGGCCTTGGATTCGAAGCCTTCGCCGGCGGCCAAGTTGAATTGTCTGTTGCCGCCACGGCCTTGAGATGCTTCCTGAGAACTCCGTCCATGGAGCCTCTGATTCCGGCGTCCAGGTACTGCTCTAATCTTGAAACTGCTAATTTGAGAAATATGTTTGTTTTTCATGAAATCTTGTGGTTTTTGCTTGTGTTTGGGACTTTTGTTAATGTTGATTTGGTTAGGGAAAGTCCTCGATTCACCATCGATCTCTGAAGTTTTTATGTGTGTTAATCTGTTCTGAGTATCGCAATCGGTTGCGATAATGTTGATTGTGGTTACTTGATTGATTTTTTGATGTAAGATTTCGTTTTTGTTGTGTTTGGGTGGTGGTTTTAGATTGCTAGGAGGAGGAATGCGCACTTGGAGAAGTACCCTGATGCGAAAATAATTCCCCTTGGAATTGGTTACACTACCGAGCCCATTCCAGAATATATAACCTCTGCAATGGCAAAGGTATTTCTCGGCTCTCATGGTTAATGTGCTCTGTTACTGCCAGCATGAATATGGTTTGTTTCGATTTTGAATGTGTGTGGTATAATGGCAGCCTTGAATTAACGCAAGCGACTATATTCACAGGCAAAACCGGTTGTTTTGTGTTTATTGCATGTACAAGAGTGAAAGCTTACTTGTTTGGAATTTGTAACATTATAAAATATGATTTGGCTGTCCAAGGAGTGAAGCAACCAAATATAACCCCAAATTAGAAAGTTCCTCTTTAGCAGTCGTTGATTTTACTATGTTTGCCACACATCTATTACCATTTTTCTGCAACACTTGCATGCTTATTGATGTGTTTCTAACTTGAACCCCAAGTTGACAGTAATGTGGGAATCACTAAATCAGAACAAACATGGGTTGCCTTAGATTTGCCTATAGTTCAGAAGAGATTACTCTGTATATGTTTCTTACTCATTTTGGTCATTTTGGTCATCATCATGGCCAGAAATGGTACATTCTATCCCATTTTCCTTTCTTAAGAACTTACTCTGTATATGTTTCTTACTGACATCTTGAACTTGTAGTGGGTATTCTTCATAAATATCTTTTGAGTTCTCTGAATGATTCTTCCTTGCTAGAAGCTGTCGGTTCATCAGAGAAATTAATTAATTTTTTGTTCTTATCTTTCTTAAAGTTATATTACATTGGTTTGTCTTCTGTAACCTTTTTTCTGGGGGCATTCTGTCTATTCGCAGTTTTGCTTAAACCATTGATGCATCTGAAACATATGCGGTTTTTAGTTCAGTGGATCATAAATCCTGTAGAAATCTGAGCGTTTAAATACTATGGACAGGTGGGTACCAAATTTAATAAGATTTCAAAGTGGCAGTAATTGCTTTTCTTTAGTTGAAGCAAAGTCCAAAACCATTTTCTTACTTGGAATTGTGACTTAAATGGGGGAAATATATTGATCTACTGCCTTCGTTCTAAACTGGTTTGGATGAACTATGTTCAGGAAAACACCTGAAAGGAGAGAGATCAAAGAGCAAAACTTTTATCAGATGAAGTCATTAGGCTAATAATTGATTTGAAAATGTGACTTTTGTAGTTTTTGAGAACTGAGTTTTGTAATGAGACTATTTAATGGGTCCTACTTTGTGAATCAGGTTTACTGATAAACAGATTGTGAGGCTCCAGGAGACACCTGATGAAATCCCTGAAGGAGGGGCACCACATACTGTGAGTTTGTTGATGCATGACAAACTGGTTGATGCTGGAAAACCAGGTGACAGAGTTGAGGTAATGCCATAATGCCATATCGAAAGGTGTTGTCAATCCTAAGAAAGATAAAGATATATCTTGTTTATCTGGTCAATTTGTTTGTTTCCAATAGGTTACTGGGCCGGGATATATCGGGCTTTGACCGTAAGAGTTGGGACCAACACAGAGAACTGTAAAATCATTATTCAAGGCATGCTTCTATCTTTTAATCCATTAAAGGTCAAGCTCTTGTCATTGAGGTGGCTGCCTATAATGCATACAGTGATCTTTTTATTTTGATTGCAGACTTACATTGATTGTCTGCATATAAAAGTCTGACAAGGCTAGAATGCTGGCGGAGGAGCAGACGGAAGTTGAGAATTCCTTGGGTGGAAATTCAGAAGAGATTCTTTTTGATGAAAAGAAGGTATATACTTTTCTTGTACCAAGGATAGATGAAGTTGTCGGTGTTTATCTGTACTTATCTATTTTTGTATCTTAATGGCAGAAATCCTTTGTATCTGCTGGTCATCTTCGTTGGCTTTTTACTCTTTAAAGCACTATGGATGCAGCTAGACACCTCGGCCGAATTCCGCAATGGCGCTGTGAGTGTCAAACTTTGTTCTAATTGTTTATTGTTCTTGTCTTACCTAATCTATTTGGTAAGACAAGGTAAATCCTAACCTTGGTACCAAGGACTTGTCATTCTTGGTCTGGGTGGCTTGTCATATCACAAGGTAAATCCTCTACAAAGTCTAATCTAATCTGAGAAACCATAACAGGGCTTTTATGTGTTATTGTAGTGTCTTAATTAAATTCTGATGGTAAGCTAAACTCGTGTCTTTTTTTCTTTTTATTAACTTTGTTATTATTTTTTATTCAGAGGATATGAAGAAATGGCTGTTGTGGGGATATTGGCTCTGACCATTAACTTATGGACAGAGTGCCATCGATGTCCATGAATTTCTTGGAGAAAGTTGGAGACATGTATGCAAGGATAGCTTTTCACGATTGTGACAATAGAGCAAGAGACTAGAACAATTACAGTAGGTGAAAATCTTCAGGAAAATGTTAATTCATGTGCTTGGAATTTTGTATTACAGGTGCCTGTCAACTCAACAGAAGCATTAGGAGTGATGGGTTTGAGGTATCGAGGCAAATTCTGTAAATACCAACCCATTCTTTTCCAATTCTTCACACCAAACATCCTCCATTGTCTTCAAAATTCTTCATTTATTCACCCATTTTCTTGTTCTTAATTTTTTTTTCTTGGAAAAAGTGGGTCCAAGAAATGATTCTTAGAGGGAGGCATAATGAAGAAGTTGGTTTTTTTGCCAAGCTTGGATCACTGTTGGTGGTGACGGTTGAATGGAAAAAGATCAAACGTCGGATTTATTGTGGGTGCGTGTTTCAGAGGAGTACAATGCGCACAAACCAACTGGTTGCAAAACTAGAACATCTTGAAGTAGTAAGGCTCTTTGGAAAAAAATATGTCTAGCATGTCTGAAATGACACTAAGTTCTTACCAAGATTGAACTTTTTCAACGAAAAAATGGAGAAAACAAGGTGGATGAGGTAATTATATTAGATTATTAGAATATGTTAAGTAATATTTTATTTGTCATGGCCATTTATTGAAAACAATAAATTTAAAACTCCTCACTAGTGGTTCTAATCAACTTGTAGCTTAATGGTCTATAGGTGATTGATTAGATCGTCTTGGAGGTGGTCCTCTTATGATTGCTTCACGAGTTGGTTCTCTTATGATTGTCCAACGAGCTTGGAAAATTCCAAATGCTCTCTCCAAGTCTTTTTTGTAGGTTTTCTGCATTCTTGTGAAATGTTGTGTTTGCAGCGTCTTTGAGTTTCTAATTGCTTGTACAAATGGGTATATATCATCAACTAAATCATAACATTGGTCATAATGTCTGTCACCAATGTGGTAACTCACTTGAAGAGCTTCACTAAGGCATACGTCATTGAACAACGGTGAATATCGAAAGACGTTAATATCATTCAGGGAACCTGAAAGTTCGAAGAAGGCATGCCAATCCAAGTATCATAGGAGGCCACCGCTTCCAAGATGATTGTCAGTTTCCCCTTATAGCCAGTATACTGCCCTGCTCATCAAACGAGATATTTTTTCACTGCCAGTGCATCAATTAAGGCATCGTGGTGATCATAATATTTTTATCATAATATTTAAAAATCATTCTTATCATCATATATGATATGACACATGGTGGATAAAATATAAACTCTAGTTTAGACAGTCACTTAGAGTTTGACAAGAAGCGAGAAAATCACATTCAAATTCGGGATAAGAAACCATATCTATTTTATACACATGGCCAAAATGTCTTCTCAATATTTATTGTCATTATTCACTTCTAGTCAATATATATTTTAAAAATATAGTGCATTGTAATTTTAGTATTTGTAGAATATTTTGACAAACTATTAATATTTGATAATTTCAAAATATATATGTGTGTGTGTGTGTGTACACAAATCCTATCAAGAGTGGAGCTTTGCTTTGAAATTAACGTGTGAAGTTTGAGTTTTGGGTTACGTGTGACATTTTATCAAACTAAATGTCAAAAATCATAAAGTCATTGAAGTGATTGAAACGCCCTTGAAGATTAACAGTGTTAGTGGTCAAGGTATCAAAATGTTAACATGAGGAAACTGAAGGTATGCAAATGCAAAAATTTAATAGTTGGGTATGAAAATGAAAATAGCCTCATAGTTCGGAGGTATTTGTAACTAATTTTTAACCAAACATTTGGTTGAGTGGTGAAACAATCGTCAAACTTCACACGTGAGGGTTACTTAGACAATCTCGTCTGTTGAATACGGCGGGTCGGGCCATAAGTGATAATGCAAAAGGGAATACTAGTTTTTGGGGCTAGATTTTCACTATATAAACACCATCGATGATAGCCTCTCATATATCTCCTATGGCTTATGAGCATCGTAGTTTCATAAGCTTCCCAATCTTCATGGGGACGATGCTAGCAAAGTCCCTATATAGCTTTCCAGCTAAGGTGAGAAAGCAACCCTAGCTTTTGTTTTGTGATTTTGTTTATCTTCTTGGAGGATAAGTTATATCATCACTGCTGATTTCCATACAGCTATTTGCAATTATTGAATTCAAGAATTTCAGTCGGTCAATGTTTTGAATTGGACTCATTCGGGTAAAGAGATTGTCTCTGTTACTAGAGAAGGTACAATGTATAGCTTTTGTTAAAAAATAAATATAAATTGTTTGATGAAATGCTTAGATATTTAATTTGAAAATAAGAACATTTATCATTAAAATGTGGTCGGAAGTCTAGTCCAAAAGGGACCTAAGGCAAGAGATAGGGAGTGAAACAGCTTAAGCCTCATCAAAAAGCCCGCGGATCAAGTGGGCCGATGGAGGCCCGCCGGCCCTGAGGGCTAAAAGCCCTGCCCTTTAAAAAGCCCGCAAAAGCCTGCCTCGGTGGGTAGTGGGCTGGGCCGGGCTTTTGTGGGCCGGTCAGGCCCGTAAAAACCTGTAAAATATTATATATATATATATATATATGTATGTATGTATGTGTGTGTGTGTGTGTGTGTGTGTGTGTGTGTGTGTGTGTGTGTGTGTTTATAAGTACACACACACACATATAGATATATTTATGTGTGTGTGTGCGCGCGCGTGTGTGTGTGGAAGTTCTTATAATTCTATATAGAATATGTGCATTAGTGCATATATATATTCTACATATCGATTGACCAATTCGATCGGATTCGAAAATATGGTGAAATTGGCTAAATTTTTTACCACACTCATAATTTATTGTAATAAATTCATCCAACGGTTGGTTTTTCCATTTTCTTTGAATTGATAGGGGTTGCTCTTTGGATTGTATGATATATAAATATAGGTTTATAAGAGTAACTAAGTTTGACCTAGTACGAGAACCAAATTGGCTGAATTTTCTACAACCACCATAAAACATTACAATCTCTCCATCGAGCGATTGGTTTCTCCAAATTCATTTTCCACTTCATGGTTGCTTTAGAATGAACCTCAACGTACAATTTAAATGCAATTTATAAGTCATACAACTTTAGGAGGAAAATTGGTATAGGCCAATGTGTTTGTAATTAATTTTTTTTTAATCTTATGTCCACGCACATCCACCGATGGAATATTTACAAACGTGATGTGAAAAAAATAAGCACGTTTCGCGGTCGTCATGCCATCGGTCAACTAAGAAGACATAGAAGTGACGACGGTTGGCCAATTCGATCGGATTCGAAAATATGGTGAAATTGGCTAAATTTTTTACCACACTCATAATTTATTGTAATAATGTCATCCAACGGTACATTTTTCCATTTTATTTGAATTGATAGGGGTTGCTCTTTGGAGTGTATGATATATAAATATAGGTTTATAAGAGTAACTAAGTTTGACCTAGTTGATCGAATTCAAAACGAGAACCAAATTGGCTGAATTTTTTACAATTACCATAAAACATTACAATCTCTCAATCGAGCAGTTGATTTCTCTAAATTCATTTTCCACTTCATGGTTGCTTTAGAATGAACCTCAACAATTTAAATGCAATATACAAGTCATACGACTCTAGGAGGTAAATTGATATAGGCCAACATCTTTGCAATTAAAATTGAAATTTTTATCTTTTGTCCACGCACGGCCATCGATGGAATATTTACAGACATGATGTGAAAAAATAAGCACGTTTCGCGGTCGTCATGTCATCGGTCAACGAAGAAAACATACAAGTGACGACGGTTGACCAATTCGATCGGATTCGAAAATATGGTGAAATTGGCTAAATTTTTTACCACACTCGTAATTTATTATAATAATCTCATCCAACGGTCGGTTTTCCCATTTTATTTAAGTTGATAAAGGTTTCTCTTTGGAGTGTATGATATATAAATATAAGTTTATAAAAAATATTATCTTTAAAGATTTATTTGTAAATAAAGCCCGCAAGGCTTAGCCCGGCCAGGCCTGAAAAAGCCCGTGAGGCCCGCATTAAATGAATGGGCTTGAATCCTTCAATTTACAATAAAGCCCAGCCCGGCCCAAGCCCGCTACCAATGGGCCGGGCTCGGCTCGTTGATGAGGCCTAAAACAGCTCTGGGCTACGACCTTCTTATTGCCAGTGGTAACCCAAGACTTAGCTACTAGCCATCAATGTGTGTAAGCATGAAAAATCATCATTGAAGAGGAGATTCGAACCCACGACACATCCAACACAAGTGCACATCTCAGCCAACTGATCTAAAAAAAACTTTTGTTAAGTTTACATTACTTATATCTTTAATAAATGTTTTTCTATTCGATGGAAAAAGAAATAATTACAAAACAAACCCTCTAAAACAACCTAATTGTAAAAGATCAAAATGAAGAGCAGGAATTACAGCAGAAGGAAGCTGATCATGCCACTATCAAGATCAATTTGATATCCAAGATTCGCCAAAACATCTGCTACAAATTTAATCAATGTTTTGATTATAAATTCTCACTATAATTGTTCACTTTCTGTATATAATACTATAATTTATGATGCATTACATCTTTTAAAAATCACTTAATAAGTCGATTAAATAAAGTTAACTTCTTAGCAATTTTGCATACAAGCGGAATCAAGACTATGCAGCTAGTATATTTAACTGATGATAATAACATAGTCAAAAGCTAGGGTTCTCTCCCTAGCCGAGTTTTACAGCGCCGTCAGAGGCGAGCAGTAGTGTTTTGACCAAGGTTTTAAATATCTGCGATATTTCTGATATCTCATTTTTTCGACGGACCGATATATCTAGGGGGGTAAATATCTTATCTTTTACCGTTTCTGCTAAATTTCTCCGACATCGTCAAATATCCCCGATATATTAGATATTTGTGATATATCCCCGATAAAGTGAAGAAATATCTGTAAAATTTGAGGTAAAAATAAAAAAAAACTCAGTAATTCTCTAAATGAAAATATGTGTGAAGAGAGATCTTCTAAAGACAATAAAATCTGAGTGAGGAGAAATCCTCTCAAGGTGAATCTAGGTGAGTAGAAAATCCCCTCAAGCGAACGGAGAAAATTGCAATGAGTATTTTGGCACAAACGGCTTATTCTTCTGCGTGTGAGAGAAATTGGGGTACATTTGCTATTATTCATACCAAGCAAAGGAACCGTTTGGCATATCAAAAGTTGGAAAAGCTTGTATATTGCTACTACAACATGAAGCTGCGGCTGCAAGATAAACAGGCAAAGCATAATGTGGTCAATGAAAACAACTATATAGATCTACTTCATGTTGTAAGCAAGGTTTTAAAAATCGGCCTAAGCGGCTGCCTAGGCGCTGGGCGTCGAGTCACCGTTCTGATTATAGGCTAGGCGATGGCTGTAGGCGTTTGGCTCCTTGGCGGCCGCCTAGGAGGTCTAGGCGGAGTTTAGGCGGTCTAGGCGAAGCTGCTTGGCGCTGGAATATATATATATATAATATATATATATATTTTTTTTTTTTCAATTCCTCAAGTTGCAGGTGACGGCGGCGGCGAGGGAGGTGAGGGTTTTGAAGCAGAGGGCGTCGTGGTAAAGGCAGAGGTGGAGTTGAAGTGAGAGAGAGTCCAGGTCGAGTTCAGAGGCTGAAGAGATGGATTCAGGTTAGGACTTGAGAGAGGAAGGGGACAGAGGTGGGGAAGAGGAGGAGGGTTGGGACTTGATAGAGGAAGGGGGTGGAGATGGGGAAGAGGAGGAGAGTGAAGGTGAGGGAAAAGGAGGTAGCTTTCTTTCTTGTTCTCCATTTTTTGGTAGCGTGAAGAGAGAGACAGAGAGTTAGGGGAAGAAGAAGCAGGGGAGAGAGAGAGAGAGGAAGTGAGCAGTTTTTTTTCACTTTTTGTTGTCTGACATGATAAGGTTTGAATTGAGATAAGGGCACGTGAACGTGGTTGTAGTGTTTGAATATAATTACTCAATCAATTTTAGTATTTGAATATAATTATTCAATTAATTATCAAGAGTTATGTGAAAAATTTAATTCATTTGTATTTATTATTAAAATAAAATAAAATAAAATAAAATAAAAACCGCCTAGTCCCCCGCCTAGGCCCCTGGGTGCTAGGCCTCGGGTTACCGCCCGACTAGCGCCTAGCGTTTTTTAGAACCTTGGTTGCAAGTGAGCCGCTTGATAATGGCATTGATCCACTTCATGACTGGATTATGCTTGCACACCTCAATGATGAAGCTGGAAGACCTCTTCCACAAGTTGTAGAAACTGCAACTAATGCTGGAATCAACGTAAAAAGAGTCTTATCTGAAGAAGTTGTTAAAAACCCAGAAGATAATTCAGATAGTGATGATGTGTGGGGTGGTACAGCAACTCCAGATAGTTCTGATGATGGTGGATAGGGTGGAAGCGGAACAGGTGGTGGAGGTGAAAGATATGACTATGGATAATCTTCTGTGGATGGAGGATTCCAATTTACCTGTGAAGGTAATTTTGATCATACCACCCAAGATGAAGACCGCGGAGTGAGAATAGCTGGTCATGGTGCTCAAGAGAAGACAAGGAGGACTAGAGGTGCAACTGATGATCAAAGTACCCCATATGATGTTTCTTCAATTGCCTTAAGTTTTGACTCTATTAGTTTAGGCACAGAGCGCAGTGGGAACTCAAAGGAATCTCATGAAGGCAGCAATCAATTAGGTTATGATGCTTATGGATATAATCAATATGGAGAAGTATATGATCAGTCATCCAGTTGGGTTTATCTTTATTATCCCCTTATAGGGGAAACCGTTGGCAGCTCTAAAGAGATCTATAACTATAATGTTCATCACTACAATTCGCACTATGTGGGTCATATGTCTTGGTCTGATTATTGCATTTTCGTAGACCAGCGAGCGGCTTTTCAACTGCCTAGAGTCTCTTTTTGGATGTAGATGAAGTTGACATTCATATGTATTTATATGTAGTTCTAAATTTCTAATAAATTGACTGTTTTCAAAAACGACATTTTGTTACCCTGTATCCCCGATATTTCCGATATCTCCATTTTTCAAAGTACCGATATACACAAAGATACCGATATTTAAAACCTTGGTTTTGACATCGAGATTGAGGATCATGCACAGCGCTAATCTTTGAGATTGATTATGGCGTCGAGCCCAAGGAGAGGGTGGCGAGGTTCCTATGGTGTATCACAAGCCAGGTCGGTGGTTTGTGGGGAGGCCGACGTGATCTAGACTGCAAGTAGTGAACTGTTGATGGTTGGAGCGAGCGGTTTGTAGGTGTTGTTTTGTGATGACAGTGTAGCTTTTGATGGCCGCAGCAGCTTGCTTGCCAGAGGTCCAAATGCTGCCCGAGTGCCCAATGTTGGGGTGTCCAGATGAAAAAGTGGGGAACTTTGGCTGTGCTGCTTTCGGCCTATAGGTAAAGCTTAATTGGGCTTGATTCCTTTTAGGATTTGGATATGGGACCCAGGTGGTGTTTTACTTGTGCTCAATTTTATAGCGGTTACTATGGATGTGGTGCTTTTCTTTTTGGGTAGATTGATTCTCTCTACATTCTATCAAGAGTCTCAATGTAATCACAATGTGAGTATCACAATTGCGTGTCTTGGTCAATAGTGTGTTGTAGGATGGGACAAATTTAGAGTTGATTGGTCTGCTAATTTCTTGCATGCCTAGATTGCATATTCTGATGGTTTGATCTACAAATCTCAAGGTCGTTGGTAATTATCATGAGGAGGCTGAAGATTTCTCTTTAGTTTTTGCTAGTTTCTCTGTAAGTGTTTTAGAGTAGTGTCTTATTGTATATGAACAACTTGCTGGTGTAGTACACTTTCTAATTTGTTTTATCTTAGTTCTAGCTTTAAACCATTTGTGGCTTGTGTCTGTTCCAAGATTATTCGGGATGTCATTTTAAACGCTTATAATCATTAAAAATTTCAATGAATTTATTTTTTCAAAAAAAAAGAAGAAGAAGATTAAATTCTGCTTACTACCTTGTTCTGAAGGTTCATCAGTTCAGTCCATGGATTTCTAATTTAATAAAAAAAGTCCCCACAATAATTTCATCAAATCGATCAATTCCGTCACTACTTCATCAATATTCTCTGTTAATAAGTTGCTGAGGTGGCCGATGGAGCTTTGATCTGTCAGTTTTGTGGGAGCTCTGAGAGTGCAGGGACTTTTTTGATTAAACTAGAAGTCCAGGGACTAAACTGAGGAACCCCTGAAAGTATAGGGTAGTAAGCAGGATTTAATCCAAAAAAAAAAGACTACTCAGCTAGTTTGATTTGTTAGTGAGAATTGAACTCTTTTAATATATCTTCATCATTAATCTTTATTTAAATTATATTTTTCACATTCACAATTAATATATTAATAGAAAAAGTGAGTGAATAATGTATTGTCCCTAAGGAAAATTTCAGAAAATTTTGGGAAACTTCTTACAGAAATGATATAGCATATGAATTTCGTTTCGGTACTTCAAAATTACGGAAATTTCGAAGTCGAAATTTCGGCAGTTTCGGAGAAATTTAAAACCTTGACCACGATGTACAAACAAGCCCAACATCTTACAATGCCAAGTAGGTTGCAAAAACCTGCATCTACCAAATCATTCGGAGATGTGACCCAATAAAACAAATATAAATAACTTTTACTAATGAACACACACACACACACACACACACACACACACTGTGTTGTAGTGGCAGAGCCAGAAGTTTATACCAAGTGGGTGCTAAGAAGTTTTAGAAAAAATGGTCTCAAAAAAAAAAAAAATTGAAAAACTAATCTTCCCAACATGCATATTTGGAACCTATGACTACCTACAAAATTCATGCATGCCTTGCTGCTACACCAAGTTGGCTGGTAATAATATTAAGAAACTCTAAGCTACTTATCCACGTTTTCATATACAGAAATTAAAAAAAATAATATAAAAGTGAGTGGGGCACGGAATCCACTGGGTCGCCACGTGGCTCTGCCCCTTTGTGTTGGTGGGAAGCTACCACTTCAAAACTACATCATGGGATTGGTGGGTTGGCCACTTAACTAGAGTGCAATTGTGGTCACTCAAGTTCGATTCAATGAATATAAATTTGATTCTCACAACACAAAAAAAGTTGACCAACTTGACGCTAGTAGAGTTTGATTGATTATACGATCGGTGGAATGAGCTTTGAAAATCAAACATCATCCAAGTTGGATTTGGTTGGTTTGGTTAGTTTCGAGAAAAAAATTTACCCCCGATACTCAAAAAAAAAAAAAAATCAATCTTTACTTTATTGACATTTACTCAATATATAAATCACTAAAACTCCCTATTTGTTATAAAATAGAGAGAATAGTAGGAAGGAAGTAGATGTGTTCTCATTAGCCTCCTTTATATAGAGGTAGGATTTACATCAAAGTACATAACTAATGAGTATTTATGTGGACAGCCATATAAATAATAATATTTACAACACTATTCAAAAAATTCACTGGAACTGCACATTGTTTCTCAATTTTCTTTATTTTGTAATCCAGCTACTGACACCGTCAAATTAGGCAACGATTACATGTCCCTTTTAAGTGGAGACCGTCATCACCGGTGTCATGACTGTTATCTGTGCGTTCTCTTTTCTTATAATTCCTGTTTCTAACTATTTGAAGCTAAGTCAGTCATTTCTTGACGTCAGGTCCTCTTGGCATTGTTGTACTTCTCACCTCTTCCCCAAACTCCACAGTACGTAACGGAAATTTTCATAAATGTGGAGAAATATGTGATCCAGGCACAATATCATGAAAGAATAGACACAACTTCACTTGAACAGATTGTCTATCTGTTCCTTGTATCGAGCCACGACTCTATCCCTTCGAATTTTCATAGTCAGAGTCATCAAACCATTATCAATCTGCAAGAAGGAATAATCAGCCAACGAGTCACAGCAGCAAGGCCAAATAAATGTTGATGATGACATGGTTATTTTACCGTAAAGGGTTCATCTACAATTAAGATCCGTCCAATTTGAAATGAACAACTTGAAGTCCTGCAAGAAATTAGATGGTTAATAATGCGACACACAGACTACTTAACAGCAAGAACTTCAGAAAATGGATCTTAATCCAAGTTGAAATTTCTCAGATTAGACAAGTAATTGCACCTCCATGTGGACTTCATTTAATTTTTATTATTTATTTTTTTTAAAGAGGATCAAAAGATTTCACTCATACCCTCATGGTGACAACTTCATTTAATTGAATCAAGTAGAAAAGAAAGAGCAGAAACACAAGACTTATTGGCACGTTTACTTATTTAGAATGGAAAATAATCATGAATCGAAAACAACTAGAATATATGGGAGAAGAAAGGAATCGGTATTGATTTCGGATGAGTTGATTCCTAAACCCCTCCCCCTTTGTAATCAAATTCCTGAGTATTTAGGAATCGATTCCTTTTAAGGAGGTGAGACCTACACCTATTCCAATTTCTTCATGTGTTAGTAAATGCAAGAATACTTTTACCCGAAATCATTCCAATTCATTTACATGTTAGTAAACGTAGGAATATTTTTACTTTGTAATCATTCCCTCCCATTCCAAGTAAGTAAACGTGCATAATTGCTTGACATATCAGCCAAGTCCATAACAGCTTAATCCTTTGGGGTCCAATGATTGTCTAATAACTTGCATTCACCCATATCTTATTCAGCATATCAAAGATTAATTGAACCTATCTTACCATTTTCGTAAATCTTGAGACAACAAGCTTTTCATTGTCTCCTTGCTTAGGTCAGAGGCATCAATATCTACAAGGGACAAATTCTTAGCTGCAAGTAAAGCCTCTTCTTTGTTTGGAACAATTATTGCCCCAAGCCGTCGTTGATCCTACATGTATGGATGCCAGCAGAAACATAAAACCAGCATATCAATTGTCATCAGTGACACGAAAAACAAACAACAGTAAAGGAATGAAAAACTGAGAGTCAATCAACCTGGCCAATGACAACAATTTGTTGAATTAGACTACTTCTTGAGGCAGCTTCTTCAAGCTCTATTGGTTCAACGTTTTCTCCTAATTAGAAAATGGCAACAAGCAAACCGTTAGAGGGAAAAGAACAAAATGAAAAATGAAAGAGCATTATGTAGTCTTGGTAATAAGAGAGTAAACATCTCAATGTGACTAATTTGCAAAATAAACAAACAAATAAATAAGAGCAGCCTTGCAAATAAATAAGAGCAGCCTTGATTGAAATGACAAGATTGAAAATGTTCAAAAAGCTACTAAAGGCGCAAGTATATAATGTACCATCAACACATAAGATGAATTTTAGAATATGCTATTTTTGCAGTACGTATAACTACATATATGGTACGTTGGGATCTACGTAACGATACAAGTGAATACATGTACCTAGAGCATAATTAAGTATCAATATGTCTCTCTGGTAATTATCTCCAAGACTTCGTGTGTCTTTACATTATATTTTAAACAATCTTGATTCAATAACAGGAAATGTGTTGATTTCAAGTTTTTCGCTAAAAGAGTTCATTAGTAACTACAAATATTTGGACTAGTTAGGTATGTAACAATAAATGTTTCTTCATTTCTCTGAGAAATATGTAATCTAATTTGTGAAGCCGAAATCCCAAAAATATTAAAAGTTGTTTGTAAGAAGATCCATGACAAGTTTGCAGAAGAAAGCTTTTGGTATACTGTTCTGATAATAAAGCTTTTAGTACCTGTTGAAAGCACTATGGTGTCCTTTGCACGTCCTTCAAGAACAACAACACCTCCACAACGACGACTTCGCCCTATTGAATGATGAGGAGCAATCCAACCTATATCTCCAGTATTTAGCCAACCATCCTCATCTAATACTTGCTCTGTAGCCCTTGGATTCTAGTTCAAATATGAACAAAAAAGTTATTAAGCACACAATAGCTAACTAAATATATCTTGAATTTTGATAACACTCCATTAAATGATTATGACTTTAGTTCGAAACTGTAAAAGTTCAATACAAAACAAAATGAAATTCAAAAACAATAACTACGAGTATTACGTACCGAATATATTACCTAAAAGCCGCATATTCATTTACATTACATCGTAATGACTCTAAAATAAGTTATGTGCTATTCTATTCAAGAGGGTGTACATTCAATTTGAAACATAATGGTGTATGCATAAATACTGTCACACAACAGCACAAACATAGACATACATACACATAGGAATTTAAATGTACAGTTCAAGTGCTACAATAACAAAATGCTATACCAGTTCATTACTAATTCACTACAGATACCGAAGTCAGTTATAAAATTTATTACGGGTGGCTCCGTAATGGATACTGGAAGGTACCATTGATAGAATAAGTTTCTACATGATTCTTGGTAACAAGGCTTAAAGCATACAAAAGGACATACAAGATCAAGGGCTACAAGGCTTAGGGCCTACAGAAAAATATACGAGATTCGCAGTTACAAGGATCCACTAACTAAGACTTCGGTATTATGCTATATTATGCTTTCTATTTCCTCAGTCCTAAACCAATACTCATACAATTTAGATTTAACTGCATATAAAATTCTCTCAGAATATCTTCAATAATATTTTAATTAGAAATATCATATTTATTAATCAACAATAATGATACCTTGTAGTATCCTTTCATTACTTGTGGGCCCCTAACTTTTACAATGCCACTTAAACCAGGTAGGAGAACTTCACCAGTTTCAGAATCTACAACTTTGAACTCAGTATGTCGAATCGGATGCCCAACTGAACCAAGAACCTTCAGTAAAGTAGATGAAGAATGGTAAATAGTCTATTAAAATAGAACTAAAAAGTGGCGTCTGACATACCACACCATTTATATAAGTGACTACAACTTCAAAAGACTTGTTCAACCAGTAAAATACAATTGACATACCAAATAGGATAAAGTTAATATACAGTACAGAAACCATTAATCACCTTGCATGACATTTCAAGCAGTAAGGAAGTCTGTGCTTGATATGCTATGACCAGTCAGGCCAACCTAGGTATAACAATTATCAAGCACAACTCAACAACAGTACAAGTGTACAACACAAACCAACACTCTTGTTTAAGTGCAAGACCACAGAATAATTCACCAAAAAAAGAAAAAGAAAAAAAAAGAGAATAAGTAAAACTTGATCCATACATATAGATTAAACTCTATTTCTTACATTACAGCTTGGGTGTCGAGCAGCAACAACGGGAGAAGTCTCTGTTAAACCATATCCGTTCAGCAATTTAATGCCAATTGCCTGCAAGTCACTACACTATTGAGATAGCTGATTATCCAAAATTTATATTTGGCAAGATTAAGATATAGAAGAGTAAGAACCCAACCTCAAAAAACTTATCAACATGTGAAGGTAGATTGCCTCCTCCACTAATGCCAGCCTGCAGGAATCTCTTATCAGTCCCTTTCATTCTAAGCAACACCATAATGTCTGCTTTTATCAATGAGATACAAAACATAATTTAAAATTCTAAAAAAAAAAAAAAAAAGAATAAGAAGAAACAAACAAGTAAAGCAAAGAGAATACCGATCCTCTTCTGAAAACCTTGAAAATGAGGAGGAAAAAAGTAACAGAAATTAAATAATCATTTACAAAAGCATTTTTGTTAGTTATGAACTTATGAAATATGATCTATGAAAGTCAATGATGCAATACCCACTTGAGACATAGTTGTAACAATATAAAGAAGCTGACTACATATAAGTTAGAAATCAGATAACCTTTGATATTCCGATAGCAGATTGGATTTTACTATATATTAGATTCTGTCCCATAACATGCAAAGGCCATAATACTGAAGCAACAACTCTTGCCCATAACCAATCTGCTATTGAAACAAGATGTGAAGATTGCTTCTGTTTCCTTGTCAAATATGTTCCCTATCAATCACATCATAATCATGTAATGCAATAAGTTTGGGTGGGAAACTAGTTGTCAACTAAACACACAACAGAAATAACAAATCAATAATCGAGTGTTAAACAGAACAAAAGTTTGATAGATACAAATCAATTAAACAGTTAAGGCACATAATACTCATCAGAAGATTCAGATATCCATCATTCAAACAGAACATGAACTAATAGAATTACTACAAAAGACTCTGTAGGTCACAATCAACTGATTTGGTTTAGAAATTCCAGAAAAAGCACATTTTAGAAAGACATAACAAGTTAATGAAGATGAGCATTGAGATCAATATGGAGTCAAATCCACACATCCAACGACTAGCAGTTTGATGACAGTTCATCTTTCATTCATTGACAATCTCCATTTACTCAGATTCAGGACATATTACTCATTCAGAAATTTGAAGTCCTCAATATTCATGTGTTTGTTGATCTGCAGGGAAATATTATATACCCACTTTAGTTACAGAAATTTAAACTATGATATTAGGTTGTGAATTTCAGCAACCATGGACTACCTTTAGCTGCAAGGTTGTTAACTTGTGATGGATCAGTGATTGGTGATTGATGACTACTAGTGACCAGCTAATGGTTGTAATTGTGAGGTAGAAATAAGAACTTTAAGCAGATTTCAAAGTTCACGAAGTAAACGTGTCTCAAGGAAACATGGAGAAAAGGCCAAGAAAAATACGGAAGATATGTTATTGAAATTAACTAATATGAATTAATTGGACCCAACATGTATTGGTTGAGTGGTCTTACTTACAGCAATAAGAAGGCATGAACCCATCCATAACAACAACATAATTGGCCATGCATCCATAAATGATATATTAACTCATTTTCCTCAAGAGATTAAATTATTGACACAGCAGATTATCAGTAGACAGAAATGAATATGAGACATACATACGGAATCTACGGTATTTCATTTGATTGTTATGAGAATGACGAATAACAAGATAAATTTGTAGGGAATAACCTCATAGATCCTCTTAAACTCCATGTATGCCAAACTGATCCGTATGAATGTAAGTGTAATAAGCTTAAGAACTGTAGAGCTGGAAGAAATCTGTTTATGAATCCCACTGCAAAGAGAATGAAAATATATAACCCAAAGAGAGGAAGAACGCTAGCTTACCACACAAAAATAACATATACAGGCTACAAAAGAATTCATGATCAATACTGTTACAGCATGAGACGAAGCCATTATAATAAAGACAAAAAAGTGTTAAATCAATCTCAGTTGTACATCAGAAATCCAATGGAGCATTATTTACAGCATCTGATCAGATGGTTTTTTAATCCATTACAATATTAACCATGCAATGACAATGCTGCCCATTAGACAAAAGAGAAAATAGAAAAGAAAAGAAAACGGAAGAATGGATTTTTAATTATAAATCAATATCAATCGTCAACAGACATTAGGAAAGAACACTTGAGCATAGAGACTCCAAAGGGAGATGCAGGCATAATTTCCAAGAAAAATATATACCTGTAAAGTGTCTCATACACTAAAGGAACGGAAATTACAAAATCTGGTTGATATTGTCGCAAATCAGCCTATCAAATGAGTAAAAATTGTCACATGAAATGATAATAGTATAAGGGTGAAGAAAGTGGTGAACACCTACTCCTTAATGAAATATCAAATAATTAGGAATGAAGTCAATAGTTTTTCAATTTCCCACAAAGAAATATTCTTTACTTCTTCAAAATCAGTGGAAAGTAGTGTAGTGATAGTTTCCAAAGCTAAATTGTTATGTCCAGTCTAGGACTGCATTTCTCCTAGGCTGTAGCAATAGTATTTTGGAATCTGAAATAGTAATTCCCAGATAAGAGACTAAGCATAAGTCATATGTGTGTGTGTGTGTGTGTGTGTATGTCATATTAACAAGCATTAAATCAGCAAATTAAATAATAATACCTTCAATTTCCTGACAGTTGTGTAAAATTGTTCAATTCCTCGTGCAAAGCAAAATATTCAGAAGCTCGTTCGTAGCAATGCCAAGGTGGAAGCATGCTGAGAAATTTGTCCCCGCCTACAGCAGGTACAATATCCCCAAGGTTCTTAATCTGGCAAACAACAAAGCAAATAGCCTCAAATTGAGAATAATTGACACAGGCAAGTGTTGGCTACGATCATAAGAAAACGAACTGGGGTCTTCCAAAATGCAGGAAGTAGTTGGCCAAAATGCTACAAAGGAAGAAGAGATCTGGGGAGGCACTTAATGTCTTCACTATACATTTTTCTGTTCTTTTTAAATTCCTAGCTAGATCCAAAGCTTTGTCAAGATGGGCACAAAGATGACAAACCTGGTGCAACAGATTTTGATGAGTGAGCATGACACCTTTTGGGTTACCACTTGTTCCGCTTGTATATACAACTGTAGCAATATCATCCGAGTTGATTGCTTCATACATAAAGTACTTTCCTGCAATCAGAATAGTTACAATGGATGCTGCATCAACTTTCAAAAGCTTGAAGGATATGTAGGAGTCGTAACAACCAAACTTAACTACATAGAAACACTCATCCACAAATAGATATACAGTCAAGGCACTTATATATTTAGAACAGCAAAAGGACCAACAGCCTAAATAAACAGAAGTATATTGGGAATACAATATGGAATGTCCAAAACAAGTTATATGCATATAGATTCTATGATATTTTGAGGCAAAATAACATAAGCTGCTTCTCGCTGCTGGCTTTATCTTTTCATTTATATAAATCAGATTTTTTAACACAATTCTGAAATAGAAATGAAGGACAAAGCTGCTTAGGCTGTCAATTTGTATTCTAAAAATGTGAAAAAACAGGCTAAAATTCTATAATGAGAAATAAAAATTCTATAGCTATATGCTATAACACAGTCTAGTATTGCAGAATTAAAGACTTAGGATACCAAGTGACACTGAAAAACATTAGGAGTCCAAACTCATAAAAAGGCTTTAAATCTAGTTTTATCAAAAAAAAAAAAAAAAATCTTAGATAAATACTGATGGATGACCTACGCCCATCATCAGAATCGGCCATACTCTTACAACTCTTTCGTCCCAAATCTAGAATCTCTTTGTAGTTGAAAATGGGAATCTTCCCATCACTGACCAAGCTTGATTTCTCCCCCCAAAGAAGAACAACAAATTTCATGACAGCCTTGGAACAGAATTCTTCTGAAATCCGATTGAACAGTTCAGGACTGTCGACAGCAATTGCAACACTGTAGTAGGAATGAAGTTAAACTCAAGATTTCCTGGTGTCATATAGGTAAAAGAGAAGGATGCATGAACATAATGTGAAATTATGAATGCTTTTATAGGTCCAAGAGTTTTCAATGATCTCAACTTAGCTCCCACTACTAACATTGTGGAATAATGGAAAATTAAATTTTCTAACAGTTATTATTTCAATATAACTAATTAAAAGAAATAAGATCTATTTCATTCTAAGAGATTGCTAATATTCTTGATTTGCATATGCAAGAATAGATGTTTTCACTCAGAACCTCAAAAGAGATCAAAGGTGAAAGCAGCCTAATGTATTAAGTTTCAACTGCAAAAGATAATGTGTAGATAGAGTATAAAAAAAATTGCAACTTATTTATACTGGTAATATACTTGAAATAAGAAGAAAGTAAACTTTTAAGGAAGATCGTCTCCAAACCTATCTGAGTGGTGATATATTTGTAGTAACTCTTCGACTGATGACCTTGAACCTCTTACCACATTGATTGCTCCGGTGGCCATTATACCTGAAACAAGAGAAACATAAGAATGAGCTTTAAATTCTCAGACTAAGAGACAAGGCAGTTGCCCTTCAGCCATACCACAAAAACAAAGGATGTTACCTAATTATTTGGAAGGTATGATTCATTCTAAATTTGTCACCTAATTATTTAGAAGGTATTACCACAACCCTAACCCTTTTGCTCTGATACATTTTGCAACAATAAAATATGCACTTGAAATTCGTTCAGGCATGCATTCAGTTTTTTTTCTTTGGTCTGTGCATGGATTCAGTTCATATGGCAGTTATCAATAGCAGGATGTGAAGCAACAAACCTGAAGAGCATAATGTGATGCTATCAGAAGATTCAGAATAATATGGTGGCCACAGAGAAAATGAGCATACCACATCCTAGAGAAAGTAATACAGATAGCAATTATGCCAAGAAGCTGAATACCTTGATCTGCTACAAGCCAACGACATGAGTTATCTGCAAAAAGTGCAATTTTTTCTTCAGGCTGTACCCCAACGATTCTTAGACCTTCAGAAAAATCTAAAATTTCCTTCTCAAGCTGCATTTTGGAAGAACCCAATGATAAACACTCTATGCATCAGTAAAATGCTATACAGAAATTATATTAATAAATAAAGTGACTGTAGGAAATGACAAAAATAATTTAACAGACACTAAAATTGACAATGATTAACTAAGTTAATGGCAGTCAAGACAAAAGTGTCTGTTACACCACTGAACCCCTTTTGTAATAGACGGGATATTACTTTTGATCATGAAAAAAATGTATCTCAGGCAAAATCTCAACAACACAACTACCGGACTGCTATCATGTCAATGCCTTTCACTTACAGCGTCTACATTTGGTTGCTTCAAGTGTTTGGAGCACTATGCATTTTGGATAGAAGTCTATACTTTAGACTATGTACGTGATGGGTAATAAGAAGATCATTCTTCTTATTTATGGATTTATTGGAAGGAAAGAAATTACATGATCATAGAAGATAATGCAGAGGAAGCATTTTTAGTATTTTAAGATAATCAAAGAATTTATTATAAAGTAGGCAGAGATTGTTTGGCATCTATGCAGGATTCATTGTCAAAGCATTTTATTAAGATATTTTATTTAATGTTTCCATGTTCATTGACCGGGAACAATGAGCTGTTTATTAGTCCATCCCTCATAAGTTTTCTGGTAAGGCATTCAAGTGATTCATTTCTTCTTTAACAAAAGTTTATGTTTCCAACAGCAGAAATTTTGTTTGTTCATTTCTGCTTACTAAGTATACTAGTTCCAAAAAAAGGATCACTCATTTCTTGAAGTCCCCGATTTTGGTGGAGACAAAAAGAAAAATGGGTCTGGAATAAATAAATCTTAAAGAGATAGTTAAGAATTGAATAGAAAATTAACCTGTTTATAAGTTAAACTAGAAGGTGGGTCATGGTATGGATCTGTCAATGCTACAAGATCACCATATTTCTCAGATGAAGATCTCCAGATATCAGGAACTGCTTGCCAATCATCAGGCACCAAACTTGCAGTACCATCCACAGAAGCACCTTCTAGGAAAGGTGAATACCTCCGTATCTGCTTTTCATCTGTCTGCACAGAACATTTTGAATGCATAATAATGTAACTATCCCCTTGCTAGTTTCCTTCCGTATGATATTCAAGTGTTACAACGTTTAGAGAGGAAGCTGAGTTTCTAATACTGGATAAGATCATTGCAATAGGACCACAAAGCATCTCGGCTCTTTTGGATGGGTAGCATTAGATTCATCTACAGTTATGTACTTTTGCAGATGTCCCTGTTGAAAACTCAGGAACACTTACCACCTCAATGGAAGTGGAATAGTTTAAAGCAATCAAGCAGCCATACAGACATGGTAACAGACCGGATAATCTAGCGAGAAAGTTGACTGCTCTAAAAGGTCCAATAACATACATGTGTCAGTTTATAATTCCCCACTCGAAAAGACTTTTGCAAAGAAACAAAAAAAAATTATCTAATAAGAATGAAAAATCACAAAATAAGTTGTACAACAACAGAAAGTGAAATCCTAAACCTCACTTCAAAAGTCGAAAAACATCAATAAAACTCCTATGTCGGAAATAATGTCTCATGCAGACACAGAACTCTACATGCTTACGAGAACTGATACAGTTACAGTAACATTTGCAGGCTTACAAGAAAACAAGAATTTCAGATAGAAACGTATTGAATTATCAAAAGGGTGTTCAAGAATCACCTTTGATTGGCAAAAAGCATGAAACCCAGTTGGGTTTCGGTAGCGTGCTCTGTGTCTGCTTCTCAATTTCTTGTTAGAACAGAGGAATGGAAGGGCGTGCCCAGAATCAGAGGAACTGCCCAAAATGAAGGAGGACGTTAAGAAAGCTGTGGCCATTTGAAGAAGGAGAAGAAGCAGCTGCGGTAATGGGTTTGATGAGAGCTTTGAATATAGAGCTGAGGTTGTGCATATATGAAGAAGAAGAAGATGACACGCAAAGATGATGAGAGTTGTTCTGACAAGCAAAGATGATGAGTCAGAGTGTGAGAGAGATTAAAGGGAAAATTATAAGAGTAGGGAAATTTTATTAAGACCAAGAGAAGTTTTATGATATGTTTTGGCGGATAAGAGGAGTTTTCTTCGTTTCGCGGTTGTTTGCTACAGATTTAGCCACGAATAAAAAAATATATTTCCATTTTTGGTTATATATTAATATTTAGATAAAGGAAAAAAAAATCACTAACGGTCACTAAGTTATTATGATCCCTGGTCATCGGGTCAAACCGGGCCTTAGAAAATTTTTACATAATGAAGGGTCTGGCTGGGCTGGGTTGAGCCGGGCTTTATTGTGAATTTCAGGATCCAAGCCCGTCTTTATAAATAGGGTCTTGCAGGCTTGGTACCTCTCTTTTATCCGGGCCGGGCCTATGTTCTTTAGTTACAAACAATTTAGAGCAGCTTCAACAGCTTCTTCTAAAAAAAAAAAAAAAAAACTCCAACAACTTCTCTATAATTTCTGTATTATAGGGAAGCAAAAGTTAAAGTTTTAGCCTCTTTTTATAGTAACAGATTCCCTATTTTACAACAATTCATAAAATCTAATTTTAGAGAATGCTGTAAATTTAGGCAATTTGATTTTCTTTTTCCTCATTTTTCCCTAAAATGGGGATAGTTATAGAGAATCTGTTGGAGCAAAAGAGACTTATTTTTCCATAAAATAGAAAAATCAAAATATGGGAAAGCTGTTGGAGTTGCTCTTAATCTGCATTCAGATCTCCTAAATTTTCTTCAATTTCCTAGCTTGCAACAGCTGCATACATTTAACTTTTTACTTAAGTAAGTTAATTAGAGCTCTTGAAGTATAGCTTGCAGTATTTTATTTTAGAGAAGAACATGCGCGCATATATATATATATATATATATACAGATCCTATCCAGAGCGAGGCATCGCTTTGAAATTTCAGAGCGAGGTTAGGGTTTAGGGTCACTTTTCGGTCGCATATCCACATCTCAACCGTTCAGTTTTTAGGTACTAATGTACAGATCATCTCTGCAAAATTTCAACGAAATTGATGGTCTTTAAGGCATTGATAACTGCCTTAAAGCTAGTACGGTTCAGGTTGGACAGATTCAGTTCGTCCATTGGTTTAAGCGAGTTAGATACCTTAAAGACCATCAATTTCGTTGAAATTTTGCAGAGATGATCTGTACATTAGTACCTAAAAACTGAACGGTTAGATGTGGATATGCGACCGAAAAGTGACCCTAAACCCTAACCTCGCTCTGAAATTTCAAAGCGATGCCTCGCTCGGATAGGATCTGTATATCAGATCCTATCCAGAGCGAGGCATCGCTTTGAAATTTCAGAGCGAGGTTAGGGTTTAGGGTCACTTTTCGGTCGCATATCCACATCTCAACCGTTCAGTTTTTAGGTACTAATGTACAGATCATCTCTGCAAAATTTCAACAAATTGATGGTCTTTAAGGTATCTAACTCGCTTAAACCAATGGACGAACTGAATCTGTCCAACCTGAACCGTACTAGCTTTAAGGCAGTTATCAATGCCTTAAAGACCATCAATTTCGTTGAAATTTTGCAGAGATGATCTGTACATTAGTACCTAAAAACTGAACGGTTGAGATGTGGATATGCGACCGAAAAGTTTAATTAGAGCTCTTGAAGTATAGCTTGCAGTATTTTATTTTAGAGAAGAACATGCGCGCATATATATATATATATATATATATATATATTGGGGTGATTTTTTTATCACAAATATAAAGGACGACAGACCAGTATATTATATATAGTAGACATTGTCTAGTCAATTATGGTGCTTTCCGAACAGTTTTCCAGAAACATACATCCAATTCATTTAATAATTATAGTTCTTTCCAAAATCATAGCATGTAGGTATTGCATTTTTCAGTTCTGATTTTTCATACCTATATATTCTAATATGTGTGTGTCTATCCTAATTAAGAACCACTGCATATTTGCGGATTTCCTTGAATTGACCCACCTTTCGATCGCATAACCATATCTTGACCATTCAGTTCTTAGGTCCTAATGTATAGATCATTTTTGCAAATTTTCAGCCAATTTGATGATTGTTAAGGTATCAAACTAGATTAAATCAATGAATGAACCGAGTCTGTCCAACCTGAATAGTTCGTGTTCATAATTGTAAATTGCAGTTTTAATGTTTTAAAGATTATCAATTTGGTTAAAAATGTGCAAAGATTATTTACTCATATATACCTAAAAACTGAACTGATAAGATGTAAATATGTGATCGATTTCGATCAAGGAAATCCCCATATTTTAATATATGTGGAGGTCGTTAGTAGAGAATGACTATGTATATATATAATTAACTACACATTTAGCATAGTATAGAATTTGTGGGTTTACGGGCTTGGCCAGATGGGCTTCTTCGGATTTGGAAGATCGGGCCGGGCTTCAAATCCCTAAACCAAGCTTGGCCCTCAATACCAACGGGTCGGGCTTTTATCTGTCGGGCCAAGCGGGCCTCCATCAACCTATTGATTCATCAGTTAAATGATGACCCCCAATTATGACATGTTTGAATTCACTGATTTTTCAAAAATATCACTTAACTCACTTTGAACTCAATGCAGCAACCTGCTACTTCTCCAGCACATGTTGAAAGCCAATGGCCCTTGAAGATATTCGAATAACTAAAATTAAAGAAGGTCGAAATCTCTTAATAATAGGATAAGAAAACAAAGATTTGATTTTATTGATATCAAGTGAAAAGTTTTACTCAAAAATCAAGCATGTAATGAACTCTATGCGAAGCAACATTGGACCAAAAATAGAGGTAGCAACAGTGGCCAAACTCGCATCACCCTCGAGGATGATCATGTGCTAGAATTGTTCCACTGTCCCACATATTTTTTCTCCTCAATATCACGATTGTTTGAATGATGGCACATGGAAAAAGCTGAGGAAAATTTATCATAACTATTTCGGAATAAATAAAACTCCGCAACCTCGAGTTCAGTGGAGAGGACCAGATTGCCATCACCTCGATATTTTAACCTGCACAATAAATCCTACACCATAGAATAGTGCACCGGATTGAATAAAACAATCCCGGTAAACTTTTTAAGCTTGTATAAGTAAACTCAATTAAAATGACTCACGCCACTCGTGCTTATAATTTCTCAACTCGTGAGATAAATTAAAGCAACAACATTTAACTCCACAAACACAACCAAACATGCAAAACCATCCTTCATTTGTCTCAATAAAAGTAGTTGTCACCTCAGTGACGTTTCAAATCATTTTCAGTCTCAACAACACAACCATGAAATCACACTTCTTTACTCTCAACATAAAGTATTTATCACCACAATGATGTGATAAAACATTTCTTGACTCACTACGAGTCTCAACCACAACTGCACTCACATCACTAAAGTAAATAAAACCGGTAATCCGGTTTTATTTATTTCGGAATAAATAAAACTCCGCAGCCTCAAATTCTACAACAGCCATAAACTCAAAGTGGTTGTTCCCTTCGTCCTCCTTTTGCTCTGGCCATTTTTCCCATTTCTCTTGATGAACGTCAAAAAGGTATAAACCCGACCGAGTATTGCAAGTTACAATCTTGTGACCCCAAGCAGAGTGACTATATAAACTTAATGAGTTATGATCACAGTGGGGAGGACGGGGAAGCTCTTTCCAAATTTGGCGAAGGGGATCAAAAACCTTGAAAAGGGGTGGGTGATGATCCATATATATCTTCCTCATCGCCCAAGTATGATGTTCTGGCCATAACATAGATTTTGTCCTCCATGGTGAAAACTTCAGGACCAGACAAGGTCTTTGGATCAATCAACCTCGGATCAATTAGCTTCCTTGGAATGGTATACGGTCGATGCAGAGACTGATGGTTGGACCCTCTGAAGCATTCGGATCAAAGGCAAAAACATCCAAATTGGGCACATGAGAATCATCATGCCGACGTACCCTTTCACGGTCATCACGGTGATCATTTTCAGAATTATATCTTCCACTGCCACCGGAATCATCATCCTTCATTTCAGGGTTACACGTTCTTGTGGATTTACCCCCCAACATATACACTTTGGAACCCACAACTATAGGTTGCATTCCCTGCGGAATAGTTGTATCAAGACGATAGTCGTCATTAGGATAATAATTATGCACAACTTCAAACTGAGGCTTTGGAGAGTTCCTTTTGCAGAATTCATTAAGGCCCCGTTTGGAATTGAAATTTGGATTTGGATTTTGATTTCAAATCTTATGTACTTCAAATCTAAGTAATTGAAATCTTAAGATTTCAAATTCATCTGTTTGGGTAACAATTGAATCATGAGGATTTGAATTTAAGAATTCAAAACTAATGAAGAAAGCTACTTATGTGATACTAATTTAATGAAGGAAGATTTTCTTTAGCATTTAATTTCTATGGAGATAATTGTCATGCTCCATATTTCCAAAAGCAATATAAATCCGAATACGTGTCCCATCTCATATCCTTAATTATACAAATCCGAAGTGTTTCATCTAATATTCTAAAAATATATATATATATATATAAATAATAATATTAATGGGTGTTTCATCTCCATAATTTCTTCTCATGCGAATCCAAATTGTCATGCTCACTCTCTATTCCTTGGTTGCCCTGAAAACAATCAACAAAGAATACTATATGACCATTAACAATATATTTTTGTTATAAAACATATATCATATATCAAAAACCCAACAAATATGAACTGTTCAGACAATGCAAGCAAAATGAATTACTTTCTACACTTGATATGCCTAACAATGCACACATTTTGGGCTCAAAATAGAATCCGACATTCAAAGTAACCCTCCAAAAACAGCAAAAAGCTTTAAACTTCTCCTTGTCCAGGAAAAAAAAAGTCAACTCCTGCTTCTTGAGTAATTTTTAACTCGTTCATCTGATATTTCGGAAAGACATCTTACTTTGGTCGCCCTCTGTAGGGGTACAAAGTATCAGAAACACTTTCTTTCATGTAGTTCCCAACTTTACCCATGTTCTTCCAAACCCCTGATGCGACAAGATCTGCATTTCTTGAAAACCTACACAATTATCGACAACGTTAGGAAACGCCAGATAACCCTTACACATCAGGTATATAGTTTCCGAGAGAATAAGACTTAATGAGTTGGAATACTCAAATTATATGCTTCCCTGGTCAAGAGATCACTCCCTGCAGATTGCATGGGTTTAGGTCTCTGAGGTTGACGGACTTCGCGAGCATCTACAAGATCAAAACAAAATCACAAGGGATGATTAGATAGGCGGAAATGACTACTTAACTTCAAAACCACACTAAACTCAGGACACAACTATAACTCAATTCTAGACACCAAATATTATAGTTCCTGCATCTTAACCAATCTGAAAGAATGATTAAGCATATGAAAGAATGATTAACCAATCTGAAAGAATGGTTGTATGTGACTAACATACAAGCATATCGTAAACAGAGAATGACTGTAAAGTAGACATACTTCTTTTATTGATCATTGATCCATTGAACCAAGATCAATAATAAAGAATGATTAAGCATTCAAGATGATGCTTCCTGGAATCAACATGCTTCCAAAGCATGTACTGACAAGAATGATTACGTAAACAGGAGACTACCTGCACCCCACGGTCTACCATCAACTCTAGCAAGTTCTGCACGAAGTTTCTCAACTTCACGAGCCATAGAAACTAGGTTATTCTCCATTGCCTGTCTCTGTTCCATAAGCTCAATATTTTCCTTCTTTTCATAATCAATTACACTTCTACAAAACAAAAGTGATACCTTTGTCTATTAAAGGTTGATCTAATACAATTCTGATAGATATATGCGCCAAAAAAGTTTCTTAAAGACAAGGAAATAAAGAAAATCAAAGATATTCAGTTGCATACCTAGCATGCATAAGCTCCTGGTGCAGACCATCAATCTCAGACTTTGGCAAAGGATTAATCTGTTGATTATCAGATTCGATCATCAAGCTAAATTTCAGTGAATAGGCCTAGCATGAGTTACAAATACCGGAAAGAACAAGAACGAAACCATAGCATAAAGAACCATAATATTACACATTGCTAGCTAAACCATAGATCAGTTCAATCTCTAGTGCTTAATCATTCTTTTCAGTACTTGCTTAATTATTCAAAAGTCCAACTAAATCATAGTACATGCTTTGAACCAACCATGCTCACCGGGTCAATCTCAAAGGAAACAAAAGGACACCCATCAGAGAGAGGAGTAATATGAACCCTATGGCAGCTTCGAAACTAATAGACCAACCAAAAACTAAACCACTCTATTTCTAGCTCTGAAAACCCAAGAAAAACAAAAGCACTAGAGATTCCACTATTGAAACATAAGGAACACACAATTAAGCTTCATCACCAATACAGAACACATAGATTTAACGAAGTGAAAACTAAGCTCCATCACCAATACAAAACACATAGATTTAACTACTCATTTACTTTTCTCAGTAATCAAGCAAATTACGAATCAAACTCAAACATTCACTATTGAAATCGAGCTGCATATCGTTTAGCCCAACCTTCACTATCACCATGACTGATCAAATTAAGAGATGAAAGACCACCTCCACCAAATCTCACACCGATTGAAGCCCAACCTCTGCGATTCGTAGAGAAGGCAAGAGGAGAGAAAACGAGCTCCGATATTTTGAAATCGAGCTCCGTTGTTCTGAAAGCGAGAGAGAAAGAGATTTGAAATAACTAGGGTATCCTAGTTATTTAGAATCTCCTCATTTTGTTTAATGAAATCAGTGGCCTGATTTCATCAAATCCAAATCTTCAATGCAAAATTTGTACCAAACGGGCTACTTTGTATTTGGGCCTTCCAAATCCAAATCCACACTCTTAAATTCCTATATCCAAACAGGCCCTAATATTTAGACGGCATATTCGATTATCCATGATCAAGTACAAAAACCAATCCTTCTTTGGCGGTGGTGCTTGCATTGGCATCTAATTCAATGAATATTAAAACTTTGGATCTATCAAGTACTAGCGCAGAAGCGGTAGTGATCGAGGAGAAGAAGGCTGTAGCTAGGGTTTGTACCTTTTTTCTCGTTTTTGTGTTTGGATGGCTAGGGTTTGTATGTGGGACTCAGTGGGAGCAACATGCATTATTTATAGGTTTTATCGATGACCCGACTGTATGAGTTCTAGTGGGATTATAATTAGGGTCATTCTAAATGTACCCAGTAAATTTATAAGTATACCCAGTAAAATATTTATTTTTAATTATCTTTCTTTATATCTAAATAAACTCATCAATTGTTCCTAAATTACCCTCGTAAGATACACCCAGCAAAGAAAAACCTCTTATCGAACGTCTTTCTACTCGTCGATTTCGGCTATTCAATGTTCAATTATACTCATCGATGGGATGGTGCATAGTGCACTTACGGCGTTGGTGGTGGCGGTGACTTGTAGTGGTAATGAGGAGAAGCAAGTGGCGGAGGAGATAGTAAGGGTAGTTTGCCGACGTTTACGAAGCGAAAGCCACTACTACTGCCACTAGAAGACTCAAAACTAGAGAGGGTCCCCATTTTTCTCATTCTTTAATTTGTTGATTGAATGGAAGCTGCGAAACTTGAACTATTAGAAGAATAAAACCTAGCTACCTATTATGTACAATATAGTGCCATAGATCAAACAGAGCAATTCTTCCATATTTTAGCTTGTTTATTTATTCTTTTATTTCATGAATCATTGAGAAAGAGAACGAGTTTTGAAAACGTGTGTGTTTTGCCTAACTTTCTCAGATTCTTGACCAGGCGGCTTTCATAAAAGGATTGAAATATGAACGAAGACCTGGGTCTGGCATGATGGGAATGAACGAGCATAAAAATTTGGGGTTTTGTTTTGCTGGGTACATTGTATTCTAGGGTATTTTGGGAAAATCAGTTGGTTTAATTAGACACAATTAAAGGTAATGAAAAAAAAATTTTGCTCGGTATACTTAAAACTTTGCTGGATACATTTAGAAAGACCCTTATAATTATGCTGCCCACTTAAAGATGGGTTTATAATTTGGTGTTAAAATATGAAGTAGGAGGTCTATATATTAAATTGGGAGGTCTGAATAGACACACTTTTTTTTTTTTGAGGGGAATGAAAGACTAATTCATTGATGGGGAATCATTACAATAAGAGATTACAATAGCCTCCACACTCGGAGGAATAGTGGTAAACAAATTCACCCGAAACTGACCAACCTTGGCCTCTTGCGCTAGAGTATGAGCTACCAAATTTTCCTTTCAATTACAATAACCTACTCTTGCACCTAACGCAGCTTGCAATACCACTCTCAAGTCCCTTAACAAAAAGCCCTGGTCCGAGTGATCCAGAGAAGACCCGGACACGGCTTGCACCAAATCCATGCAGTCGGTCTCTACCACCAAAGGAGTAAGCTGGTAATCAAGTGCTAGCTGCACTCCTTGAATTAAAGCAAGCAATTCTTCATGCCTTGGGGAATTAGCCATCTCCAGAGTGTGTCGAAATCCCCCCACTGCCGAACCTTCATGATCACGAAAGATCCCGCCCAACCCCACCAGTCCAGTTTCTAAGTTGAAAGCCGCATCCACGTTAACCTTGATAAAACCAAACGATGGTTTACACCATTTATGTAATCCCCGTTGCCTACTGTTCCAAGCCGGTGGAGCATGAGCAACTTTAAAATCATTCCACCAACCCAAAATCAAAGGCACAATTTCATGAGCTGTTTTACTTACTGCATCCCAAATCCAGGAATTTCTATTCCTCTAGGTAGCCCAAAGTAACATCAACAACAGAGGAAAAAGCAGCCGGTGTGAGATTGTAAATAGCAATTAACCATTCTGCCACACTGGAGGCAATAGTGAGAGTAGGACTATTAGCCACTTGAAGAATACTTGCTGCATGTGGACAATCCCAGAGAGCATGGATAGGAGACTCCACTTCTTCATCACAAAACAGGCATTGGGTATCAATATCAATACCTCTTTCACTAAGCCTACTTCATGTAGGAAGAATATTGGTAGCTGCCTTCCAAGCACATACTTTCACATTCCCTGGCACTTGAGCTTTCCATAGTTGCTTCCATAGGAGAGCACTAGGATTAGGATTAGGATTAGGAGAATCATCCTCCAAAATTCTACCCCTAGCGATATAATATGCAGATTTCACAATAAACTTGCCCTTCCTATCACCTCCCCAGATCCACCGATTACCATGGTTGTGGGGACTCATAGGTAACTCTTGAATTTTGCGGACAATTCGTGGAGGAAACAAGCTAGACAACCGCGGTAAATTCCACACACCTGGAGAAAGGAATAGGTCGGCTACCACAGTAGCAGCCGCAAACCTAAAAGAACTCAGGTTCTCCCCCATTAGCCATGGATCGGACCAGATATTAGTGGTTAATCCATTGCCAACATGACGACTAATGCTAGCGCGAAGAATATCTCTTCCTTGCATTATACTCCTCCAACCATAAGAGGGTTGATCCCCAACTGATGCTTCCCAACAATGGGGAAAATAAATAGCTTTCAACAGTTGCCCAATTAACGAATCTGGATTTTGAACTAATCGCCATCCTTGTTTTGCCAACATCGCCAAATTAAAAGCGAATAAGTGCCGGAACCCTATACCGCCCATACTCTTTGGTTTGCATAACTCATCCTATGCATGCCAATGCATGGCCCGCTTATCCTCCGTACTCCCCCACCAAAATTGAGCACATAGTTGATGAAGTTCCTGAATAAGAGATTGAGGAAGGAGATAACAATTCATAGTGTAGAGAGGCATAGCCTGAGCCACCACCTTTGTTAGAATCTCTCATCCTGCACTGCTCAAAAACTTAGATCTCCAACCTGTCAGTTTCTTAGATAATTTATCTTATAAAAAAGCAAAGGTCTCAGTTTTGGAGCGACCCACCAAAATGGGGATACCCAAGTACTTCTCATGTTTAGACACCATATGCATGCCCAAAATTTGAGCCATATTGTCACGTAGATGGGGAAGAACACTACCACTACCACTAAATTTTGCCTACTGTCCGGACGCTTTCTCATAGATATTAAGCAAATGCCGAATCTTAAGACAATCCTCAGGGCTAGCAAAAGAATAGAGCATACTATCATCAACAAAAAGTAGATGGCTAATGTTGGTGCCCCATCACAAATCCGGAGACCTTGCCAATCTCCACTCTAGACCGCATGAGAGATAAGAGCAGATCGACTCTTAACACAAAGTAGGAACAAATAGGGCAAAATAGGATCCCCTTGCCTTAAGCCCCATTGAGGAGTAATGAAACCCTTAGGTGCACCATTAATAAGAAAATAATAGCATACCGTGGAAAGGAAGAACATAATCAGATTAACCCATTGCGCTGCAAAGCCCATCTTTAACATAATCCGACGTAGAAAGCTCCACTGCAATCTGTCATAGGCCTTGCTAATGTCTAATTTCATGGCCAAAAAGCCTTCTTGTCCCCGCTTGAGCTTATGCATATAATGGGCCACCTCCGAGGCCACCAAAGTATTGTCAGAAATCAACCTGTCAGGCACAAACACACTCTGTTGGGTAGAGATAATGGCCGGCAAAAAAAGCTTTAACCTGTTAGCCACAACCTTTGAAGCAATCTTATACAACACATTATACAAAGCAATGGGTCTCAAATGTGACATAGTCGTCACTTCTTTGAGTTTTTGGATCAGCACTACATGGGTAAAGTTTAAATCTGGAGGCATCTCCAAGTTAGTCAATAATGAGATAACCGCATTGCTAACCTCTTGCCCTACCAAATCCCAATATTTCTGGAAGAAAAAAGGGGACATGCCATCCGGACCTGGAGCTTTGGACGGGAGTATTTGGAAGAGCGCTTCCCCAACTTCCACCATAGTATAAGGGGCCAACAGAGAATCATTCATAGCCTCCGTAACTCTAGGAGAGATAGCCTGGAGAACCAAATCCTGAGCTACCATATCAGAAGGTTGGGAACTAAACACCGACTAAAAATACTCCAGAATAACTTTCTCAATCCCTAAAGGAGACTCCTGCCATCTGCCATCTTGATCAAAAAGCCCTTTAATCCTATTCTTCTGATGTCGATTGGAGCCTCACTTATGAAAATACTTGGTATTCCTGTTGCCCTCCTTGAGCCAAAGCGCTCTTGATCTTTGGCGCCAATAAGTGTCATTAATGGACATTAACTCATTTAGCTTTTCAGATAGCTGCAACTTGGCCTCATGGTTAGCCGGGTCAAACGGTTTTTGTAACAAGTCATTGAGTTGAGAGCAAACTACATCCACCTCATTCCTACGGTACTGGAACACCGTTCGATCCCAAGACAGAAATTGGTGGCCAACACCCTTAAGTTTCCTACAGAGGGACAGCATAGGGTCACCGGTATACCGCTCACTCCAGGCTTCCTCCACCTTCTGTGCAAATCCTTCATGAGAACACCACATCTCCTCGAATCGAAACTGCCTTCGTTGTCTCACATGCACCGGTGGGTCACGGCGAACTTCCAATAAAAGAGGGACATGTTCCGACTAGCTAGGATGCAGATACATAGCTCTTGAAAAGCCAAAGTCGGCATGCCACGCTGAAGAAGCAGTACATCTGTCCAGCCTCTCTTTGGTACCAGAATTACACCAAGTGAACAAACCTCCAGCGGCCCCCATTTCTTCCAGATTGCAATCTGTCAATGCTTACCGGAAAGCCTGCATCTATCCTAGACTCTGTAGCCTTCCACCTGACTTCTCCCCCAACTCCAAAATCTCATTAAAGTCCCCGGCAACAACCCACCTCTCCCGCGGGTTCCAGACTAAAGAGTGAAGCAAGTCCCAAGAGAGGTGAAGTTGACCGGTCTCCGAGTGTCCATAGAAACCTGTAAAACACCATTCCACATCATCTGGACCCTTCACCAAAGCGTCAATGAAGTAGTGATCAACCCTTTTGACATTGACTGTGATGGAGGTGTAGTGACCCGAGAGGGGGGTCCCACAACGCCGCGACCCTGAGCCAATGAGAAACCGACACGTCACTAACGACATCCCGATAACTCATCAACCCGAAATCACCAGGCCTTTTAGGTTCAGGTTGTTGGTTTACAAAACACTTTCTCGGACAAATGTCTCAAAACATTCTAGCAACCGAATAACACATTTTCAAAAGCGGAATTTGAAATGGGCTAAGAGTTTTGGGCTTGCAATCGGAGCCCAATTTGGAGAATAAAACAAATCACTAACTAACTACAAGCATGGGAGACGCGCCCCAGGGTTACGGGTCTCCCGGAATTTTTGTAAGCGAGTAGGAAATAAATAAATAAATAAATAAATTAGTCAGAAGGTAAATAAATAAGTGACTTCAAAATCCGATAATGGACCCAAAACCGTACTTTAGTAAAGGCAAAGAGGATTACGCCAAGCCGGGCCATGTGCCTCTCCTATACGCTTCCCGACCACATGCTCAAAACCTGCACACTGTTGTAGGGGTGAGCTTTCGTCCTCGCATGCCCAGTAGGGGCCGACCCAACCATGCTAGGTTTGAAAATAATAATATACTTGAAAATATTTACTACATAATATTGTGCACGTTTATCGAAAATACTTTAAAAATAGGCAACCACAAACATTTATTTCTTTTATAAAGCATATGCAGTATGCTTCACACTTTGGAGCTCCGAGATACTTACCTGCCCGGCTAATATAAATCAAATCGGTGACCGACCTGGTTCATCCTGAATTCGAGAACCAGCCAACTACTCTGTAGTATTTCTGACTACAAGTAGCGAAAGTGTCCATTTCCTGGCCCTGAGTCTCCTATGACTGGTTCACTGTCTATACTATCTTTCCTCGACAAACATAGGAGCACGGCCCCCTCCGAAGGTTCACGGTTATCGACACCGTGGGATCCCTAGGAATCTAAGCGTCTAGGTCCCATTCACTTTCAGGTCACAAGTATAAACATACAAGGGTACAGTATCTCAACATGCAAGTCTAGCCTCGGTTTTCGCAATTAGCAATTATCAGTTTCTGAAAACACATGTATCACGAGGCATCGACTAATGAACAACTAAAAACGTACTTGCAGGCAACATACTATCATAGTATAGCATTCTACATATACTGAAAAGCCTCTAACAAGGAAGGGACAGCTCACCCTACCTGGAATTGGAGTGCTTGTCGACATTCGGGTTCGTTCCCGACTTTCGATCATTTGTCCAAATCCATGTGCACACGCTCGAGTCCTTTGAAATAAAATTGAACCAAGACGTCATAATAACTCAACTAACCAAGCAACCAAAGCATTTATTTAATTTTCCTTAAAGTCCATCGAATTAACCCTTAACAAATAAAACCTATTAACCATTCCCAAATAGTTCAAATGATACGGCTTTTGAACCATTTAGGATATGGTGATTATGCTTCCTTCCATAGTATAGTCCGCATTAATTATTCGATGCCATTGTCTAGCATTTCTTTCTTAAGCAACAAATATATTTACAATTCCTAAATAATCCAAATGATATTGCATTTGAATCATTTAGGATATGGTCATTATACTTGGCACTTTGACCTTTATTTGTTTAGTGGTTTACTTTATGAAAACAAAGCATAATTTACCATTCTCGAATGATTTAGCTTACCATGTTCATTCCAAGATATGATACCACTAAAGTACTTCCATTTGTAAATTGTTCCATGAACTTTAATCCGATATCCTAAAAACTCAATCAAACAAAATCCACCATTTTCATTAACAACACCCTTCGAACTTCGGTAATTACTCATTTTCTTTAACATCAAACACGATTTTAGTTAACTTGTCAAAAATCACAAAGTTGGTCTCTCTTTGTCCATTCTTGTAAAACAACATTTTTCCAAAATTAATAACAGCCAAACCAATTTAATTGACAACCCAATTCTCTCCATTCATTCAACCATTCAAGCAGCACACCCAATTTCACTTCAAAATACAATTATCACACCAAATCCCATAGCTTGTCAGAGACCAATACTCACCACTTCTTCTTCTCCAAGACAGACACCAATTTCATTGTAGCTGCATTTCCACCACCAACCTTTTAGATTCCTAGCAGAAATTATACCATCAATAAACAATTCCTGCAACCAATTCCAAATCCAAAACATAGTTCAAGGTTCTTACCCTTCTGTAGACATCAATCAAAACTATCACAGGAGCTTCTCCTCTCCAAAAATCCCAAATTTGCAGACTCCTCAAAACTCAAGTCTCCATCTCCACAATAGAACAACAACTTATTTAATTAATCTCAAAGTCCAAACAACAATTGAACTCACGATTCAAAAGCTTGGTTGCTTACCGTATAGCAGTTCTGCCGAAACCACATCCACTCCACAACATACTACTCCTGACAGTCCATGTGGATTCTTCATCATCCCATCGAAACTGAAATCAAAACCAAGACCAGAAATTCCCCCTTTCATTCAATTCCCATCCTCCAAGTCCAAGATTCAAGAACAACCACCAAAAGAATTGAACATCAATATTCACTACTTTGGAGCTGAAATTCAACCAAATAACGAAAGGGGCTTCGAGTATGGCTTACCAGAACAATAGGACACGCCGGCAGAGTTCGCGGCGACGTCAAGGTTTCTCACGCGCCAGCGGCGGCGGCGTGTGTGGCGGCTCTGGTCGGAACCGGAGATCGAAACCATGGGATTCTGGTACAAGTAGGCGTGTTGTTTCCATCTATGATAGTCGTGTAGCCTAAATTTGACCGGAGACTGGAGAACGAGGGGACGCAGAGCTATGAATTCCGGCGAAGCTCGTATGGCGTTGTTCGGCTTTGGTGGGTGTCTAAACTTCTGGGTTTTCACTCCTCGTTGCTAGCTGAGTCAGACGGTGGTGTTGGCATGGCGAGGAAATCGCCGGAAAATCGATGAGGGTCGAGGAACAGTGACGAGCAGTCTTGGGTTGTCGCGTGTGAAGGAGGATGATGGTGCATGGCCGTGATTTTGGTAAGGTTTGGGTCGGAATTCGGTTCTGGTTCGAAGGGTGGAGACGGTGTGGTGAGATGGTGGCCGGAGCTGGGGTCTCCGGTGGTGGCAGAGTGAAGGAGAAGAGAGAGCAAGAGATCGGGGAGAGAGAGAGAATGTGGCCGAGGGGGAGAGGAAGGATAAAATGAGCTAGGGTTTCCACAATTTCCTATTTATACTTGCGTATGGGAAATGTCCATTTTGCCCTTGCGATGAATTACGGAATTCTCCTTGCTGATTCCTTTCGGGTTTTGGGCTCGTAACTTTTCTTTTACTCGTTTTTCGTCGGAAACCTCCTAACTTATTTCTCGACGTCGTCCTAGGCCCAAAACTCAATTTCGTTAAAATTAAAAATTCAAATCTTCACTATAACCCAATTCGCCTTCCTTTCAAATTTGCTTCGACGATCGTTCGCTTCAATGAACTTTAGTAACCTTTTAGGCCCAAAACGAAGGACTCTGGCCCAAACTTAAATTGTAAGGCCCAAATCGAAGTCTCGACACCAAAATAATTTCCGAAATCAATTCCTTTACTTTAATCACCTTGCGAAAATTCTTATTAGTGAAAGATTACCTTCGAAAATTAACTAAAATTTTTCAGGGGCTCACAGGAGGCGTCCCACATCAAAGCTGAACCTCCTGCTCTGTCCACACGATCAAAGTGAGCAATCTGAGAAAGTCCAACTGATCTTAAGAGCGACTGGTGCTGCTGCTTAGTGCAGTGAGTCTCGCTGAGAAAAACTAAGCACGCCTTATGATTTTGAATCAACGACTTGAGGGCATAACGAGTTTTGTTATTCACGATCCCTTGACAGTTCCAAATCAGGCAGTTCATGGTGACTAAAACAAGGTAACAAACACCCGCTAATGCCGGCAAGCGGCGCTGCAGAAAACCCTAGAGACCGGAGGCGTAAACCCTAGGTCCGAGAAGTTCTCCCTTTTGTGATTGAGAACAGTGAATAGACATACTCTTGTTGAAATGGGAAGGGGAAAAAAAAAGCATTATTTAACTGCCAAGCAAAAGAAATGGAAGACAACTACAATTGACAACACCAAGTGCTCATCGATTATGGCATACACAAAAACTGAAGGGAAAAAAATCACTACTAAAAATGACAATACGGGCACGGTTACGGGGTTTATGGCCTATTAAGTACCACTAGTCACGGTTTTGCCCCGGTTGGATACCAAACTGTAGCTGTAGTGAAACTATGAAAAGTAGCGCAAGTGACGAAATAGTATGATGGTGGCAATAGAGGTACTCTCTCCATTGCCAACTGCACACAACAATCTCTCTCCTTTCAGCTGTGCTGTACGTAAAGAAATTTTGTGGTATAAGACAATAATGTCTTCATTTTGAATACTCCAGATGGTGTGTGTAAAATCATATATTATTAAGCCGATACTCCAGATAGTGTATGTTGTTCATGTCAGGAGAGAGAAGAGAGCAGCGCATGAAGAAAACTGGAAAGGTGGCCCAAATATAGTGCAGATGGGTTTTTCCATCAATAGAGTTGGAACAATTAGTCGCGGACACAAATCTAACTCTATTACTGAATAGCCACTGCTAACCGTCCCAAATAGTCAATGGGGAAGAATTTGTGGGTGTGGCTATAGGCCCGATATCTAGTAGTGAATTTACCTTAGTAATGCTATTGTGTAAGCTATTGAAGGTTGTTTGAATAAGAACCTTCAACTAAATGCTGTATTAAGTACCATTTCTAAAGAACTTCACTGAAATTAATTGTAGAGGAACTATCATCCAAGACTCTACACGTGCATCGAGATGAACAAAAGGGATGTCAAAGACTGGATCGTATTAAAGACTTGGCAAGCAAACCACCACTATGCCAAAAAGGCCTTCAGACGAGATAACTGTTTTGTCGTCTGAACGAACCAAAATATGTCGTCTAGTACGGTGTCGTGTCTTGGGGGTATAAGACGACAGAACACTTCTGTCGTCTGAAAAATCAGACGACAAAAACAAATAAAAATCTTGTGTTGTCTGATGAGTTTTGCATTTCAGGACCAATGTGATATGTATCTTTAAAAACGATAACACAATAGTTTTGTGTTGTCTAATAAACAAAACAACTACATTCTAATATAAATTCTATTGTGTGAAGCATATCTGCAAGACAGATTTCTGTCGTTTGAGGTTATTAACACGACAAATATTTGTGGTCTAAATATAAAAGAGACCACAAATTGTAGGTCATTTATATTTTCTTTGGTTAAGTCCAACCACACTTATTTGTTGTTGTTATACGCTTTAGCCAACATTTTCATCTAACTTCTGTTGTTCTTTTGCCATTTAGACTACAATTTTCTATTGTACCAATGCCAAAAGGACAATACACTTCTAATTGGTTTTTGTGTTGTTTTTGTACAGCTGCAACTACACATTTTGGTGTGCTTTTGTTGTAGCTTGCAATTTGAGATTACACATATTAGTAGTCCCCTGTTACAATTGATATGCATGCATTCTGGAAATTAAAATAGCCCATTCATGAAAGTATGAAATCCACATCCAAAATCATTCATTGCAATTTCTATTAATCCACCATTGTCTTATGTACACAACCTAATCATGAGCATCAGTTCAAAATGGCCCATATCTATTAATCTGAATCTGCAGACAAGTCCAAATGCTTAATGAAGGAAGAATTTCTACTAGACACAAGTTAATAAAGGAACTAGCTAGCTACACTGTTGTACCAGTTTCACAATATGATCATGAATGGAATCACCCTAATCATAGAAGTGGTCATAGAAAACGGAAGGTATTCCGGGCTGCGTGAGTATATATGCATAACCCTGCAGATAATATGCACATAGAATGAAGTTATATTTGCTAATGCTTTTAGTACATTTATGTCTAGATAACTATCACATACTCTAAACTATTGATGTTATTGAAGAGCTTCTTTACCTCCATCTTCGATAGATTCTAGGGCATCAAATTATGAGTTAGTATAGCCACACTAAATATAATTAGATAAACTTTCACACGTGTAGTTTCAGTAAAAGAAAATAACTAAGGTGATGTTATAGACAAAACACCACCTAAGCAAAACAAAAAAAAAACCCAGCAGGTTTTGACAAAAATGACTCTTTAAACTCAAGAGTCAGTACTAACCAAAACCAAAACTAAATAGCAGACTCCAACGAACATAACCAAACCCAAAAATAGTTTCAGCAAACTACACCTAACAACCAAAACCAAGCACAAAAATCTACTAATTGCAGCAAACTTCAACAAACATAACCAAAATCAAAAACAATTTCAAACAAGTACAGCCAAATGGTATGTAAAAAGAAACTCAGACAAGTTACAGACATATAAAAGGCATAAAGTTAGGGAAGAATCAGTATTTTCAGAAGACATAACCACATCTTGATAAGCTCCACTAACACCTCATAAGACTAAAATCTAAGATACCTGTATTCAAAATCATGTGCCTCTAGGGTAGAACCATAGGTATGTAGTGAAAATTAAGACCAGCATGGTATAACTAAGGTAGAAATGTATAGTTTTACTGATTGGTTAATAAAGTGGGTGGAGAATAAATTACCATTTGAATGGAAAAGAAGTTGGAGATCATCCTGCTCATTCTAGGATGTTCCACAAATGCCGTCAGTTAACCATGAGATGGTTGAACCCTCACAGTTGCTAGAACTCGGTCCTCATATGTAAAGAGAACAATATAAGTAAAAGAAAAGCTTAATTACCTAAATTGTCTTCGATTTCTGAAGACAATTGCATTTTCCTCAAAGCCTAAATAAGCTGCTGTTGTTACACAAGTCAAAACTAACATAGCCTAACATGCCTTTTACAATTACAAGTGCTTATCTGAAGGTTTTTTAGGTACCGTAGGAATTACTAAGATAACTGGAGGAAGATGGATGATAGAAAGACCAAAAAGAATGCTGAAAGCTAGCTCATTTCCTAGGTTATCTAAACCCAAAAAGCTACGCTACCATCATCAATACAGGTTTATGAATTTGCTTCCTGTCACAACCCTTTTCAGTGAAAACTTCATATTGCATAACGAAACCCATAAATATTTGCATTTGTGGAGGTAAAACAGCAATACCTGAATTAGTACTTTAAGGCTGGTAATTGACTTGAAAAATTAGACAAAAAATCCCAACTTCTGATCAACTATGTAAATCTAGTTCACCATATAATGACACTATATACCAAATCTTTTTTATATTACTTGCAACCGTATCATTGTTTTTCTTCCTCTTCTAGTCAACTAATCATAAACTCTAAGAATATTAAATCGACAAGTCTCAGATAGTCAATAAAATAGTTTAGAGCCATAACTTGGAAGGGAAAAAAAAACCAACAAAGGTAACTCACCTTCAAGTAAAGATTTGCTAGAACTTGAAGAAACTTGACAGTCCTGAATGCAACGTTGTCCTGAAATATCTTGGAAACATGGTGCTTGCTCAAATCAATGGAGGCATCCACTTGATAACTCTCCCATCAGTAAAGAGAACACAACTAGCATGGAGCAGAAAGGAGCAAAACCAATTTTCTCATACATACTATGTGAATATGAAGTCCACTACAGAGTATAAAGTTCAACATCATGAAAGAAAATATACAAATTCTAAGTAACAACTATGCCATAATCCTTCAGTTTGGTACAACATATAGTAAGAGATAACAAGAAAAAGAAAAACAGCTGAATGTCAAAAGGCAACATATTAAGGAAAAACAGGTCAGACCTCGGTGTAAATCATATTGAATGATCTTGTAGTTTCTAGAAAAGATTCCAAATGTGAACGCAATTTGGATTCTACCTCTGTATACACCTCATCTGGGTTGTAACCATGCTATATGCAAAAGGGAGAAATTATAATCACAAAGAGAAAAAGAAAATATTAATGGAACTAGGGAGTTAGGTGTGAAGGTTAAGTGAAGGTCAAAAAGAAATGAACATGAAACAAGGTGGTGGTTTTAGGTGTCAGAGGGAGTTGTAGAGATCGAGTACTCTTAGGAACACTCACAATATATAATTACAGAATAACACTAATAAATAGCAGCACTATAATTTGAAAAGTAGGAAATAGTGGATAACTGCATGATGATATTGTCCAAAGGAAGAAGATATATGTAAGGAAAAAGAAACAAACCTTTGATGCCAAATCATCAACCTTTTGTTGAAGATTTGACAGTATCTTTGATTGTTCTATAAGCTTTTGCTCCAGCTCAGAAACATCATGCCTGCAAATGAACTTTGATTAAACAATCAGAATGTTACCATATCCCAAATTAAGTAGGTTATCCTTACTACATCAGTTTGAGTTTTGCTTTAGATTTTGATATCAGAAACTGATTTAATAATAAACTGATCTAATAGGTCAATACCTCCAATTGATTAGCAGACTTCCTTACCACTTTGGTAGTTGATAAAAGTATTAAGTTAATATGAGTCTTACTCTAGGATTCCTCAAACTTAGAGAACTAAAGGCATATCCAGTTTGTCTAGGAGATAAAGCAGGTTAAAATTTCAGGCTTATTTATATCGTTATTAAAACTTTCAGTGAAGCAATTAATGTTTTTACGTTTAGGGAACGAGTTGAAACATAAATGAAAATAGAAACTCTTACAATGGATATATAGACTGAATTTGAACACCATGCTTGGCAAGAAACAATTTGCACTCTTCCAAGAATATTTGAGCTTGTCTCTGTTGTGAATTTAGCTCGTTGATATGCCTAAATTGATTAGGATTCAAGGCAAAACCAGATGGGTAAGTGAAGATTAGTGCGCACAGGAATTCTTCTAGTATCCTAATGGGTTTTGGAATAGGAAGAGTTATTCCTATTGATTTAGACCTGGAAAGTAAGTTCTATTCTAGTTAGGAATAGGAAAGCTAGCTCTCTTTCCTTGTTCTAATAGTTTTAGGAATCCTAATGTGACATGTTTGTAACCAGCACCTATAATCTATAAATAGGGCTGCAGGGAGCTCATATAATGTGTCCTCAGATCAGATCAGAGAAGAGATCAAAGAGAGATCTCAGAGAGTTCTCAGTTATCATACAAACACAGGGGCAGGGAGAGCCAAGGGTGATAGAGAGATCTAGCAAAGGAGTTGGGGATTAGCATAGGGATTTCAATAAGTACTTGTAATCAAGTTGTTATTCTCCATAGTGCTAGTGATTCTCAAGAGAGATCACACAGAGGACGTAGGCAAAGTTTTTGTCGAACCTCTATAAAATTATGTGTTCGTGTGCTGTGGTTTTCTGCTGTGATATTTAGCATCATCATCCTATTATTGTTTGCACAGTCATAAGCCTATAAAGAGAAACAAGGTTCTAGGTAAAAGGTGCATATTTACTACAAAGTGGTATCAGAGCCAGGTTCAAGGTGTTTCTAAGATGGCAGATGACAAGGCAGATGCAGGTAGCAATGTGATGCCCATTATATTGAATGGGAATGATAACTTCACATTATGGCAGAGGAAGATGAAAAGTGTCCTGATTCTACAAGGTTTGTATGAGGCTATTCTCGGGATAGAGAATAAGGCAGCTGATATGGCAGACAAGGTTTGGCAGAAGATGGACAAGAAGGCAAAGAGCTTTATAGAGCTACATCTTGCTGATCATGTATTGGCTAGTGCCGGTGAGAATATGAACAGCAAAGAAACCTGGGATTATCTCAAGAAGGTTTACGCGGGTAAGGTTCATATTGGTGAGAATATGGACAGCAGTAAGACATTGGACAATGTCAAAGAGGTTGACGCGGATAAACTCTTCTTGAAAGACGAACTCTATAGTCTTCGGATGGAAGAAGGCGGGGATCTGCAGGATCATCTGAATAAATTTCAGATTTGTGTTGCCAATTTATCAAAGGTGGATGTGAGGTATAAAGATGAGGAGAAAGCACTTATGCTGCTAAGATCTTTACCAGCTTCATTCAAGCACTTCATCACCAGACTCGTTTCCGGTAAGGATTCTCTCAAGTACGATGAGATTACCGAAGCTATTCAATCTTATTTTAAGATGAGTAGGGAGACCAAAAGCTCTCAAGGAGGCCTTCATGTCAAGGGCAAGGAGACAGGTCAGTTGACGAGTAAGAAGGATAAATCTGGTAACAAGGGTACATCAAAATCCAAGGAAAAATACAAGAAAGGTTGCTTCAAATGTGGTGCTGCCGACCACTTGAAAAGAAACTGCAAAGAAGGGAAGATGAAAGCAGAGGCGATGGCAAGGAGTTCAAACACAGCCAATGTAGTCATCAAACAAGATAAAGATGACGGTGAGCTCCTTGTGGTAGCAGCCAGCTCCAATGCTTTCAGAAATTGGATTTTGGATACCGGTTGTACATTCCACATGTGTGCAATCCGAGAATGGTTTGACACATTTGAGGACAGTAGCAGTGGACACGTTTTTAGGGGAGATGACTCATCGTGTAGGATCCTAGGTATTGGATCAGTGAAAATCAGAATGCATGACGGAGTTGTTAGAACGCTGGAGAATGTCAGATATATTCCTAAGTTAAGGAAGAACTTGATATCTTTGGGTACTTTGGACAAGGCCGGATATAGGTATCGCTCTGAAGAGGGAAGACTCAAAGTTCTCAAGGGATCACTTGTTGTGATGAAGGGTGACATTCTACCTAACAACTTATACAAGCTTCAAGGGACTACAATAATAGGTGGAGTTGTAATGTCTACTGAGGTAAAAGACAAGACTGAGCTATGGCATCATCGCCTTGGGCACATGAGTCAAAGAGGAATGCAAGAACTCCACAAGAAAGGTAAGCTAGAAGGTGTCAGTGTTTGCAAACTGAACTTCTGCAAGGATTGTACTCTTGGGAAGCAGAAGGTGGCATTCAAGTTAGCAAATTGTGAGAACAAAAGCAAAGGATTGCTGGATTATATTCACTCAGATGTATGGGGCCCAGCACCAGTAAGGTCTATGGGAGGCTTCAAGTACTTTGTTACTTTTCTAGATGATTTTTCGAGGAAGATTTGGGTCTACTTTATGAGGGAGAAATCCGAGGTTTTCACCAAGTTTAAGGAGTGGAAAACAGAAGTAGAAAATCTAACAAGCAGAAAAATCAAGTATTTGAGAAGTAACGGTGGCAGTGAATATAGAATGAAAAGGTTCTTACAATTTTGCAAGGATGAAGGAATCACAAGACACTTCACGGTGAAAGAGAATCTCCAACAAAACGGAGCTGCTAGAAGGATGAATAAAACTCTATTGGAGAGAGAAAGAAGCATGCGGCTGCATGCAGGATTACCGGACACGTTTTGGGCAGATGCAGTTAACCATGCGTGTTACTTGGTTAATCGGTCACCATCAAAAGTCTTGGACTTCAAGTGTGCAGAGGAGGTATGGTCTGGAGAACCAGTTGACTATTCTAACTTAAGGGTGTTTGGTTGCAGCGCATATGCTCATATTTCCAACAATGAGCAAACCAAACTCAGGCCAAAGTCACGCAAGTGCATATTTCTCGGTATTGAGAAAGGAGTAGAGGGCTACAAGTTATGGGATATTGTCAGCAAGAAGAGGGTTCTAAGTAGACACGTCATTTTTGATGAGGAGACAATGCCGTTCAATGAAGTCAAGACAAGTGAGGTGAAGAAGAAGACTGATGTTGTAGAGAAAGCAACCGTTCCTCTAACCAAAGGGATCATGGAAGAAACTCCAGCTCAGGTGGAGCAAATTGAGCAGGTGGAGCATGATAAAAGGGTTATCGAGGAAGAAGTCTTAGAGCAACAACAACAGTCATTAATACAAGCTCAGGTGGAGCAATTAGCACTGCGAACCTACGACTCGGTTCGTCAGTCACTTGGGCAGGAGTTCCAGAGAAGCATAGCATTGGACAAGTATGCTCTAAGTTTGAGTCCAGGAGATCCAACCACGTATCAGGAAGCTATAGCAAATGATGTACGGGAAAGTTGGAGGGGAGCTATGTTAGAACAGATGAAGAAGTCCATGCAGAAGGACTTGGTTCAGGAGTCGGTTCCTAAGCCCAAAGAAAGAAATCAGGTTGGCTGTAAGTGGGTTTATAGGAAAAATGAAGGAATGCGTGATAAGGAAGCCATGAGATTCAAAGCTCGGGTATTGGCCAAGGAGTATTCGCAGAAAGTAAAGGTCAATTATGACCAAATCTCACCAGTGGATAGCTGCGTTTATCATCATGTGTTCAAGGATAGTATGGTTTTACTATTGCTACTTTATTTGGGTGACGTGTCGACTACATGTCAGGATATGTCTAGAATTCCGAAGTTAAAGACACAACTAGGGAAGGAATTTGACATAAAGGATCTAGAAGCTGCACAGCAGATCCTAGGAGTGAAGATAAGGAGGGACAGAGAAGCGGGAAAAATAGGGCTATTATTTGAACCCATGTCTACTCCACCAGTAGCACACTTCCAGTTGAGTGTGCAGAGATCATCTACGAAGGAGTTAGATGAGATGATGAATGTGTCTTATGCAAGAGTAGTGGAATGTCTTATGTACGCTAGAATCTGCACAAGACCAGGTTTAGCTCAAGCATTGAGCATTATGTCCAAGTATATGGTGAATCCGGGTAGACGACACTGGCAAGCAGTGAAGTGGATTCTGTATTACTTGAGAGACACCAAGGAGCATGAATCTGTGTTTGAAAGACAACAAGATCAAACATGCATTGCTGGTCCTGAGGGTTCAGATTTGGCAGGAGACTTAGACAAGAGAAGACCTGCAACAAGTTATGTCTTTACTTGTGGTGAAGGTTTAGTGAGTTGTAGAGCAACTAAAGAATCAGCTACGACGTTGTCTACCACTGAAGTAGATTGCATGGCACTAACAGAAGCTTCCGCAGAGGCATTATGGCTTAATGGATTGATGAGTGACTTTGGAATTCAACAAGTTGTGGTGAAGAATAGGGTCATCAATTTGACAAGGAATCAGGTGTTTCAAGCAGAGACGAAACATGTTGATGTTCATGATCATCGCAGCGAAGATTGGGTCATCTCAAGGAAGATAACAACTGAGAAAGTTCATTCAAGGGAGATCAGATTGTTTGACCAGGACCATTGCCATGGAGGAGTTCAAGTGTTACTTGAACCTGCTCAATCTTACAGCATGATGAGATTGAGGTGGAGCACCTCCTCACTTGAGGTGTGTTGAGGCAAGAAGAGTCTTGCCAAGGTGAAGGTTCTTGAAGGTTTCAGGATTACTTCAAGAAGTACAAGATATCCTAGAGGTTGCAGCAATCAGTTTGGTATCAACTCACCAAGGTGGAGATTGTTGTGAATTTAGCTCGTTGATATGCCTAAATTGATTAGGATTCAAGGCAAAACCAGATGGGTAAGTGAAGATTAGTGCGCACAGGAATTCTTCTAGTATCCTAATGGGTTTTGGAATAGGAAGAGTTATTCCTATTGATTTAGACCTGGAAAGTAAGTTCTATTCTAGTTGGAATAGGAAAGCTAGCTCTCTTTCCTTGTTCTAATAGTTTTTAGGAATCCTAATGTGACATGTTTGTACCAGCACCTATAATATAAAATAGGGCTGCAGGGAGCTCATATAATGTGTCCTCAGATCAGATCAGAGAAGAGATCAAAGAGAGATCTCAGAGAGTTCTTAGTTATCATACAAACACAGGGGCAGGGAGAGCCAAGGGTGATAGAGAGATCTAGCAAAGGAGTTGGGGATTAGCATAGGGATTTCAATAAGTACTTGTAATCAAGTTGTTATTCTCCATAGTGCTAGTGATTCTCAAGAGAGATCACACAGAGGACGTAGGCAAAGTTTTTGTCGAACCTCTATAAAATGTGGTTCGTTGCTGTGGTTTTCTGCTGTGATATTTAGCATCATCATCCTATTATTGTTTGCACAGTCATAAGCCTATAAAGAGAAACAAGGTTCTGGGTAAAAGGTGCATATTTACTACAGTCTCTCCACAATGGAATCAATTTGTTGTATATCCTTTTGCTATGTGCTCATCTATACTGCAAAAATCACAGCATTCAAAATCTCAGGCCAAATTTGTTATGAACAATCAGAAAACAAATCACTTGCTGATTTTGCTAGAAGAATGGTACTTAAAATAAAATAAAAACCCTAGTAATTTCTTATCAAACAATCACTTGCCAAAAAAAATGTAATACTCTTTATTATCATAACCTCCATTCTGGATTATCAACAAAAATGCTTGCCTCAACGAGATCTACAATTAAACGAAGCATTTCAGTGCGATCTGAAATCAGAAAGTGAGAGATGAATCTTCGGAAAGTGAATGGCTATAAGGATCTGAAATCAGATCTTGTAGGAGACTTACGGGAATCTCAAAATTTGAGGTGCTATCTCTGCAATATATACGGGCACCTAACAATATGATCACCAAGTTAGTTCTCATCACAGTAACTTTCTAAATAATTCCAATGCAGAATCACAGTATTGAACAACTGATCATTACCACATACGAGATTATTCCCATGCCAAATCCTTCCAACAACCTTCCCATGTAGAGAAATGAAGAATCTTACGGAAAGAATTCAACTCGATATTAGACCAACTATCCTGGATTGCATTTTGCACTAGTCTACATTTCAATGAACATGGATAGTTAGGTAAACTCACTTTGGCAAATGATATGGCAAGCTAGCCGATGACATTAGGAATGGCGGCGATCATTAAAGACTGCAACCAACACAGAATAATAATGGATGTTAAAATCTCAAACACTACAACCAACTCAGATCGAATTAAGTAAAGAACATTACGGCAAAGATAGGATGATGCTTAATGAGGAATGAATGGTTAGACTAAGTGACCAAACTCTTACCCCTTTGTGCCCAATATACTCAGAAATCTAACCACTGGCTATAGCCCCCACCATGGCACCCACATTTGATAAAGAACCAAAAAGAGAATACTGAACCACAAGACTAGTATTAGAAGCTAAAAACTAGACAAGAAATCAAAAACACAAAATTCCATTAAAAAAAGAATCGAGATTCAAACCTCTGACACTGAGAGTCCAAGATCAACGATGATTGTTGCTTTAGTCGGAGAAGAATATCCAGACTGCAACAAACAACACGCAAAAATCAAACTGGCAATTCTCATTTCTTTAAGCTCCTAACAACCAAATAGCTAAAGTGCTGCGGTTACTTATAGTGAAGCCGAATTGGATAGGACCCAAAGCGACAATCAGAACACAAGCGACTACAGAAATGGAGCTATCCCTCATGACCTGAGACAAACCCATCATATTGGATTGCCTGGAAACCATCCGGTACCAGCTCCCAGTATGCATGAATGGCTTCCTAATATCCCTCCTTCTTCACCACTGCCCTCCCTGAAACCCAGCGGCCACTCGCACTCTCACCACCCTCTTTGGCTGCCATCTCCTCCACCACCAACCTGCTCTTCCTCATGGTCCTTAGCGAATGCCCAGGGGGTACTAAATCTACTTAAGGGAAAAGCAAGACATGAGGCCAATTGAAATCATAAAATCTAAGACTGAATCCAATTGAAACCCTAAAATGGAAGACTGAATCCAATCAATCGATTGAATCCAATTCAAAGGATTCTCGGGGTTGAAGGAGAGACTAGGTTTGGGTAAGTATTATCAAGTTTGAGAGATTGAAATGGTTGAGATTGAGATTGTGATTCGGTTGGGTCTTTGGTTGCTGAGAGAGAGGATAGAGAAATTTCTGAGGGGTTGCGTTTTAGACCGTGATATTAGGGGTTTAGTTTTATGTCCAAAGAGACTAGATACAATTAAAGTCAAACTCATCATATTCAGACAACACAATTGTGTCATCTGAATATCACCCCATTAACTAGTCAGCTGTAGAGTTTGGGTACTTGAGAGGGAAAGACCAAAATTTCTTGGGGGGAATTCAATTTTTTTTGCTAGGGTTCAATGTAGAAAATCTCCGTCTTTTACAACAACATATAACTGTTGTCTGAATTTGACCATATTTTCCAAAAGTTCAAAGTATGGTTTTTCTGTGTATTCAGACGATACATATAATTTATCTGTCGTCTCAAAAAATCTGATGCGTGTCGTCTGATGCACTTTTTGGCATAGTGTATGTGTGCATATTGCACTATTTCCCACCATAAACCTGAATAACATGAACACAGAAGAGAGGCGAGCAATCTCTCAATTTCTGCAAATAGAATTAATGCAGAAAGTAGGGAGATAAAGAACAGAAGTAGAAATAGACATAACATTTTATTGATGAAAAGTTTATTCTACAAAAGTCACATAACAAGAATCAAGCATAATTTTTACACCAATATATATATCATGGTGCATAAGTGAAAGCCAAGCTAATAAATCTATCAAACTGAAAAAATTGTGCAGCCTCAAGATCTGCACAGAGGACTTGATTTCCATCAAAGTCATTAGAGATGAAAACACGAAACATCGCTATACGCACATGCCAAAATTGCATACTATCCTGTGCAGAATCCACCAGCCACATACGAACACCATCATATTTACTAAGAAAACAGTCGGAGACCAGTAAACAAGACCTAAATATCTCTTGATGCTCGTGTAGCACCTTCGAGAGTTTGGGCCATGATAAGTGAAAGCAGAGCTAATAAATCTATCAAAATGAAAAAATTGTGCAGCCTCAAGATCTGCACAGAGGACTTGATTTCCATCAAAGTCATTAGAGATGAAAACACGCGCATGCCAAAATTGCATACTATCCTGCGCAGAATACACCAGCCACATACGATCACCATCATATATATTTACCAAGAAAACAGTCGGAGACAAGTAAACAAGAGCTAAATATCTCTTGCAGCTCGTGTAGCACCTTCGAGAGTTTGGGAATCCCATTCGAATCCAAATGGTAAGCAACAAGTTCTTGGCGCTTATAAGGCATGCCAATTAAAAATCCCTGGAATTCTGCCACAACCCTAAAACCCTCATCAAGGATTGCACTGATATTCTTGGCATCCTCCCATTTCTCTTGGTGAGTGTCAAAAATGTATGTGCCGGGGTTCTTTTTTTTTCTTTGCCTCGGTACGAATAATGAGCTTGTGGCCCCAAGAGAAGTAGTTACACACATAGGGCTCGGTGTCACGTGATGATATATTATAGCAGGGGGGATGAGGGAGGTATTTCCAGGATTGTTTGAGGGGATCAAAAACCTTAAAAAGTGGTGGCCGATCATCATCATTAAGTTCTTCTGCGTCCCCCAAGTATGGTCTTTTTGCCAGAACATAGATCTTATCCTCAAGAGCAATCGTGATAGGAATGGTTTTGGTCCGTGGATCAATCAATCTGGGAATGGAACCTTCACATTGGCAGAGGGTGATAGAAGGACCCTCTTCTGTTTCATAATTGTGATTAAATGCATAAATATCCAAGTTGGGCATTGCATAACATCTCCCATGTGCATCACTATGGACTCTTCCATCGAGTCTTTGACCGCCAACCAGATACACGTTTGATCCCACAGTTATATGTCTTATTCTACTGGGAATTGTACAAGGACGACCTTCTGGATAGAAATCATGTACAACTCCGAACTTAGATATGAAAGAGCTCTTCCTTTTGCAGAATTCGCTAATATTTATACTGCATAGTCGATCCCCCATATTCAAATACAAAAACCAATCCTTGGTCTTCAAATTATCATGGCACATGGCAGAAGCTGAGTAAACTAGAGTGGTCTCCTTGGCGCCTTGAACCTCATAACTATTTGAATCGATAAAATCCGCAGCCTCAATATCTACCAAAAACGCTACTTTGCCAGCATTGTCATATGACATAGAAACTCGAAACACTGCGACGCCTATACAAGAAAATTTCTGGACATTATCCTTGCCACAATACACCAACCACATAACGTTATCATCAAATTTACCTAAAAAAAACTCGAGGGTTAATTAACAAAGGACGCCATGAAAACATCCCCGTAAGTTCGTGTAGCACCTGATGCGGCTGAGGGATGCCGTTCACATCCAACTTATAAGCAACAAGCTCAAGCCTCATCTGTTCATTGCTCATCATGTCCGGCACAGCAATTAAAAAGCCTTCACCAAATTCTACAATAGCATTAAATTCAAAGTGAAGCTCATCGTTAACACCGCGCCTTTCTGAACCCTCCCATCTCTCTTGGTGAGCGTCAAAAACGTGTCTTTGATTGTATGTACGAATAAAAAGCTTGTGACTATAAGAAACATCATAATACACATTACACGGACCATGATTGTAGAAGAGAGGATGAGGAAGTGGCTTCCATGATTCGTGAAAAGGATCCAAAAACCCAAAAGAGTTGTGGCTCTTCCGCCACACCATCACTACGTGTGCTGTATAAATATGTTGGTACTTCCAGAACATAGATTTTCTCATCGAGGGTGAACACTATAGGACGATTACTATACAATCTAGGTGAGGCACTTTTGTCACATACACGGATGGATTTACGGTCATCTGCCCCCGTGGGATCAAAGGAATAAACATCCAAGTCAAAATTACCACACGCGCGGTGATTTTCAGTTACCCTCATCATATACAAGTTGGAATTACACAGTCATACAATCTTTCTTTGCGATATCGGAATTTATACCTGGACGGCGGCGGTTCGGATAATTCAAAACCTGAACAACTTCAAACTCAGGCTTGGAAGAGTACCTTTCGCTGAACTCTCTAAGATTTAGACCCAAAAGTCGGTCGTTCATATTCAAGTACAAGAACGTATCCTTCTTCATCGACATCGATCGGTCTTCAAAGTTTCTATGCGTTGAAGTAGCTTGCGGCGGAACAGTAGCGAGAGAGGAGTATCTAGAGGGTTTGGTTTTGAGTTTGTTAAGAGCATCTCCCATGGTAGGCTAAAAGCCAAATGGTTTTAGCCTACCAAAAACAGAATATTCCCTCTAATATACTTTTTTGGCCTGCCAACAAAAAACAGTGCTGCCACCGTAGGCCAAATTCCGTAAGCCAAAATACAAATATCATCACATCCAACGGCTATAATTTGAAAATGACTATAATTTCCAACTCCGAATATATTTTCGAGTATGGTTTTGACGAGTCTATCAATAAAACTAGTCATTTTAGTTAAATGAAAATAAGTATATCATAAAATTAATGATTACACATTTATTTTAAAAATTCTAAACATATCAAATATTGGGCTTATATTGAAGATCTCAATAAGATATCTACAATGATGTAATTTTAATATTTAGTAACATTATAAATAATTCATGTATATAGGAAAAATGATTTTTCTTAAATGTAAAATTCATGTTCTTAAATAAACAAAAAAACAAATCGCTGAACTCTCTAAGATTTAGACCCAAAAGTCGGTCGTTCATATTCAAGTACAAGAACGTATCCTTCTTCATCGACATCGATCGGTCTTCAAAGTTTCTATGCGTTGAAGTAGCTTGCGGCGGAACAGTAGCGAGAGAGGAGTATCTAGAGGGTTTGGTTTTGAGTTTGTTAAGGACTCCGCCCCCGCTATTAATATTAGTTTTCGGTCGATTGACAGACCTAGCTGAATTAGTTTTACATTTCCCTTTCTTCTTCTTTTTTTTTTTAAAAAAATTTTTTTATCTATACTATATTTAACAGAATTGAGCTTTTATTCATACATCAATAATAGCATTTGAACTTGTTCTCCTTTCTCAAAAAAAAAAAAAAGGAACCTCTTCTCAAAATTTTTCCTTTAAACTTCTAAATTTGTCCTCATATTTTTAATCTTTTCATCTCACCATCTTCAAGCAGCTGCAATCCAAAAGAACTCTAGAGATTTTCAAGCAATGACCCAAATTTTGGTTGAAACGGGAGGTCGAATCTTAGTGAAGAATATGGTTATTTAGTTTAATCTCGATACTCTTGGCCCATAACTATGTTCCAAACCCAACCAATTTAATAATCACGTCAAAAATTTAAATTCCAAACTCAACCTATTTATTAAACGGGTTACCCGTTTCCAACCCGTTTAACCCATTTAATAAATAGGTCATGTCATATTGGATAAAATGACCCATTTAAGGGTTAACAATGTGACTCATTTAACTAAAAAAATACATAAATTGATTAAATTCACTAAAAATTCCATAAGACGAAGAATATAAATAATTATATATAATTCATAAATAATTAAATTCAATAATTATGAAGCAAAATATTTCAAATTGTTTAATCTTATGATCAAATACTCCAAACGTCCAAAATTTCAAGAAGAAGTATAACATAATTGGGTTATACGGGTTCACTTCGTGTTGACTGGTTGACCCGTAGCCGACCCATTTATTAAATGGGTTATGGCGGGTTGACCCACGACCGACCCGCTTTATTTCGTGCGGGTTTCGAGTCGTGTTATCGGGTCGTGTCGGAATTGACAGCCCTGCATAGTGGTACATAGAAATAGACCTACTTATTATACATTCAAATAAGTAGAGGCAGCGGGGATCCTCCATCGGTACTACGCCAGAGGCGCTAGAGGTCTAGGTTCCTAATACAAGGAGAATTATTGTAATTAGACAAAAAAGCTAAAAACAAAGGGTTGAGCCAAGGGCCAAAGCTCTAGTCCAAATTCAAAGCCCAGCAGCTCAAAGAGCAAAAGCCCAACTCAAGGCCCAGCATGATTGTTGGAGCCCGAACTCCATCTCCATCATGCGCAGTATCCACATGTAGTGCCTCCACCGCATCTTGCCGCACCAACCCACCCCCCACCAAGCCGTGTCGACCCACAGCCAACCAAAACCTAGCCGGCCAGAACCTAGCATACACCACCTGGCCTACGTCCCCGCATAACTCTCCAACCACCAAGCCACTACTAGATCATCTAGAAACTTTACCGCTGCACAGCCCCTCAGAACCACACCACTGCTCAGTCCATCAGACCCTCGCCGCAGCCAGATCTGCAGAACCCACGCCGAAACCAGCCATCCCTGAACAACACAACCACCACTCATAGAGTCGTCGTCTGATACTCACCACCCATCTGCACCTTGAGCCAAAAACCTCTCTCTAGAACATGCCGAGCAACATAGTGTGCAAACACCTATTCGGCAGGGACCCATTAGCGACGAGGCAAACCCAGACCGATCGCGCCGTCGGACGAGCAAACATTCTCAAACCCTAGACCAAGAGAATCCATATTTTTTGGAGCTCTGTTCGAGTTGTAGCCATCACACAATATTTCTTATTTAGGCTTTGTTAGCTAAATTGAGTGTAAAAAGACAATAAAACTCTTACATCTTATATTAATTCTAAACTGGTCTTCTAATCACAAGCTCTGCATGTGTGACATTTTTATTTTCCTTTATATTTAAAAAAGTGGAAGTTATTTGAGAAAAAAAAAGAAGTGGGGATTATTTGAATCATGGGTATTGGTTACTATAGATATAAGAGAAATTTTAAATACACACCCCTAATCACTTAATACACATCCCTATTATTTTATATTTCAAATTAGATTTTGTAGGCAGGTTAAATGACCAAAACATACATCTATGCATTAGAAGAAAAAGAAATAGTCATATTTTCATTATATTAAACTATCTATATATGTCTAAATTGTTAGATAAACACAACAAATTTCTATACATGGCCTCCTAATTTAATACAAGAATAAAGTTAGAAACTATCTAATTTAATTTTTTCTTATATAAATTGTAATTAAATGAGGTTAGAAACCATAATATTTAGAATTTCAAAATCAATGACATTAAATGTTTTTAAAACGGATCCCATTTTTTAGTTAATTTCCTTTTTTTCTCTCTAAGAGATATGATTAATCCATTTATTTTCTAATATAAAACATCACGGGTGAAAAAACTTTGTAATTGTTAATTTGTTTGGCTTCTCTAAGAGCATCTTTAGCAGCTCTCTATTGTGTCCCTTTAGCTATTTTGAAGAGCATGTTTAGTTTTTTATCTATTTTACCAGCTACACCAGACTCCTAAGTGGCTCTCTATTATAACTTTTAACTATCTCGCTCCTAAATATAGAGAGCGGGATGAGGCTCTCTAAAATTTAAAACATTCATTTTAAGTTATTTTATGTAATTTATAAATACATTTAAACTATTTAATATTCATTTAAAAAATAATATAAATTCAAAACTAGCTAAAATAGAGAGCATTGATGCAGACGTAATTCTAAAGTGGCTAGCTAAAATGACTTTTTAGGTACTTTAGCTAAAATTTGACTTAAAAATAGCTTGCATTGCTAAAGATGCTCTAATGACAACTTTGTAGTTCTGCCATTATGAAGAAACTACTGATATAGTTTTGGTTAAATGTTCAACTCATAATTTTTATACTTGATTAACATAGTGTTTGGTTGATGAGAACTCAAATAATACAAAACCTATTTATATGCATCTATTTAAAATGAACAATACTAAATCTTTATGGATTTCTCAATAACTAACACAAGTAATCAATATGGTCATTTACAAAACATCAATTAATATACTAGAATATACTAATCATATTAAATAGTAACCTTAATATAGTCAAATAATAGGATATTTCATGATTTTTGAGATTAAGGATATTTTAGGCACTTTGGGTTGTGTATTTAGTAAAATATTAGAATGAGAAATTAAATGAGTGGTGTATTAAGTATGGAGTGTGTATTAAGTAATTAGGGGTGTGTTTTTAAAACTTCTCTAGATATAAATAGTTATATGTATGAAAAATTATTTATTTTCTCTTTTTATATAATTATTTATTTTTTCTATTTCCCATACCACCACTCAATTATTTAAAATTAATATAAGATGTGTAGTGGTGATATTGTTTTAATGATAAAGGAAAGTGGTCAGGGTTGCACAGTTTCTGTCTGGGTGTCCAGAGAATTTTTGGGTGCCCAATGGAAGTGGGCCATGGGCCTTTGTGTTTTGTTTGGGCCTGGTTTTTTAGAGCTTTTATTTGGGATCCAGGAGACTTATTATGGGCTTGTTTTTCTGCTGTGTGTTGGAGTTTATTTTTCGGCTACTTAGGTTACCTCTATTCGATGTATTTGCGTAAAATAGGCAATGTCGATCATACTGCTGGTTACATTGATGGAAGATTACCCTCTATTTGACGTATATTTTTGCGTGGAAGTATGGTCGATCATACCATTAGTAACTTTTTACATAGCCCGGGCTCTATTCGATGCTCCATCAAATGCTTTATAGTATCCCTTAGAATCCTTATTAGGTTTTCTTTTCAATGCCGTGTTACATCTAGTATTGGTTTGGTTGTTTCTCATTTTAATGTAGTTTCTACATCTTTAAGCTGTAATTTTTCTAGCTTGGCTAACTATTACTCTAAAAAACTATACTATCAACTTTGTAAATTTTTTTGGGATAGAATTTATTATTGAATTAATGGAAGCAATCAAAAAACACTAGAACAATACATACAACAATATTTATGTGACATTTTTTTTTTGGGGAAAAACGACCAAAATATATTACTTAATCAAAGAGTACAATGAGAAGCCACAAAGCTTCTAATATCAGGAGGGACAAGCCCACTCCATGAAACATTGACAGAAGAATGTAAAACAAGTTTAGCTAAATTATGGGCTACCATATTAGCTTCACGATACACATGTCTGAAGGAAGAACCAGCTAACATCCCAAGAGAAAAGTTGATGTCCTCAATAATAAGACCCAAGGATGAAGTCTCCTCCCCCTCAGCCTCAATAGGAGAAACTAAACTCTGACAATCTGACTCGAATATAATAGGAGAAAGATGTAACTGTACTGCTAGGGAACAAGCAGCCCTACAAGCCATGGCCTCAACAATATCTGATGAGACAACACAGTTGACCTTAAGACAAACTCCACCAACAATATCACCCATGGCATCTCGAAGAACCACTCCTAATCCACCAGATTTGTAAGAGAAATCAAAGGCTCCATCACAATTGGCCTTAAGGCAGTCGGAAGGAGGTGGTGACCAAACTGCGCCCTACGCCTCAATGCAGTACGAGGGGCAGCCAAAGTAGATTGAAACAACATAACAAATGATCTAATCTGAAACTGTAGGTGAGTGAATGAAACAAACTTATTATTTGACCACACTCTCAGATTTCGTTCTTTCTAAACAAACCATCCAACTATAACTAAGAGAGCCACATTCTTTTTAGATAGAATATCAAAACAAGAGGCCAACCAAGCAATGATTGACGTACCTTCATTACAATCAAACTGAAGCACCCCATGCAACTCAGGGAAAAGAGAGAGCAAGTCCCGAACAAACTGGTAGTCCCTTGTGATGTGAGTAATGCACTCATCATGATCATTACAAAACCAATAACCATCCTGAACATAAACCCTTTTAGTACGCAATAAACCAGATGTGGGAAGGATAGAAGAGCACACTTTCCACCAATGAACTTTAACCTTGCCCGGTATTTGAGCAAACCAAATCCTTTTCCAGAAAGAAGAGAGATTCTCCTAACTAGTAGCAACTTCTCCATAATTATGAAGCTCCTCAAAAGCTAACACATAAGCATTCTTGGTAGAAAATCTACCTTTCTTATCATAATGCTAGATAAGACGATCAGGGACATCCCTCTGACTAAGAGGTATAGTTAAAATCAAATCAACATCATCAGCCATAAAATATTGATTAAGAAGATCCAGATTCCAAGAAAAACCTGGGAGTAACAAGTCAGAAACTCGCTCCGACCCATCCCCATGCCAGATAATAGGTAGAAAAGAAGAAGGTCTCGGAATCCATAGATCCTCCCAAATCCTTATTCGCAGTCCATTCCTCACCTGCCAGCGAACACCCCTACTTAGCATAGATTTAGCCGCATGGATACCCCTCCAACATGCAGAGGGAGATAAAGAAAGCCCACTAGACCAGAAATCTCCATCGGGGAAGTACTTGGCCTGATATAGACGAGACAAAAGAGAGCCTGGATTACGCACTATCCTCCAGCCCTGCTTAGCCAAGAGAGCCAAATTATGTGCATATAAGTCACGAAAACCCATGCCACTAACCTCTTTAGGTTGACTTAGTCGGTCCCAAGATAGCCAATGAATCTTGCGGTTTTCACCCTTACTGCCCCACCAAAACTTGGCACATTTCTGATGCAATGAATCACAAAAGTTCTTAGGTAATAAGAAGCAACTCATAGTATATGAAGGAAGAGCCTGAGCCACTACCTGTATGAGAAGGTCCTTCCCTGCACTACTTAGTAACTTGCCTTGCCAACCCTCAAGTTTCTTATTTAAACTTTCCTGTAAATAAGCAAAGGTTTCAGTCTTGTTCCTCCCTAGATAAGTAGGTAAGCCCAAGTATTTTTCATGCTTATCCACAATAGCCACACCCAGTGAGTCTGTAATCTGTTGATGTAAAGAAGTGCACACTTTTTTACTAAAAACAATATTTCTCTTAGAAAAGTTTACCTTCTGACCTGATGCTAACTCAGAATCCAACAATACATCCTGGATCTGGGAACTCTCCTCCAAACTAGCCTTACCAAATTGAAGGCTATCATCTGCAAACAAAAGGTGGTGGATAGTAGGAGCCTCGACGCAAATCTGAACTCCCTGAAGCTACCCTTGAGAAACCTTATGCTCTAGAAGAGTTGAAAATACCTCAGTACCGAGCAGGAAAAGATATGGTGATAAAGGATCGCCCTGTCTCAATCCCCTAGTAGGTGTCAAATAGCCGCTAGGCTGTCCATTAATCAAAAAAGAATAACGAACAGTCTTAACACACTGCATGATAACATGTATCCAACTCTCATCAAAACCCAGACGAGTCAACACAGCCTCTAAGAAAACCCACTCCATTCTATCATAGGCCTTACTCATATCCAGTTTAAGAGACACAACTCCATCAGATGATCGATTATTATGAATAAAGTGTGATACCTCATTAGCGATAAGAGTATTATCTGTAATCAGACGTCCAGGGATGAAGGCACTCTGAAAAGGACAAATAATCTGGGACAGAATACTCTTCAATCTATTGGCAGTCACCTTAGAGGAACATAATACTCTTCAATCTATTTATGTGACATTTATTTCTCTCCAAAATAAAAAATAAACCACAATTTTTTTGAAATAAAGTGTCAAATGTATTAATCGATGAAGAAGATTACAATCAGTTTAGCATCTTGTGTTTCAGTTGTCTCATGAGGGGTCTGATCCAGCTAAACACGGGATGTATCAGTCTGCTACTATCGCTATCGGTCTCTCTTATCTGCAAAACAGACGAAGGTCAGAGGGAAGACCGGTTATGCCAGCCTTCAATGCTCCAATGCCCAAGTTAGTATCATTAAAAGATAATGATAATGGAAAGCGATAGTAAACAATTACCTCTTTGGGTTGTTGGAGATGACCTTAATGTAGCAGATTTGTGGGAGCTTGGCTCCGTTTATTTCTGTGTGGGACGGTCGGGGTTATCGCACTACAAAAAATAATTGCAATGGCCACCGCAGTTAGCGTCGGCACAAAACTGCCGTCGCCATTGGTCATAGATTTGCTACGGGAAACAAGGCATCGCAAAAAAAAAAAAAAAAAAAGGTTTGCGACGGCAAAGGAGAGCCGTAGCATAAAAATGCCGTAGCAAGATTTTTCCTAATTCTTGCTTCGCTACAATTGCCGTAGCTTTTATTTACTTTTCAACTTATTTTTTAGATATACTATTTGGGTGTTAAAATCAAAAGCAAACTTAACCTAGCTCTACAAGGCGCCAAGAGACGAAAATTAGGCGCGTCTAGAATTTAGTTCCCAATGAGTGAAACCTCATACTCCATCTTCCCCTCTCCTCAACCCTAAAACTTTTCTGCATCTGAAGAACCTCATATGCCATAGTTAGTACTAACCTTCTCTTTCGATCTCTCAAGTTGAGTTCAATTTGCTCTCTCAGTATCTTCTCTCTTCCATCTGTGGTTCAATTCGGTGGGTTCAATTCACTCTCTCAACTATCTTCTCTCTTCCATCAGTGGGTTCAATTCAGTTAGTTCAAATTATGAAATGGAAGAGTATGATTTATGTAGTCTGAGAGGAATTAAGTATAGAAAATTTGTTTGTGTATCTGAAATTACTTTTGATTTTGCTTATTTATGGAAGAATAGTTATGTTTTTTGGTTTTGGATATGTCAAATTGGGTGTTTCGTTGGTTTCCCTTCCACTTTCTCTTGCAATCCTCGATTAACTGACATGTTCTGGTCTTTTCTGAACTAACCAGGTCCACACGAAGGGAACATAAGAGAGAGAATTTTGGATTTCTCAATTTTCTGTTTGCTTTTTCAGCTTCATCTGCACAATGAACGACCTCCTCAAGATAATTAATTATCTATTCCTTGTTTGTTTTGATTTCTTCTGTTTTGGATCTGCGTTTTTATTTATTAAATCAGAATTTTGGACTTTTTGTTTCTTTCTATTTTGGCTTGTGAGTTAGGGATCATGGGATTTGTTTATTTAGTTCATTGGAGCCGGAACACGATCAAAGTATTGTTTATAGGTTAGCAAGAAAACCAAACAGAGTACATTGTTGTTTCAATAGGTTTAGCTTCACATGTTTCTCAATTAGTGGATAATTTTGCTCTCCATAGCAGGTTGCATATAATTTCATTACCATGACTAATCACTACATAACCATGTCATCCTGTCATTGGTCTGCAAGATACTCTGAGGGCCATTAGAGGTTATTGTAAATGCTAGTCTAGTAGAAGGTACTTGTTCTTTCATATGCTTGTTAGCTGTATATTTTCTAGTTATTATATATAAAAGACGGCCCAGTACTTGAGGCTCTTGTGAATGCGAGCTGAATCCACTACTCAAAACTGCAACTGGATGGTTGATTGGGGCAAGCAATACATGGAACTGAAACTATTTTATTCTTAAAATGTTTATTAATGCTTGCACATGCCATATCAGAACCTACATGAATTGACTGAATCATAGAATTCATACTTGGAACAAACATAGTTCCATTCTTTTTATATTGTCAAGTAAACTATAGCAGTATATGATATGTAATATAGTCCTTCCAGCCTTAGCACTCTCCCTTTGGCTCATTTTGGAAGGAAAAAAAAAAAGAAAAAAGAATGATGCTTATGCCTTTGGGGTTTAGGAATATATCAAATGAAGGTTTTTTTTTTTTTTTTTACTTTTCCCCTATCCCATTATATGAGAGAGATCCAGATCCAGATCCAAGATGCTGACTTTGATATATATGCTGATTTAGTCTCTCTGCATATTGGAAATGATGTTTGCAGGCTTATAGTAATTTACTTATCAGATGATTAGCTATTGGGTTGGCCACTAGAACTTTAATTTGTGCATGAAAGCTGCTATGGTGTATAAGTTAGTATTTGCCTGGTGAGCATCCAAATAAATCCCCACTCCAATCTATCATAGGCTTTACTCAAGTCCAATTTTAATGCCATAAATTCCTCCCTTGGTCTTTTATTATGAATAAAATGAGCTAGCTCATTGGCTGCCAAAGTATTGTCGGTTATCAACCTGCCTGGAATGAAAGCACTCCGAAAAGGTGATATAATCTGAGGCAAAATCAACTTTAACCTATTGGCAATAATTTTCGAACACAACTTGTAAATGACATTACACAATGCAATTGGTCTTAAATCTGCCATTGTCTCAGGATTAGCAGTTTTAGGAATCAAACAAATGTGCGTGAAATTGATTTGTTTTAGCAACTGACCAGTCTGTAGAAAATTGTGTACTGCAGCAGTGATGTCATCATCTATACTCTCCCAATAATGTTGGAAAAATAGCGGTGGCATTCCATCCGGTCCAGGTGACTTCGTAGGGTACATTTGGAACAAAGCCTGCTTCACTTCCTCACAACTAAATTGGGAACATAGCGTAGTATTCATCTCTTCTGTAACTGAAGGAGAAATAGCCTGAAGAGTTTCCTCCAAAGCCCCACCATCAATAGTTCCTGCCTTATAAATTTTCTCAAAATAGTTCACAACAACAGTTTCCAGACCATCATCATCATCTTTCCAGCTCCCTGCCTCATCATAAAGACCTCTAATGAAAATTTTGCTTTTCCTATTAGAAGCCTTACGATGAAAGAAACCAGTATTATGATCTCCCTCCTTGAGCCATGAAACCTTAGCTCGCTGACTCCAATACAATTTCTCCTCTGACAGCAGCCTTTCCAAGCGTTCCATCAAATGATCCCTCTCTGCCAATACCTCCGGAGTCACTGACATACGCAACAGCTCCTCCAACCGTGAAATAGTCTCCGACATGCTTTATTTCGGTCACCAAACACACTGTGCTGCCAATCATCTAACGCAATACTGGTCCATGCAATCTTCCTAGAAACCTGAAACATTGGTTGTCCCAGAGCTAGACATTGCCACTGCTGTTGAACGATCTCATGACAACCATCATGCTTCAACCATAATGATTCAAACTTAAACTTGTGATATCACTTCCTCTGAACAATCGGAACTGCACTGATACAAAGCAAAATAGGGATATGATCCGACTTGCTAGGCGACAAATGGTTCACCAGAGAATAGTCGAAACTATCTGACCATGCCGCCGTAGCAACCCCCTATCCAACCTAACCTTCGTCTCCGAATCACTCCAAGTAAACGGACATCCATAATACCCTAGGTCCACCAATTCCGCATACCCCAGCGCCTCCCGGAAACCTCTCATTTGACTCTCCGGTCGTGGCCTACCATCCAGCTTCTCTGAGGCCAACAAGATCTCGTTAAAGTCTCCAAGCACAACCCATGGTAAACTGTCATCATCACTCAAAGCCCTGAGAAGATCCCAGGCTTTATGACGATCTGCTGCACCTGGGTTGCCGTAAAACCTAGTGAACCGCCACCGCAAGAAGCCATCTCCTTCATCTACCACTGCATCAATAAAACGGGTAGTAGAAGTCTACCGTATTTTGATCTTTACTTCGTCATTCCAGAATAAACCCAGTCCACCAGCTTGCCCAAAGCTCATCACGCCCTCTGCATGATCAAACCCTAGGTTACGTTGCAGTCTCTCGAACTCCTCTTTATCTCTGATCTTCGTTTCAATCAGAAACACCAATTTCGGATTATGCTGTGAGATTAAAATCTTCAAAGCACGCCTAGTGGAAGGATTACAAATCCCTCGACAATTCCAGAACAAAACGTTCATGGCCATTAGAATCTTTTAGATCAAAGAAACTCTAGGTTTCTGATCGCAACCCTAGCCTTGAGAAACTAGGTCAGAAGAAAATTTTAAAAATAAGTGCTCACAAGGGACTTGGATTCTTACACAAAACTGTACCTTCATAAATATAATGAATGCTTCACTTTTTTTGACTTTGTCAAGAGGAACCCAAAGACTTCCTAGGCCCAAGATAAACCTCTTCGGCGCATGTGAAATGCACTAACTGTGCATTGCAGCACAGTGCTACACTTACATACGCCTATTCCATACTCCATTAGTAACATTCATCTCTCATATAATTAATTACAATTACAAAAGTCAGATATAGATGGATTAGTACTCTACTCAACCTGACATTACATGAAACGATTGCTGCCTGACTGACAGCACCCCTCCTTGCAAGTATGAAGTAACTATGAAATGCTCCAATTTACTACATTCTTGTTTGCCATAAAGATATTACAAATATTACTGTTTAACAAACAAGATTATACCAGCTGGACCGTAAAGTCTTGGTCTGGCTATGTACGAAGGCCACCATAAACCTTCTTTTTCTGGGAGGTGAGGATATAATTCTCACATATAAATACATGAAAATCTACATACTTTAACTGGTATATATTAGGATCCCAGCTAAGAATTCTTCTTGTAGAGTTCATCTATTTGTTCCTTGAACTGTGCCACAACTTTGTCTCTTCGAATTTTCATAGTTGGAGTCATCAAACCACTATCAATCTGCAATAAAATTGTATAATAAATCAGCCAATCAGTCAAGTCTCCAACTGGGATGCAAGCATTGATATTTACCGTAAAGGGCTCGTCCACAATCAAGATTGGTCCAATTTGAAATGAACACCCTGAAGTCCTGCATGAAATAGAAGGAAGGTTATAAGAAACAAGTCTTGTCTTCATCCAGAGTCGCCACATTTGAGAGTACCTGGGATGCATGAAACAACTCTCACCTCACCCAGAAAAAATTTCTGATGCAATAAAACAATTCTCGCCTCCCGCAGGTATTATATAATAAGTACCTTTAATACTACCAACCTCATTTTATTCTACTTCCAAATTGGAACTTAGAAATAATGATTCCAAGAGAAAAAAATATTCTAATTCTGAGGAGAATCTATATATGCAAGTTACTAATACCTGGTCTCTGTGACAACCATGTCCTCATAGGCCATAGTTCAGGTTTCTAAAGAATCTATGAGAATTTTTAGATACTCTGACTAGTAGATGTTCATTATGATCATATTATGGCAATTATTATTTGATTGTTTGTAAACATATGAATTTTAACCTTTTAGTTTCGATAGAAACATGACTTGAGTCGATAAGCATGGGACTCCGGCCGTAAGCATGGGAAAGGTCAAACATTCAACTTAATGAACCAAGGTGTCGCATGCAGTGACCCCAAATCCATCCACTATATCCAGAATAGCTGAATAAAGAAATATTACCATTTTCTCAGTTCTTCATACAGCAAGCCTGTCAATTTGGCCTTACTTAGGTCAGATGTATTAGCATCGACACTCAACGTCTTTGTCGCTACAAGTAAGGCCTCTTCTTTGTTTGGAACAATTATTGCCCCAAGGCGCCGTTGATCCTGTACATACATGAGTAACATTGAATCAGCATATATCCCCTAAAAAGTAGACGACTAGACAACTGCAGTTCTGAAAGTCAAAAACATAAAAGTGAAAACTAAATGGAAGTCAGCTGCTTAAGCTTAACCTGGCCAATGACGACAATTTGTTGAATTAGACTACTTCTCATGGCAGCTTCCTCAAGCTCTACGGGTTCAACGTTTTCTCCTATTTTTCAAACAAAAGTTAAAAATAACCAAAAATACCAAAAATCTGGGATAAGAAAGATCAGGTAACACATTAATATCATGCATTTTTAAAGCTAAACAAACCTGTTGAAAGGACTATAGTATCCTTAGCACGTCCTTCAAGGACAACAACACCTCCACAACGACGGCTTCGACCTATTGAGTGGTGAGGAGCAATCCAACCGATATCACCAGTACTTAGCCAACCATCCTTATCTAATACTTGCTCTGTAGCATCTGGATTCTATTTCATACATTAAAAACGTCATTTTCTTTAATCCTGATAAATCAAAACGATGAGAAATAAAAAAATCTTATCAGCAATTAAACTAGAAGCAGGTGATTTTCAAGGATAGTGGATTAGTGGTGTGTCTATACAAATACATGGATAGTTGACATGGATGTCGTACAAGACACAGACCCATGCTAAACTAATTAATTTAGCTACTTCAGTACGAAAATAGTAAAAAGAGTGTTTTAGTTCAAAAAAAATTATTTGGTCGACATTCTAAAAACTAGAAGATTACCACAAATATAACAAAGGGCCCTTCAGCTAGATCATCTATTTAATGAGGAAATAGACCTTTTAAAGAAGTGAACAAGATTGTTGGTTATATCTTTAAAGGCCCCATTAACAATGCCTCTGTTACATCTTCTAACGAGCTTTGTTCTAAATCACATGTGCACTTGAGTTATCAGCGCATATGGAGAAGAATGGGAAAAAAGATCTTTAGTGATGTTTGTTCACAAAATGACTAAAACCCACAAGCATATCCTTCAAAAATTCAAAATTATAAAGATCATTTTGATCAATAAAAACAATGATACCTTGTAATATCCTTTCATCACTTGCGGACCCCTGACGTTTACAATGCCACTTGAACCAGGTGGGAGAACTTCACCAGTTTCAGAGTCTACAACTTTGAACTCTGTATGTCGAAGTGGATGCCCAACTGAACCAAGAACCTTCAAAAAATTAAATCTGTGACATTGTCATATAGTGCACCAGCCTATACAGGATATGATTGACACTAACAAGAAATTGATAACAAAATCAGAAAAAGTCTAAAAGGTATAAACTGACGAGTCCTAGAAATGGTTTAGGACACTGAACAAGTGAAGACTTGATCTAAAGCACACTTGAGGATTTCAGTATATGAACGAGATTATATATCACCTAAAAAGATAAACTTAATACATGGTAACGGCTTTCTATTAGCAATAAGAAGAGCATGCCAGTCCCTATTTACAGAGGGTAACCGTTATGATTATTGATTCAAAAAGCTTGAGTTTGCAAGAGTCGAACCTACCAGCGTTTATCAAGCAAAAACTCAACAACAACACATAATACCCCCCCCCCCCCCCCCCCCCCCCCCCCGATTTACATGTCCATACGAAGCTTAAGTATTGTCAAAGTAATACTCAAACTTCTTAAGATGCGCAAGGCTAAAGATAACAAAACTAAGTTTTTGGGCAGCTGCAAACTTGATATTTGGAATCAACGTGTCTTCAAGATCCCAACCAACAATGTGACAACTGCATGAAGGGTTAGACCTTCAAACACGCAAGAGGTTCTACTGAACAACTGCTTTATGATCATCATTCCTTGAATATTTTCTTATAACTTTCAGTTTTGATCCTACAGAGCAAGTAATAGATTGTTTATATCTGATTATTTCAATTTGAGCAATCAAATGCACTATCACAGGTGTGCTTAACAAACAAGTAGATATAGTACATTTTAATGTAAATTAGTTATATCTTACATTACAGTTTGGTCTCCGAGCAGTAACAGCAGGAGAACTCTCTGTTAAACCATATCCATTCTGCAGTTTTACGCCTATTGCCTGCAAATGTACAATACTTATATGACAGGAGCTGATTATCCAGACTACTATGTCCAGAAAATAGGTGGGAGAGTTCAACCTCAAAAAATTTATCAATATGTGCTGGCAAACTACCTCCAGCGCTGATGCCAGCCTGCAGTAAGCCAATGAAAGTTCTGCTTAGTCCCCTACCTTCATCATAATGAATACCATATGAATGAAATATAACAATCAAGAAAATTAACAAGAGAATAAATTATCTGTAATAAACATGGAAACTTCTGCAAATGAGGAAACAAAATGAACCCAAGGAGGAATTTCTATGACAGTTTTGGAAACTAGGATTGATTGAAATCTGCTTCTTCAAAATATTTCTATGAGTATTTAATTAGCAACGATCTGTCAAAATGAACCAACAAATTTAGAAAAGCGAGTCTTAATAGTTGAACCTAAGTACAATAAATAACTTAAAACTAATAGCACAGTACAGATTGCATTATTCAACAAAACCAAGCTGCAAGATACATACTATTTCAAAGTCAATTCCTATAAAAAGAAAATGACACGAAGAACTGAAATATCCTGGCTTGTCAGTCCAAAAAGTAAGAGAAATAACCTTTGATATTCCAATAGCAGAGTGAATTTTACTATAGACTAGTTTTGTTCCCAACACATGCAAAGGCCATAATATTGCAGCAACAATCCTTGCCCCGATCCAATCAACTAGTGAAGCATAATATGAAGGCTGCTTCTGGTTCCTTGTCAAATATGTCCCCTGTGAACCACATTGAAATCATCCAATGCAATAAGTTTGGGAGGGAAGCCAGCTGTTTCTTGTGAAATAGACAAAATAGTTTGACAAGAGGATACAAAGTACGCAAGCATTAACCGAGTGAATATCATAAAAAAGCACAAGACTCAAAGTGAGAATTGTTCAACGCAGCACGAGCACATATCCAAATATTATTATGGTTTTCGTTTTATGTGCTTAAGATCACCCGTGAGAATAGAGAATAGCTCAATTTAAACAACACAAAAATGCATAGTAATTCAACCTCATAAATTCTCTTAAACTCCATGTATGCCAAACTGATCCTTAGGAATGAAAGTGCAATAAGCTTACGAGCTTTAGAACTTGTAGAAATCTGTTTCTGGATCCCCCTGCAAGAGAAAATAAATCATTTAAAAAAAAAAAAAAGAGAAGAGCTCGGGGTGGATAATAGTGCAACACTTAAAAGATCTGGATAAACAAACCCAAGCAGGGTTCATCACTTATTGCTACTATTACAGCATAAAGTTTCAGAATTGAAAACCACCAGGCATACAGGTGAGAAATAGATCAATAATACAAAAAAATAAATGAAAAGTTAGGTATGTTGCACAAAATCTAGATAAGCTAGATACTGTTACATAATATTCCAAAGGACTTAACTAAATGCAATAGAAATCATTTTCATCAATCAAAAGCACAGCTGCAGTAGCACCAAAAGGGAGAGGGAACAAAAAAAGAAAAAGAAAAAAAGAGCATACCTGTAAAGTGTCTCGTACACTAAAGGAACTGAAACGACATAATTTGGTTGATAATGTCGCAGATCATCCATTAAAATGAACGCTTTTGCAAGTATAATGGCCGTAATTATATACTTCTAATTCTTCATCAGTCCCAAAAAAATTAGTGTAAATTAAACCATCGAAATAGTTGTGAGGATTGGAGCAGAAGCTCAATGCTTGACCTCCTTATGATATACTTACAGTGGTCTGTAGAAACAACATTTCAGCTACAGAAATCATATTTCGCAAAAGTCTAATAATACTAAAGCAAACAGCATTTCTACATGTATGAAAATCAATACTTTCAAATAGTAGTACCTTCAAGTTCTTCACAGTTGTGTATACTTGTTCAATTCCATTTGTAAATATGAAATACTCAGCAGCACGTTCATAGGCATGCCATGGTGGAAGCATACTGAGAAATCTGTCCCCAATTTCAGCAGGAACAACATCCCAGAGGTTTCTTATCTGTGAAAAGAAACGGAAACATGTCTCAAAACAGAATTAACAACTATGGAGCAAAGCAAGTATTAGCTTCAGTTATAACAAATGAAAAGTGATCGAACTGCACCTACGGACGATCATTTTCATATGAAATGCAACTTATCCGCCAGAAAAACAAACACATTACATTGTCACTTATATGATCTTAGGATTTTGTATTCTTTGAGATGGCTCTTTTGTGTACATCCCATATAACAGGATGATGCCTGTATTCAACAGTACAGTTTACCTAACAGATACAAACAGTAAGATTGGACTAGTTTACTAGATGCAGTAAAAACTCCCGATTTATTGCTTTGCCAATATATATGTATATCAGAAAATAGTACCATGACTATCTATAACACAAACCTGATGTAATAAATTTCGATGAGTGAGCATGACACCTTTCGGGTTGCCTGTTGTTCCACTTGTATATACTATTGTAGCAATATCATTTGAATTGATAGCTTCATGTGTATAGTATTTCCCTGCAATTATGCCACATATGCATAGGTCACATTATATTCCAGTTGCAGAAAGACAAATATTGGATCAAGAGAAAAGGATTAGTGAAAATTTATAACTTTTGACTAATGCATGGTCTATGATAGTGAGTAACAGGAAAGAGGAAACACAAAGTTTGGGATAAAATAAAACGAACAAAAAATAACACCCTTTAGCAACAAGTCTGAAACCACAATTCAGAAGAACTTTTCAAATGTAGCTTAACGTAAAAAGGAAAATTTTGATAAAACATATAGATGACATACGTGCATCATTAGAATTAAGCATACGCTTGCGGCTTTCTCGTCCCAAATCTAGAATATCCTTGTAGTTAAACACAGGGATGTTTCCATGACTGGCCAGGCTTGACTTCTCCCCCCAAAGCAGAATTACAAATTTCATGACAACCTTGGAACAGAATGGTTCTGCAATCCGATTGAACAATTCAGGACTATCCACAGCAAGTGCAACACTGTAGAAGCAATGAAATTAAACTCAAGATCATTCTGTGCTATCATCAAGGGAAAAGAGAATGATAGATTTATGTATACTAGCACAAGATGTGTTTTTGTTTGTCCAAGTGGTCTATAATGATCCAAAATCTGTCCTCAAGTTGAATAGAAAGAAAGAAAGAGGGAAAAAAAAAAAGGAACTCCTCCAACCTTCATAGAATGAGAAAGTGACATCAAAATTTATTATCAAACAGTAATAATTTCAAGACTGCGAATTAAAATATATAACTATAACTATCTAATTCTGTGAGACTCCTCAGATACTTTGTATTTATACTGTACTCAAGCAAATATATTTGCAGTGATCGATGCTTGATAAGAGGTCCATCAGCCTCCCTGGTCCCCCTCAATATTTTCTCTTTATCTTCTTATTTCCTGACAACAAGAACCAATGTTCTCGCTTGTATTGGTGTTTCTCTATTTGCCTTTTGGGTTTAAAAGAAGTATCAGACAAAAAGAATGGGTGCAAGCAGCCTAGTATAAGTCTATAATAAGTTTCAACTGCACAAATCAACATGTATTGGTGTTTCTCTATTTGCCTTTTGGGTTTAAAAGAAGTATCAGACAAAAAGAATGGGTGCAAGCAGCCTAGTATAAGTCTATAATAAGTTTCAACTGCACAAATCAACAAAGAACAATGAATATCACTTAGAGACCATGCTATGCATCAAGTTGGAATGAATTACAGAAATGCACTTAATAGCATACAGCATCTTAGAGATTATATATTAATTTATAAATGATGGTGAGATGTCTAGCACATGAACATTTGAGAGAGCTATTACTGAACCTTTCAGAGTGATTGTATATTTGTATCAATTCTTCAACTGATGACCTTGAACCTCTTGCCACATTGATTGCTCCAGTGGCCATTATGCCTAAGCCAAAAAATAAAATAAAATATTAGGATGGAGATTTGAACTCTAGAGACTGAGCTACTGTTTACTAATGATATATAACTGTAAAAACTAATTTTAAATAAAAATCATGTGTACCAAAATTGATATTACTTTAGTGCTTTTAGAGAAAAACATAAAAAATAAAAGTCACTTACACTGTTTAACTTATATTAAAAGTTCCGATAAAGTAATCTGGAGTTCACATTCAAAACCAATTGGCAATGGATGGAGTGGCCCAAACCCTTATAATCTCATAGGCAAGGTCCCATTTTTCCCATGTGGGATGACATATATTCTCAACACGCCCCCGCACGTGTGGCAAATTTTCAAGCCATACACGTGGACAACTTTGGGTGACGTGGTACCATGATAAAGTCATCTGGGGTTCACATCCAAAACCAATTGGCAATGGATGGAGTGGCCCAAACCCTTATAAACTCATGGGCAAGGTCCCATTTTTCCCATATGGGATGACATATATTCTCAACACGCCCCCGCACGTGTGACGAATTTTCAAGCCATACACGTGGACAACTTTGGGTGACGTGGTACCATGATAAAGTCATCTGGGGTTCACATCCAAAACCAATTGGCAATGGATGGAGTGGCCCAAACCCTTATAAACTCATGGGCAAGGTCCCATTTTTCCCATGTGGGATGACATATATTCTCAACAAGTTCAGACCCAACAGATCCATGTTTATTCTATAAAGTTATACAAATTGCTTGCCATATGGATGGGTGGATTGACAACCTCATACATACCACACAAATTGAGCATGGGATCTATATGTTCCAAGAAAAATGCAAATTTTACATTCAAGTATAAGATATCTAGGTGTATACAGTGTATTGATTAGAATAACTTAACTACGACAAGATTAACTCTTAACTAATAACTACAGCCATCTCAGACAAGATGTTGGAAAAAAAATTTAGATGTTTACTTGGATTCTTTTGCATGCTGCTCAAAAGCGGATTGACTCTGTTTGGTACTAAGAAAAGGAAATTCAGATCAAAGAATTCAGAGTAATTAATGAACAAAATATTGCCTAATCAAAATTGCATTCTCAATTTCACAACCTGTTTTTTAGAAGGAATTACTATATTTCGCTATCTGCATAGATAAAACATGGACTTGGACTTGATTTCCTTTCAAGCATACACTTTAGTTCCTATACCAATTATCGATAGAAGGCCGTGAAGTTACGAGTTTGAGAAGCATAGTGTGCTGCCAAGGATCCAAAACAAACCTTATCTCATAGTTGATCCAGATCCTCACTCCTAGCTTCCACAAGGTTTCTTTTGTTCTCCATCCAAATCACCCTAAAACCAGCTACCACAGTGCATCTCCCTAAAGACATGCTTTCTTCCTCTCTCCAAAGAATTTATATCTCTGACACATGACAGCATTACATGAACCTGGATAGTCCCAATTCTAATGTGACTCCCTTTTGAACGTTTTCCATGGAGACAGAGCAACAGGAAACTGAAGCAACATATCATTTTCAAACTTTCAGCTGCTCTTGACACATAACACACCAGGACCAAACATTTTTGCTCACTCATATAGCATCAAACCATCTCTTAGTTAACCAGATTCATTTCTGTTACATTTTTAACTAAAGCTGCTATCAACTTGCAGAGAGCCCCCTCTGGGGACCTCTAATAGGCAACAGATTTTCACAGTAAAGAAACCGTGTAACCCCTTCAACTCCCAACCAAATATTTTTACCCTGAAAATTTCACTGCCAGAAGCAGCTGGACAAACTAAAGACCAGTTATACTACCCCGCAAAGCGTCTAAAGTAAATCTTTATAAATGCTTAAGTGGTCAAACCCCAAGAATAAATCATATTTAAACAAGGCAATACAATAGCATAATCACACCTTTCGGTGGAAACGTTGTTAAGAAAATATTAATCTTATTCAGAATATGAACAATAATAATTTGCATACCCTGATCTGCAACAAGCCAACGACAAGAATTATCAGCAAAAAGTGCAATTTTTTCTACAGGCTTTACTCCAACAATTCTTAGGCCTTCAGAGAAGTCCAAAATCTCCTGTTCCAGCTGCAATTACAAAAAAGCTAAATGCCTTACAAATCTATAAGGTATCACACATTTTTTTATGAAAACTGGAAACCGATACTCATTGAAATAAAGCAATATTAGGAATCAATATGAAAGCTACCAGAAGGCATGAGAAAATCATGCTTTCCAGCACAAGGAACTTCTTCTGGTTTCTGAAACTTTTGGATATAGAGGAAACTTATGCAGGGGATTTGAAGAGAAAATAGTACGATAAAACAACTATCATAGATAACTGAAAAAGAAAAGAAATTTAACCTGTTTATAGGTCATATTTGAAGGTGGATCATGGTACGGATCTGTTAATGCTACACGATCCCCATATTTCTCAGCTGAAGTTCTCCAAATGTCAGGAACTGCCTGCCACTCATCGGCTACCAAGGTACCATTACCATCTAGTAATGCACTTTCTAGAAATGGTGAATACCTTCTTATCTGCACTTCATCTGTCTGTAACAGAATAATTTTGATATAAGATACAAATACATTTCAGAACCTTCTAGCTGTTTATAAATCTGTATATCAGAATATGTTTACAAATCCAAATTCTTTAGCTTTGCCAAGCTAAGAGAAACAAACAAAATTTCCATAGAACCAGAATTAGTATTCTTTAATATGACATTATGATATTAGTACATTCATGTCTTATCAAGTAACGGATTAAAGAAACCTAATATTCATCTAGATATATTTATAAGACTAAAATAAAAATAAAAATAAAAAAACTGAGGAACTATTCTATGGAAGTGAAATAGTCTAAAGCAAATCACACAAACATCAGACATAGGGAAATATAGGCATATAATAGTATGTATGAGTATTTGTGTGTGTTTTGTATTAGTGCTTAGTTCATCTTTGAAAAGAAATTTACAAAACAATGAGTATATAAAAGCAATGGGTCCATGTAAATTTTATTCTGTGTTATTAATGCACAATGATGCGCTTAAGTCCGAAGTCCCAACTCTCCAAGTACCACCTAGAATGTGAATTTCATCATATTCAGAAGGTAGAACGTATTAGTAAAGATTATTAGGAAATGGAAGTCCTTTGGGAAAAGGCCACATGTTTCGATAAACCGGGTACTTCTCTTTTATAATTTACTTCTAATGACGAACTTTTTAGTATTCCTAAAACATTTACCGCTGTATTCATATATTTAGGTATCTTTCAGTATTCAAATACTCTTCCATTACATGAATATCATGAATTGCTTAAATCTAGTGACCAAAAACTTGAAAGTTGTTCTAAAGAGGCAAGCCAATCATAGACAATCTAATTATCGCATTAAGAAAGTTTGCCTCTAGATGCAAACTTAGTTTGTTCCAATCAACTGAGCATATAACAGATGTTTCGGCTGTCAGAGGGGGACTTCTAACTTGTAATTACAGGGAGTTTTCCAAACCACGTAAAACAGCTGTCTTCATTTCACTGATCTATTATCTTTTATCTTGTTTGTTGGGTTTTCTCATAAATGGACCCCATTGTAAATCAGAACCCTACCAATAAAAGACAATTGTCTTTAAAAACAGAAAAATCATGGTAAGAACGGCAGGGCCAGTGTAGCTCAGCAACAAAAACAAATTTAAAAACTTATGAAGCCAACAAACACAGAACATGATTACAAGGCAGGTTATATCTCACCAGCATTGGTAACATTGAAATGCAATATTATGACTTTATGAGTGCACAGAAAGTATACTAAAGTCTATGAACTAGTAACTAACCAATCAAACTAATGAAAATTGAAAAACGTATAGAATCGTGAAAAGGGTAACCTTTGATAGGCAAGAGACACGAAACCCACGATTCTGAGGAAGCCCAGCTCGCCTCCCATGACACTTTCTATGATGAAACAGTTGTGTGCTTCTGAATTTGCAGTTGGGAAAAAGGAACTGAAGGGCCTGCCCACAATCAGAAGGGCTCAACTTGGGCACTAAGGAAATGGTGGCCATTTTTTGCAGAAACAAGTAACAGGGGAAAGTGGGTTCAGCACAGAGGTACCAGCATAGCTGTGTTTCTGGGTTCTCAACGCATGATTTGTACACATCCAAAAGAAGAAGAAGAAGAGAAGAAGGAAAAGGAAAGCGAGAAGAAACAAAGGTAAGAGACGTGGGGTTTGGGCAAGTGTGATATAGGATGGGATCTTTGGCCGTGTAGAAACAAAGACGGAGACCCAGTTTTTCAGTCTGATAAACAATTGCATGAACTTCTGACGAGTATGCGTCTGCTCCCTAAAAGACAGAAATAGTCAAATTCAGTCCTTAATCAATATTCAATATTCCAGTCCTGACTTGGACCACCTAAAGAAAGGGATCCGTGGTTTCAGCTTGAGTTACAATTCCTCAATTCCCCGTAGAGTAAGTGTAGATATTACTAGCAAATTGAGCCGCGCCATGCTACGGGTTTGTTTTTTTTCCAAGTTTCATATATAATAGATGAATACTCATAATCTAAAAAATATCGGCGTTACTTAGAATATAATTTTTTTTTTGTTAATAATAGATTAACAACAAATGGGATACAGCAAACAACAAACTTTTTTCATGATTTGTAGAAATTTACAAATACAAAATAGAATTGATTTCACTTAAAAAAAATTAAAACAAAAAAACAGGAAATAAAATTGAAAGGATATATGGTTGAATTGTTAAAAAAAAAAGACAGAATTGTAATTTCAGTTAAAAGCTGGGGGCAAAACCGTCACTTCACTGTTATATAAACAGTGATGATAGTGCGACCACATTTAGTATATGTATAATTTCAATTCTGGACTTCTGGATCACTTATTTTAAGGGTGTCTAAGAATTTTACTTGGCATATGGATAGGACTGATCTTAAGATTAAGATTCAGAGACCACGGTGGCATTTGCAGTAAGCTGCAACTAGCATATAGTATTTTCTTACATTTACATACATATTAATTTTCATACTTTAAGTTCGGCTACAAACTGGATTAATTAAGATCAAGATATGTAACTTAATAGCTGTGAGGGTTTTTTTTATTTTTTATATGAAGAAGGAATTTCATCAGCCAGAGGGACACATACAATAATTTTTCATACTTACACCCTACATCAATGATAAAAGAGATTAATTAAGATCAAGATATGTAGCTTAATAGCTGTGAGGGTTTTTTTTTTTTTGACATGAAGAAAGAATTTTATTAATCTCATAGCCGGAACGGTACAAATAATAATTTTCTATACTTGCTCCCTACATCAATGGCAAAGTATTTTAGAAACAACTAGTATCATCCATTGTAACATTGACGCTCACTTATTCAATGAGCCTACAAGATTATAACAAGGTCTTATAAAAAGTTATAAGAGAATCTATTTGTCAATGCACTCAATTGTGGTGTTTAATAATCCTCTTTAACCAAGTGTAAAAACCATTGTATAGAATGTAGGCTAAGAAAACCTTCCTCTTGGACCAAGAGTGAGGTCCAAAAGACCCAACCTTTGCCCAAGTGAAGCAAGCCAACCGAAGCTTGCTCACCAGCCACCAAACACTGACAAGGATGCTGTCAAGACCACCGAGCAGCTTCATCAGTCCAGCAACAACTGTCATATCTATATAACCCATTACGACAAGAAAGTAGTGGTAGTACCCACAGTGATACATAGAAATAGACCTGCTCATTATACATTCAAAAATGTAGAGATAGTAGAGATCCTCCTTTAATGTTACCTCGGAGGGGCTAGAGATCTAGGTTCCTAATGCAAGGAATTTATTGAAATTAGATAAAACTAAAAACATAGGGTTGGGCCAAGGGCAAAGCCCTAGTCCAAATTAAAGGCCGAATGGGGTAGCTCAAAGAGGAGAAGCCCAAAACCCCAAGGCCCAGCAGGATTTGGAGCAAGGCCCCAACTCATCATCATCCTCATGCGTCTGCCCGTGCAACACCACCCACCACCACCAGTCCGCCATATCGTGCCGCGTCGACCCACGCCCCAATCAAGCTGCGTCGGCTGACCTAGTATACGATGCACCACCACACTTCTCCAAAATCGAAAGCCGCTGCCCAGATCATTCAGGTCTTCACCGCTGTACAACTCCTCAGAACCACGCCACCGCTTGTCCTGTCAGAACCTCGCCGCCACCCAGATCTGCATAGCCCACGCTGAAGGCTGCTATCCTTGCATAATGGAACCACATCTAGAGATTTCGTCTGGAACTCACCACCACCACTCGTCCAAAACCTTGAGTTTCAAAGCCTCTTTTTATCTATACTATATTTAACATAATAAGCTCTGTTAGTATTTTTTTTTTTTTTTTGAAATCAAATCCCTGGGGAGAAATAATATATTCATCACGAGCCAAAATAGGCCGTTACATATCCTTCCACTGCCATTTATAGACAGATAAGAAGATAATAATAGTAGTCAAATTGGTGAGTATATATATATATAAGTAGACCTACTCATTATATGCTTAAATACATAGAGGTAGCTGGAATCCTCCATTGGTACTACGCCAGAGGCGCTACAGATCCGGGTTCCTATATAAGAAAAATTATTATAATTAGAGAAAAAAAGCAAAAAACATAAAGCTGGCCTTGTTCCAAAGCCCTAGTCCAAATTAAACCCCAGCAGCTTAAAGAGCAAAAGCCCAACTCAAGGCCTAGCAAGATTGCTGGAGCAAGCCCAAAATCCATCTCCATCATGCGCAGTGTCCGTGTAGCGCCTCTACCGCACCGACCCACGCCCCACCAAGCCTCCCCGGTCGACCCATACCCCACCAAAACTTCACCGGCCGGAACCCAACATACGCAGCCTGGCCTATGTTACCCCGGAACTCTCTAGCCACCAACCCGCTGTCGGATCATCCAGAAGCTTCACTACCGCACAGCCCCTCAAAACCACACCGCTGCTTAGTCAATCAGACCCTCACTGAGGCCAGATCTGCAGAACCCATGCCAAAACCGGTCATCCCTGCGCAACACAACCACCACGCATAGACTCGTCTGATACTCACCACCCAGCCACCCATCCGCATCTTGAGCCAAAATCCTCTCTCTAGAACATGCTGAGCAACATTTCGTTCACACACCTGTCCTCCAGAGACCCATTAGCGGCGAGGCAAACCCAGACAGATCTCAAGCGTCGCCGGAGGAGCAAAAATTCTCAAACCTTAGACCAAGAGAATCCAGATTTTTTGGAGCTCTGTTCGAGTTGTGGCCATTAGTGCGACGTAGCTCCTATGGATGCTTATCACTTGCTTCTTGGTCATCCATGGCAATATGATAGGAGGACTGTTCATGATGGATACAAAAATACATATGCTTTTGTCAAGGATGGATTCAAGATCATTTTGGGGCCATCTAAGTTCAGACCTGGAGAAAAGGTGTCGAAGGTGGAAAAGAGCAATTTTTTTACTCAATCTGAATATAGAAAAGAGTTGGGAGCAAGTGGCCAATGTTTTGTTCTTGCTATTAGAGAGGAGAATGAAGACAGCCACGAGCAGCCTCTTATAGTGAAACATCTTCTTAAAGAGTTTCATGATTTGTTTCCTGAAGAAATTCCACATGGTCTCCCACCTATGAGAGACATCCAACATTGCATTGAACTTGTGCCTGGAGCTATTCTGCCAAACAAAGCAGCCTATAGAATGAGCCCCAAGGAGTATGAAGAGTTGCAACGACAAGTAGATGATTTATTGGCTAAAGGTCTTATTCGAGAGAGTATGAGTCTATTGGCAGTGCTCACCCTCTTAGTACCTAAAAAGGATAGGTCTTGGCGAATATGTGTTGACAGTAGAGCCGTCAACAAGATCACTATTGATTATCTCTTTCCAATTCCTTGGCTTGATGACCTTCTTGACCAACTTCATGGAGCCACTATTTTCTCAAAAATTGATCTATGCAATGGCTATCATCAAATAAGAATGAGACCAGGAGATGAATGGAAAACAGCATTCAAGACAAGGGACGGTCTCTATGAATGGATGGTTATGCCTTTTGGTCTCTCTAATGCTCCTAGCACTTTCATGCGCCTTATGAATCATATTTTTAAACCCTTCATTGGGAGATTTGTTGTTGTCTATTTTGATGATATTCTTGTGTACAGCAAGAGTGAAGAACAACACATGGAGCATCTTCATCAGATTTTCAGTACCTTGAGAGAACAAAAGCTCTATGCAAAACTTGAAGAAGTGTAAGTTTTTCATAGATAATCTTGTCTTTTTCGGGTATGTAGTCTCTAAGGAAGGAATCAAGATGGATCCAAGTAAAGTAGAAGCAATCCTAGACTGGCTGGTACCTAAATCATTGCTTGGGATACAGAGTTTCCTTGGTCTTGCATCTTTTTATCACAGATTTTTCAAAGGGTTTAGCATTATTGCTTTACCTATCAAAGAATTCTTAAAGGGGGACTCTTTCCAATGGACCAATGAAGCTCAAAAGAGCTTTGAACACATTAAACCGAAGGTAACTGAAGCTCCTATTCTTTCACTTCCATATTTTGATAAAGTCTTTGAAGTTGAATGCGATGCTTCCAACATGGGCATTGGAGCTGTGCTTTCCCAATGAGGAAAACCAATTGCGTTCTTTATTGAAAAGTAGAATGACTCTCGCAAGAAATACTCCACATATGACAAGGAGTTCTTTGCAATTTATCAAGCCTTGAATCATTGGAGTCAATATCTCTTGTCCAAGCCATTTGTTCTCTACTCAGATCCCCAAGCTTTGAAGTTCATCAATAGCCAAAATAAGCTGAGTAGTCGACATGCTTCTTGGGTTCAGTTTCTTCAAGCTTATAATTTTATAATCAAGCATAAGTCAGGTAGTCAAAATATTGTGGTTGCAGAGTGCTATGCAAGTAAAGGTTGTAGGCTTTGAGGTCTTGCAGGAGCTTTATAAGGATGATGCTTATTTTGGGAAGATTTGGACTGAATGTGTGAAAGGTTCTTGTCAACCTTTTCATCTTCAAGATGGTTACCTCTTCAAAGGTAACCGTTTGTGTATTCCTGATTGTTCCTTGAAAGAATCTATTGTCTTAGAAGCTTATGTAGGTGGGATTGGTGGCCACTTTGGGAGAGATAAAACTCTTGCTGCTGTTCGTGGGCATTACTATTGGCCAAAGATGGAACAAGATATACTAAGGCATGTGCAGAGGTGTAAGTTATGTCATGTTGCAAAGAGTCATGACCAAAATATAGGTCTGTACACTCCATTACCAGTAGTTAGTTTAGATTTTGTTGTTGGTCTACCAAGAACTCAGAGAAACAAGGATTCTATCATGGTTGTTGTTGATCGATTTTCGAAGATGGCATACTTTGTTCCATGTAACAAGTCCTTAGATGATTCCCCTGTGGCTGACTTGTATTTTAAAGAGATTGTAAAGCTCCATGGCATTCCTAAGTCCATTGTCTCTGATCGAGACTCTAAGTTTCTTAGTCATTTTTGGCGCACTCTTTGGAGGAAGCTTGGAACTAATCTTAAGTTTAACTCTTCTTATCACCCACAAACGGATGGTCAGACTGAAGTTACCAACCGTAGCCTGGGCAATCTTTTGAGGAGTTATGTGGGCAAGAATATTTGGCAATGGGATTTTATTTTGGCTCAAGTTGAATTTGCTTACAATCAGTCTGTTAACCAAACTACTGGTCATAGCCCATTTGAAATTGTGTATGGCCAAAATGCTATCAGTCCTCTAGACTTAACTCCACTTCCAGTCAGCCAACATTTCAGTGGAGATGCTGAAGAGAGTAAGAGGCATCAAAAGGCTGCATGAGCAAGTTTAGAGTAAAATTATACGGCAAAATGAAAAGTACAAGAAGAGTGCCAACAAGCATCGCAGAAATGTTGAATTCAAGGAAGAAGATTTAGTATGGATCCATCTTCAGAAGGAACGTTTCCCTCCTGGGAAGTTTGGTAAGCTTAAGCCTAGAGCAGATGGTCCATTTAAGGTGCTGCAACGAATTTGTGAAAATGCCTACAAGATTGAATTGCAAAGTCACTACAATGTTTCAACTACCTTCAATGTGGCAGACCTCTCTCCCTATTATGAACAAGACAATCATGGAGGCTCGAGGACGAGTCTTTTTCAACCCGGGGAGATTGACACGGGAGTGTATGAAGCTTTTACTTTGGCTGCATTACCAAAGGAGTTCTAACTACTCACATTAATTGCTCAAGTTGAAGGCCCTAAACCATAGTCTTCTAATCAAATTGATCGAGCTGGTGTTGGATAGTGTGAGAATTAATTAGTTTGTCTTATGTTGTTGGCTACTTTTTCTTGCTTCTAGGAGTCTTTTAGGTGGCGTTCGGTAACGTTTTCAAGTCATCTTTTTCATTTTATAAAATGAAAATGGCTTGAAAATGCGTTCGTTGGTCTGTTTTCAAAAATGCAGAAAATACTTTTTGAAAATAATTTTTTATTTTACTCGTAAAACAGGAAAACGATAAATAGACGTTTTCACCTTTTCATTCTCATATTTTAGAAAACACGGAGATATATTTTCCAAAACAAAGAAAAAAAAGAATGTGCTCTCTTCTTCCATATTCTCACGTCGCTATCTTCTTCTCAGGTCTCTCTCTCATCTCTAGTCACAATCTTCTCTTGTTTTTGAAAATTGTTTTCGAAATAAGCTACCGGACACATTTTCGGATCTCAAAAATCCATTCTTGTTTTCTCGTTTTTATTTTCAAAATCGGTTTTTGAAAAATCATTTTTAAAAACGTTACCGAACAAGCCCTTAGTTTTCCATCAAGTCTTTACCAGTAGTTCTCTTTAATTAATAGTCTAGAGAAGAGTAACCTATGCTTGGAAGGTTGTTCCAAGAGTCCATTTATTTTTAGGAGTCCTGTGTACTGCGGAAGTCAGTTTTGAGGAATAAATCAGTAGCCTCGTTTGGTTCGTGGAAAGGAAAGTAGTTCCTTTGTCTTTCCCATGGGAAGCGAAATGAACTTTCCGAAGAACTTTCCATTCCGATGTTTCGTAATATAAGGAAAGTTATCTGGAAAGTTGTTAAAAAGTATGTAATTAATGGAATAAAATAATATGTTGTGAGTAATAAATGCAAGGAAAGAAGGGGGGAAAGTGATTCATTTGGAGTATGGAATGAACCATTTCCCCCCCTACTTTCCTTTGCTTCAGGAAAGTATTTCCTTTCCTTTTGCATCCCAAACACAGGAAAGGAACAACTTTCCTTTCCTGATGCTTACTTTCCGCGAACCAAACGAGGCCTAAGAGTTTTCCTAGAGAAGCTTCTCTCCTACTCTGTATCTCTTTGGATAAGTCCATCGAGTGGTGAGTTCATTACTTTAATCCTTTGGTAAACACTATAGGTGCTGAATTCTCTGTATCCTAGAGTGTTGACTTGGAAAGGGGTTTGAGTTTTATTTCATTCTGCTGATCCCTCTCCCCTCTCATCTTTCAATTCTCTCTCAGACCTACCTTTCTTATAGGTGATGCATTAAATTCAGTTATTGTCACTTTGATATGTTGTTTATTTCATTATATACTTGACTATTTCCTAGCCTATATTGCTAGCTGTAACAATGTTACGTTATAAATCCAATTAACCTGTGCATCTGTTCAGGGAACTTCATTTGCCTCAACAATTAGGACTGTGAAATCAAGACAAACAGCTGCAAAACCCATGGAGGCACTGTGAATTGCATCCTCGGGATCCAACTGGCATTTCTGGGACGGATAAGCACCTTTCAGTTCTGAACTCATCGTATGAACTACAGAACCCATGCTTTGTGTTGAAGTATAGGCACTCTATTTCTTGTTGGGTTTAACTAAATAAGATGAAATGGTTTTGCTCTGATAATAGGGACCGGTTTTTTTAATCTTTTTGACCTTGCAATTTCATGGTTGCACTTATCAAGGACCTAATTTCCGATATTGATCTTGTAGTGTAAAGCCTAGCTAGCAACCTAAACGTCTTTTCCCTAGCACAAGTTTCACCATCAATTTATAATATATATGAATTTTCAAGCATGAGCACCTGATCATATCAATAGAGTTCCAGATCCTGAAGGTGAAACCTAGCCTTTATTAATCTATTTTTACAAATATGAAAGTTTTACATGTAATTCGGCTACCAATGATCTCCGGCCACTAACAAAAGCCAAGATGCATTATCATACTCCAGCATCTCCACTAACAAAAGCCAGGATGTCATGAATAACAAGAGGTTTTCTTAGTGTGAAAGTTTTACATGTAATTCGGCTACCAATGATCTCCACTAACAAAAGCCAAGATGCATTATCATTCTCCAGCATCTCCACTAACAAAAGCCAAGATGTCATGAACAACAAGAGGTTTTCTTAGTGTTGAACAGTGACAAGCGTGGCCCACGACCCACCATTGTACCAATACGGTCCCAACTTAATTAACCACTCATTAAGTGTTGGATTTTAATCACAAAAGACCTCGGTACAATTGGGTGAAATCCACCCACTTATAAGTTATATTTTATTTGTCACTTTTCCAATGTGAGATCTTTCCTCTCCAACACTTAGCTTGGTCTGTACTCCCTTTATGGTCTCTATTCAAATCTGAAGGATTCTCTCACAAGCCAGTATAACAAGTTTTTCTGATGTAAAACTGTTTCTGTACGTAGGATTCTTGTATTTTTTCACTACCCACTCACTAGCTAAGGTTTGATCGTTCATCTCATAGGTTTTCCTTTGCATTGGTTCCAACTTCCAACATTATTAGTGTGTTTGTGTATTAAAATAGGTACCGTGTGCAAGCATCTGTAAGACATCCTTCAATGAAATATGAAAATTGTTATAGCAGATAAATACTGATACGGATGCATGTTCTTTTGAACGCACAAATCTGGAAGATATTTACAGATTTGGGAAAATATCATTTCATCTGATATATACTGACTAGTACGAGGTGTCATTATCAATACATAATTAGATCGACCAAGTGCAGATTGAGAAGAATTAAGAAGGTGAAGAGATGCAGCATAGCAATCTGTTTTTTTGTTTTTGATGAAAGTATCTTAACATTCACGTGCGCGCACATTGTTTTCTGTTTGAAGAAAAAATAGATAGACAAAAAACAAATCATATGCTTTGTCTATTCCGTTGACAAACTTTTTTATTCTTTTTCCTTTTTTTTTTTTCCCACTGGGAGGGTTATATTGGACTAACCTCTCCTTATATCCTGTTATATCTTTCCTTTTCTCTTTATTTTGATTAAACTGTTTCTTTAACAAAAATCTATATATATCAATTCAGGGTGCTTCAAACTAGTTTGGATTAGTGTTGCTGTGTCGTGCAACAAGAAAAGGAGATAAAGTTAAATATACAATATCTCTTTTATTTGGATATTCAATTCCTCAATTGCTTGATTAATCTCTTTGCTACGTGAAAGTTGATTGTTTGATGAACATATTGTTCTTTTAGACTGCATATTAGTCATAGAAGAAGTATTATCAATTCCTATCGACTTAAATTAACTGTATAACGTGCAGAACAAATTTTTTTTTTTTTAAATTTCATTCACTCTACAGAATATGCAAGTTGATTAATCATGGATGAAGTTAGGACGGTCAAATCCAAAGTATTTTGATGGAGTCGCAAATTTCATTGATTACGCAACTAGGCATGTAAAAGACAGTGATGGAAGAATTGTCCATGCATTAAATGTCAAAATGGAGATAGAGAAGTTCCAATCGAAGTACACAGACATCTTCTGTACAAGGGTATTCTGCAAAGCTATACTGTGTGGTATAAACGTGGGGAGAAGGAAGATAATGATAGTGGTGAGACTGGTGATAGTGACACTGATAGTGATGGTAATGAGGCTGGCAAGTGATTATTACAAAATGTTATACACTGTCACTTGATTTTGATCATATCAGTATTGGAGTTTATGTGGAACGCAGAAATTGATATATACGGTCTTGAGCAGGTGTGTTTGTATGAGCATACTTATTTCTTGATTCTATAATAGTCGTTGTGTTTTGACAGAACTAAATGGATTTTGAGTACCTATATATTTTAATGCACACTTCAGCTATTTTTTGGAATGAGTTTTTGGTTCAACTTGTATATATAGACAGTAATATTGCAAGTGGGAGAATATAAGAAAATTGATGGACTTATCACTTTTTATAGTTTAAGTAAATAACTTTTCATTAAACTCTTGCAGATAATAGGAAATATATAGTTTGCCTAGTTAGCTAATGAGTTTTGATTTGATAAATACAGAATCTATAAACTCTAAGTAGGTCTGGGACCCTTTTATGGGCAAGGCTCAGATTATGGGCAAACGAGTTACCTAGATTGTGCCTTTTCCAATTGTAAAGACAAATTAGCTAATAGTAGACATGTTTATTAAAGGGTCCTTGACCCAAAGCCCCAAAATAAGATGAAATTATCCCACTTACCCCAACAACATATTTTTATTCTCAACCACCCAATTTAATTTAAAAAGACAATTTTACCCTCAGCTAAATTAATAAACTACACTATATGGCATCGAGCTCTCTCTCCTCTCCCTTATCTCTCTCCTCCGATCTGACTCTCTCTCTCTCTCACAGAGCCGTGAAGGTGCAGCCGGCGATGGTCGTGCAGCCCAGAAGCCGACGCTCGTGCAGCCCGTGGCGAGTTTATGCAGCGAGCTCGGAGTTCCTTTACATCACCTTGGTGCCCGGCTGCCCACCGATGAACCTCGTCGCCGTCGCCGCAGTAGTTTCCGATCAGATTGGGGAGCAGATCCTTCATTCTCTCTCTCTCCCTCTCTCTCTCTCATATCAGATTGGGGAGCAGTACCACCGTCATCATCTTCTCTCTCCTCCCTCGGCTCCGTCGTCTTCTTCGTTGTCGTGGGTGGCTTCGCTGAAGTCGATGATGGCCGCAAAGCCGCACGCTAGGTAGGGGAAGGATGAGGTGAATCTGTCTCCGTTTGGTTTTTTTTTTTTTTTTTGGCTTGCTTCGTTTTCGAAATAGTTCAGTGGCTCGTTGCGTTGCTTCAATTATGCAGGCGTCGCTTAATTGATTAATTCATAACAAAGTTCACTGCTCGAATTGCTATACGGTTGCTGAAAGAATCAAGCTCGTACGTGGGTTATAGAATTCCATGTGATATGTTGGTTCAAGTCATATTTGACTTATTATTATGAGAAATATTTTTGGCATTGTTCCTTTGGGATGGTATGCAGTTTGTCAATTTATCGTTGCGCCTTTCTGTTCAACAATTCATAATCAAAAACTTCTACACAAACTACTTTGCTTTTGGGATGGTACTAAAATTGCTGCAAGCGGTCTATTGCTTTTGGGGGGCAATAGACGTCTATTGGGGGGCAATACATGGCTGATAGTCGTCTATTGGGAGGGCAATACATGGTTAATAGACGTCTATTGGGGGGCAATACATGATTGATAGACGTCTATTGCCCCTTTATTGGGGGGCAATAGACGTCTATTGGGGGGCAATACATGGCTGATAGTCGTCTATTGGGGGCAAAAAAACTTTCCGGTGGGTGGTAGCCGGTGATCGGAATCCGGCGGCCGGTGACCGGAATCCGGCTGCCGGTGATCGGACTCCGGCGAAGTCCCCTATGGTCTCTCTCTCTCTCTCTCTCTCTCTCTCTCTCTCTCTCTCTAAGTAACAAAGGTGAGGGTAAAATGGTATTAAAAAAATAATAAAAACAAAAAAAAAAATCTTAATGGGGTATTAGGGAAGACCTCCTTAGAGTGTTTTGGGTAAGAGGGAATTAAAAAAACTTAGTGGGGTAAGTGGGAAAAAAATCTCTAAAAATGGTGTAAATGGACAAAAACCCTTTATTAAAGTCATCTCTAAGAAGGTGTGTTTTATGACTCACCTAGCTAAAGTTGGGCACCAGAGAGCTTATTATTAGACTCCGTAACTTTTCTTGTTTTAATTGTGCTAAATTAGTAAATTACACATGTATCATTTGAGTGATACGGTGGATTTTTCTTGGCAAAGGGTATTGAGTATTGTTCATAAAAATAGTATCCAAACATGAAACAATTAAGGAACTAGTTTCATTACTCTCTTGTTTTTCTTTTTCTTTTTTTTTTTTTTGAATAAAAGCGACAACTTTATTATCAAACTAGTAACATTACAATTAGCTCAATATCGAGTAGATATTATATACCGTGACTTTTACTCTTCTCTCTCTGCTCTGCTAGGTTTAGGGTTAGGGTTTCGAGTATACAAAGTTGTGCGGCGTCTTACCTTCATGGCTGCAGCGATCGCATCCATGACTGCCAGACTTGCGACTAAACTATCGCTCAAGGAGGGAGAAGAACCAGTTGATTTGGGGAATCTCAGAGTTCTGGGGAAAGAGTTTCTGGCTCGGAGTTTCTACTTGGTAGGAAGGCTCAATACTTGCAGGGGGCTGATGCTGGAATCATTCCGGAGCACTGTAAGATCTATGTGGAGGTTGACTGGCACCGTAGAGGTACAACCAAGGGGTGACCATTTTCTGTTTATGTTCACCCACAAAAGGGATGTTGCTAGAGTAATGAAGGGAGGACCGTGGGGCTTCCAACGTGCCATGACTCTCCTGAATGACTACGATGGGTTTTCGGAGATCTCTGCAGTGAGGTTGGATTTTGTTTAGATCTGGGTTACGCTTGATGGCATACCTACGGGTATTTTGACTTAACCTACCATCCGGTTGGTTGGTGGGACAATTGGCGAGGTGCTGGAGGTGGATCGTCCAGCCCTGCGTAGGGGCGATGCTCGGGTCAGGCTTGTTCTCTCTATCCTTGATCCAGTGTGCCTCGACCGTAGGGTTAGGGTTTCTCCCTCTGACGTCCTAACCCTAAGATTCAGGTATGAAAGGCTCCTTGGGCGCTGCCACTCCTGTGCTATGCTGAATCATGGTGGTCAGCGATGCCCTAGGGTGGACGAGTTGAAAGCTGATGCTAGGGCGGAGCAGAGATCGCAGACAGCGGGTGGACCGTTCGATCCAGCCCCTGTCTCTAGGGCAAATGTCCAGCCCTCTATCTCTTCTCCATTGCTTTCTACTTTCAAGGTCCCTGGCTTGTCGAAGAGGAAACCAGTAAGATTCGTGAGCTTCCTGCGCTTGCATCTTCTGGTACTGAGGGTACCTCCACCCAAACTCAGGTGGTGGGGATGGGTCGGCCCAGAGCTGAGGATGATCCTGTGTATGGTAAGTGAGCCAAGCATGGTTTGGCTTTGGTGTCGGTAACCCTGCAGCCGAGAAACTAGGTCAGAAGAAAATTTTAAAAATAAGTGCTCACAAGGGACTTGGATTCTTACTCAAAACTGTACCTTCATAAATATAATGAATGCTACACTTTTTTTTGACTTTGTCAAGGGAAACCCAAAGGCTTCCTAGGTCCAAGATAAACCCCTTCGGTGCATTTCAACCAACTGTGCATTGCAGCACAGTGCCACACTTACATACGCCTATTCCATACTCCATTAGTAACAGTCATCTCACATATAATTAATTACAATTACAAAAGTCAGATGAAGATGGATTAGTACTCTACTCAAACCTGACATTACATGAAACGATTGCTGCCTGACTGACAGCACGTCCCCTCCTTGCAAGTATGAAGTAACTATGAAATGCTTCAATTTACTACATTCTTGTTTGCCATAAAGATATTACAAATATTACTGTTTAACAAACAAGATTATACCAGCTGGACCGTAAAGTCTTGGTCTGGCTATGTACGAAGGCCACCGTAAACCTTTCTTTTTCTGGGAGGTGAGGATATAATTCTTACATATAAATACATGAAAATCTACATACTTTAACTGGTATATATTAGGATCCCAGCTAAGAATTTTTCTTGTAGAGTTCATCTATTTGTTCCTTGAACTGTGCCACAACTTTGTCTCTTCGAATTTTCATAGTTGGAGTCATCAAACCACTATCAATCTGCAATAAAATTGTATAATAAATCAGCCAATCAGTCAAGTCTGCAACTGGGATGCAAGCATTGATATTTACCGTAAAGGGCTCGTCCACAATCAAGATTGGTCCAATTTGAAATGAACACCCTGAAGTCCTGCATTATATAGAAAGAAGGTTATAAGAAACTAAGTCTTGTCTTAATCCAGAGTCGCCAAATTTGAGAGTACCTGAGATGCATGAAACAACTCTCACCTCACCCAGAAAAATTTCGGATGCAATAAAACAATTCTCGCCTCCCGCAGGTATTATATAATAAGTACCTTTAATACTAACAACCTCATTTTATTCTACTTCCAAATTGGAACTTGGAAATAATGATTCCAAGAGAAACAAAATATTCTAATTCTGAGGAGAATCTATGCAGGTTACTAATACCTGGTCTCTGTGACAACTGTCCTCATAGGCCATAGTTCAGGTTTCTAAAGAATCTATGAGAATTTTTAGATACTCTGACTTAGTAGATGTTCATTATGATCATATTATGGCAATTATTATTTGATTGTTTGTAAACATAAGAACTTTAACCTTTTAGTTCCAATAGAAACATGACTGAGTCAATAAGCATGGGACTCTGTAAGTATGGGATAGGTCAAACATTCAACTTCATGAACCAAGGTGTCGCATGCAGTGACCCCAAATCCATCCACTATATCCAGAATAGCTGAATAAAGAAATATTACCACTTTCTCAGTTCTTCATATAGCAAGCCTGTCAATTTGTCCTGACTTAGGTCAGATGTATTAGCATCGACACTCAACGTCTTTGTCGCTGCAAGTAAGGCCTCTTCTTTGTTTGGAACAATTATTGCCCCAAGGCGCCGTTGATCCTGTACATACACGAGTAACATTGAATCAGCATATATCCCCTAAAAAGTAGAAGACTAGACAACTGCAGTTCTGAAAGTGAAAACTAAATGGAAGTCAGCTGCTTAAGCTTAACCTGGCCAATGACGACAATTTGTTGAATTAGACTACTTCTCATGGCAGCTTCCTCAAGCTCTACGGGTTCAACGTTTTCTCCTATTTTTCAAACAAAAGTTAAAAATAACCAAAAATACCAAAAATCTGGGATAAGAAAGATCAGGTAAACACATTAATACACAAATTTAGAGTTGCATTCATATATTTAATAGATTCAACTGGGGAATTTTTACTTTAAGACTGTTTTCAGATCTTTTAATATAAAAATAATAGTTGACCCACATCTGAGCAAAACTAGGCTTTTGCAATTATGGTTAGCTAACAAATTTAACATCAGAATTGGAAATCAACAACTAAAGGCTCTTATTATTTTTTATAAAGAATATTAATTAATTGAAACAGCAGCATAAAAAATGTCAAACTGTACTCTAACAAAATTTGTTCTTTGATAAACACAAATTGGCACTACAACACCACATCCATAATCAGTTCTAGATTATGCAAAGAGATGAAGCATGGTTACATTATGGTGAAAATATTAAACATCTAAACAAAGTATAAGCACCATAAGGCCAAAAGGAAAAAAGAAAAATTGTTGAAAGTTAAATCAACCTAGAGTTGCAATCATTTATAGTATGATGAAACAAACAAAGCACAGAAACACCATGTATAAGCACATTACATTATTGAATACGCTAAGTTCTCAGAACACATAAATCTGCTAAGGCAATTGTATAGCTGAGAAAGAAACAAGTGAACACAGATACTGTATCAGGATAACTGTATAAACTGAAATGTGCAAGTTTGGCAGTGAGAGAGACTGATGTTGGATGTCTATTAATAAAAAACAGTCATTCAACACCCGTACATACTTTTAATGATATTATATTTTTGTATCTCCTTAATTTTCATGAAATTTTCCATATTAATGCTTTATTTTAACACAATAATGCTATTTTCAAAATTACCACCCCAAAGTAATATATGTGAGATAAGTAAATTCCTTTTTCAAATCAGCATATTCCATTACAAGGAAAAATGTTTAGAATCATGCATTTTTAAAGCTAAACAAACCTGTTGAAAGGACTATAGTATCCTTAGCACGTCCTTCAAGGACAACAACACCTCCACAACGACGGCTTCGACCTATTGAGTGATGAGGAGCAATCCAACCAATATCTCCGGTACTTAGCCAACCATCCTCATCTAATACTTGCTTTGTAGCATCTGGATTCTATTTCATACATTAAAAACGTCATTTTCTTTAATCCTGATAAATCAAAACGATGAGAAATAAAAAAATCTTATCAGCTATTAAACTAGAAGTAGGTGATTTTCAAGGATAGTGGATTAGTGGTGTGTCTATACAAATACGTGGATAGTTGACATGGATGTAGTACAAGACACAGACCCATGCTAAACTAATTTAGCTACTTCAGTACTAAAAACAGTAAAAAGAGTGTTTTAGTTCAACAAAAATTTATTTGGTCGAAATTCTAAAAACTTGAAGATTACCACAAATTTAACAAAAGGCCCTACAGCTAGATCATCTATTTAATGAGGAAATAAACCTTTTAAAGAAGTGAACAAGATTGTTGGTTATATCTTTAAAGGCCCCATTAACAATGCCTCTGTTACATCTTCTAACGATCTTTGTTCTAAATCACATGTGCACTTGTGTTATCAGCGCATATGGAGAAGAATGGGAAAAAACATCTTTAGGGATGTTTGTTCACAAAATGACTAAAACCTTCAAGCATATCCTTCAACAATTCAAAATTATAAAGATCATTTTGATCAATAAAAACAATGATACCTTATAATATCCTTTCATCACTTGCGGACCCCTGACGTTTACAATGCCACTTGAACCAGGTGGGAGAACTTCACCAGTTTCAGAGTCTACAACTTTGAACTCTGTATGTCGAAGTGGATGCCCAACTGAACCAAGAACCTTCAAAAAATTAAATCTGTGACATTGTCATACAGTGCACCAGACTATACAGGATATGATTGACACTAACAAGAAATTGATAACAAAGTCAGAAAAAGTCTAAAAGGTATAAACTGACGAGTCCTAGAAATGGTTTAGGACACTGAACAAGTGAAGACTTGATCTAAAGCACACTTGAGGATTTCAGTATATGAACGAGATTATATATCACCTAAAAAGATAAACTTAATACATGGTAACGGCATTCTATTAGCAATAAGAAGAGCCTGCCAGTCCCTATTTACAGAGGGTAACCGTTATGATTAGTGAAGTTTATATCTTTACCACATTGATTCGGGGAACCGTTCTATTAGCAAAGATAAAGTATTGATTCAAAAAGCTTGAGTTTGCAGGAGCCGAACCTACCAGCATGTATCAAGCAAAAACTCAACAACAACACATAACCCCCCCACCCCCCCCTTTCCCCCAGCGATTTACAGGTCCACACAACAGAATCTATCTGGGCTGTACATGTCCAGAATAGAAATTACCAGAAACAGAAGTAATGATGAATTAACAACCAGGCTCTGATATATCATGCTAAATTTCCGTTTGATTCTTAAAACTTAAGCTGTCAAGAAGCAACAGCAACAATGCAAATCAAGCACTACACAGCAAACCGAACCTATCACTGATACCATTTTACTGTAACGCCCCAAAATGGTTGACGTCACAGCGCCGCGAATCTTACGAAGCTTAAGTATTGTCAAAGTAATACTCAAACTTCTTAAGATGCGCAAGGCTAAAGATAACAAAACTAAGTTTTTGGGCAGCTGCAAACTTGATATTTGGAATCAACGTGTCTTCAAGATCCCAACCAACAATGTAACAACTGCATGAAGGGTGAGACTTTCAAACACATATACAAAGTCGGGCAAGAAGTTCTACTTAACAACAGCTTTATCATCATCATTCCTTGAATATTTTCTTATAACTTTCAGTTTTGATCCTACAGAGCAAGTAATAGATTGTTTACATCTGAATATTTCAATTTGAGTAATCAAATGCACTATCACAGGTGTGCTTAACAACAAAGTACATACAGTACATTTTAATGTAAATTAGTTATATCTTACATTACAGTTTGGTCTCCGAGCAGCAACAACAGGAGAACTCTCTGTTAAACCATATCCATTCTGCACTTTTACGCCTATTGCCTGCAAATGTACAATACTTATATGACAGGAGCAGATTATCCAGACTACTATGGCCAGAAAATAGGTGGGCGAGTTCAACCTCAAAAAATTTATCAATATGTGCTGGCAAACTACCTCCTCCACTGATGCCAGCCTGCAGGAAGCCAAGGAAAGTTCTGCTTAGTCCCCTACCTTCATCATAATCAATACCATATGAATGAAATATAACAATCACGAAAATTAACAAGAGAATAAGTTATCTGTTGTAAACATGGAAACTTCTGCAAATGAGGAAACAAAATGGAGCCGACGAGCAATTTCTATCACTTTTTTGGAAACTAGGATTAATTGAAATCTGCTTCTTCAAAATATTTCTATGAGTGTTATGGCCACGATCAGTGAAAATGAACCAACAAATTTAGAAAAGCGAGTCTTAATAGTTGAACCTAAGTACAATAAATAACTTAAAACTAATAGCACCGTACAGATTGCATTATTCACAAAAACAAGCCGCAAGATACATACTATTTCAAAGTCAATTCCTATCAAAAGAAGATGACACAAAGAACTGAAATAACCTGACTTGTCAGTCCAAAAAGTAAGAGAAATAACCTTTGATATTCCAATAGCAGAGTGAATTTTACTATAGACTAGTTTTGTTCCCAACACATGCAAAGGCCATAATATTGCAGCAACAATCCTTGCCCCCATCCAATCAACTAGTGAAGCATAATATGAAGGCTGCTTCTGGTTCCTTGTTAAATATGTCCCCTGTGAACCACATTGAAATCATCCAATGCAATAACTTTGGGTGGGAAGCCAGCAGTTTCTTGTGAAATAGACAAAATAGTTTGGCAAGAGGATACAAAGTACGCAAGCATTAACCGATTGAATATCATAAAAAAGCACGAGACTCAAAGTGAGAATTGTTCAACGCAGGACGAGCACATATCCAAATATTTTTATGGTTTTAGTTTTATGTGCTTAAGATCACCCGTGAGAATAGAAAATAGCTCGATTTAAACAACACAAAAATGCATAGTAATTCAACCTCATAAATTCTCTTAAACTCCATGTATGCCAAACTGATCCTTAGGAATGAAAGTGCAATAAGCTTACGAGCTTTAGAACTTGTAGAAATCTGTTTCTGGATCCCCCTGCAAGAGAAAAAAAATCATTTAAAAAAAAAAAAAAGAGAAGAGCTCGGGGTGGATAATAGTGCAACACTTAAAAGATCTGGATAAACAAACCCAAGCAGGGTTCATCACTTATTGCTACTATTACAGCATAAAGTTTCAGAATTGAAAACCACCAGGCATACAGGTGAGAAATAGATCAATAATACAAAAAAATAAATGAAAAGTTAGGTATGTTGCACAAAATCTAGATAAGCTAGATACTGTTACATAATATTCCAAAGGACTTAACTAAATGCAATAGAAATCATTTTCATCAATCAAAAGCACAGCTGCAGTAGCACCAAAAGGGAGAGGGAACAAAAAAAGAAAAAGAAAAAAAGAGCATACCTGTAAAGTGTCTCGTACACTAAAGGAACTGAAACGACATAATTTGGTTGATAATGTCGCAGATCATCCAATAGGATTAAAATGAACGCTTTTGCAAGTATAATGGCCGTAATTATATACTTCTAATTCTTCATCAGTCCCAAAAAAATTAGTGTAAATTAAACCATCGAAATAGTTGTGAGGATTGGAGCAGAAGCTAAATGCTTGACCTCCTTATGATATACTTACAGTGGTCTGTAGAAACAACATTTCAGCTACAGAAATCATATTTCGCAAAAGTCTAATAATACTAAAGCAAACAGCATTTCTACATGTATGAAAATCAATACTTTCAAATAGTAGTACCTTCAAGTTCTTCACAGTTGTGTATACTTGTTCAATTCCATATGTAAATGTGAAATACTCAGCAGCTCGTTCATAGGCATGCCATGGTGGAAGCATACTGAGAAATCTGTCCCCAATTTCAGCAGGTACAACATCCCAGAGGTTTCTTATCTGTGAAAAAGAATGGAAACATGGTCTCAAAACAGAATTAACAACTATGGAGCGAAGCAAGTATTAGCTTCAGTTATAACAAATGAAAATGGGGCCAAAATGCAAAGCAGGGAAGAAGAAGGAACAAAGAGGGCGGGGGGGGTGTAAATCAGGTGATCGAACTGCACCTACGGACGATCATTTTCATATGAAATGCAACTTATCATCCAGAAAAACAAACACATTACATTGTCACTTATATGATCTTAGGATTTTGTAATCTTTGAGATGGCTCTTTTGTGTACATCTCATATAACAGGATGATGCCTGTATTCAACAGTACAGTTTACCTAACAGATAGAAACAGTAAGATTGGAATAGTTTACTAGATGCAGTAAAAACTCCAGATTTATTGCTTTGCCAATATATATGTATATCAGAAAATAGTACCATGACTATCTATAACACAAACCTGATGTAATAAATTTCGATGAGTGAGCATGACACCTTTCGGGTTGCCTGTTGTTCCACTTGTATATACTAGTGTAGCAATATCATTTGAATTGATAGCTTCATGTGTATAGTATTTCCCTGCAATTATGCCACATATCATAGGTCACATTATATTCCAGTTGCAGAAAGACGAATATTAGATCAAGAGAAAAGGATTGGTGAAAATTTATAACTTTTGACTAATGCATGGTCTATGATAGTGAGTAACAAGAAAGAGGAAACACAAAGTTTGGGATAAAATAAAAAGAACAAAAAATAACACCCTTTAGCAACAAGTCTGAAACCACAATTCAGAAGAACTTTTCAAAAGTAGCTTAACGTAAAAAGGAAAATTTTGATAAAACATATAGATGACATACGTGCATCATTAGAATTAAGCATACGCTTGCGGCTTTCTCGTCCCAAATCTAGAATATCCTTGTAGTTAAACACAGGAATGTTTCCATGATTGGCCAGGCTTGACTTCTCCCCCCAAAGCAGAATTATAAATTTCATGACAACCTTGGAACAGAATGGTTCTGCAATCCGATTGAACAATTCAGGACTATCCACAGCAAGTGCAACACTGCAGAAGCAATGAAATTAAACTCAAGATCATTCTGTGCTATCATCAAGGGAAAAGAGAATGAAAGATGATTTTACATGTACATTTTACGTATACTAGCACAAGATGTGGCTTTGTATGTCTAAGTGGTCTATTTTGATCCTAAATCTGTCCTCAGTTGAATAGAGAGAAAGAAAGAGAAGGGAAAAAAAAAAAAAAGGAACTCCTCCAACCTTTATAGAATGAGAAAGCGACATCAATAGTTATTGTCAAACAGTAATAATTTCAAGATTGCGAATTAAAATATATAACTATAACTCTCTAGTTCTGTGAGACTCCTCATATACTTTGTATTTATACTGTACTCAAGCAAATATAGTAGTTGCAGTGATTGATGCTTCATAAGAGATCCATCAGCCTCCCTGGTACCCCTCAATATTTTCTCTTTATCTTCTTATTTCCTGCCAACTAGAACCAATGTTCTCGCTTGTATCGGTGTTTCTCTATTTGCCTTTTGGCTTTAAAAGAAGTATCAGACAAAAAGAATGGGTTGCAAACAGCCTAGTATAAGTCTATAATAAGTTTCAGCTGTAAAAATCAACAAAGAACAATGAATATCACTTTAGAGACCGTGCTATGCACCAAGTTGGAATGAATTACAGAAATGCACTAAATAGCATACAGCATCTTAGATTATATATGTTAATTTATAAATGATAGTGAGATGTCTAGCACAACAACATTTGAGTAAACGGAGAGCAATTACTGAACCTTTCAGAGTGATTGTATATTTGTATCAATTCTTCAACTGATGACCTTGAACCTCTTACCACATTGATTGCTCCAGTGGCCATTATGCCTAAGCCAAAGCAAAAAAAAAAAAAAATGAGGACGGAGATTTGAACTCTAGAGACTGAGCTACGTTCACTAATGATATATAACTGTAAAAACTAATTTCAAATACAAATCATGTGTACCAAAATTGAAATTACTGTAGTGTTTTCAGAGAAAAACATAAAAAATAAGTCACTTACACTGTCTATTAAGAAGAAAGCGAGCAGCTAAGTATTGTCACGTCCATACTGAACATATAAATTTTCGACCTTACAGTGTATACAGTGTATTCATTAGAATAACTTAAATGCAACAAGATTAACTCTTAACAAACAACTACAGCCATGTCAGACAAGATGTTGGAACACAAATGTAGATGTTTACTTAGATTCTTTTGTATGCTGCTCAAAAGCGGATTGACGCTGTTTTGTACCAAGAATAGGAAATTCATATGAAACAATTCAGAATAATTAATGAACAAAATATTACCCGAATCAAAATTGCATTCTCAATTTCACAACCTGTTTTTTAGAAGGAATTACTATATTTCGCTATCTGCATAGATAAAACATGGACTTGATTTCCTTTCAAGCATACACTTTAGTTCCTATACCAATTATCGATAGAAGGCCGTGAAATTACAAGTTTGAGAAGCATAGTGTGCTGCCAAGGATCCAAAACAAACCCTATCTCATAGTTGATCCAGATCCTCACTGCTAGCTTCCACAAGGTCTCCTTTGTTCTCCATCCAAATCACCCAAAAACCAGCCACCACAGCGCATCTCCCTAAAGACATGTTTTTTTCCTGTCTCCAAAGAATTTATATCTCTGACACATGAGAGCATTACATGAACCTGATAGTCCCAGTTCTAATGTGACTCCCTAAAGAACGTTTTCCATAGAGACAGAGCAACAGAAAACTAAAGCAACATGTCATTTACAAAATTTCAGCTGCTCTTTGACACATAACACACCAGGACCCACCATTTTTGCTCACTCATATAGCATCAAACCTTCTCTTAGTTGACCAGATTCATTTCTGTTACATTTTTAACTAAAGCTGCCATCAACTTGCAGAGAGCCCGCTCTGGGGACCTCTAATAGGCAAGAGATTTTCACAGTAAAGAAACTGTGTAACCCCTCAACTCCCTGCCAAATATTTTAACCCTGAAACTTTCACTGCCAGAAGGAGCTGGACGAACTAAAGACCAGTTATACTACCCCACAAAGCGTCTATAGTAAATTTTTATAAATGCTTACGTGGTAACCCCAAGAATAAATCATATTTAAACAAGGCAATACACAATAGCTTAATCACACCTTTTGATGGAAACGTTGTTAAGAAAATATTCATCTTGTTCAGAATATGAACAATAATAATTTGCATACCCTGATCTGCAACAAGCCAACGACAAGAATTATCAGCAAAAAGTGCAATTTTTTCTACAGGCTTTACTCCAACAATCCTTAGGCCTTCAGAAAAATCCAAAATCTCTTGTTCCAGCTGCAATTACAAAAAAGCTAAATGCCTTACAAATCTTTAAGGTATCACACATTTTTTTTATGAAAACTGGAAAACCGATACTCATTGAAATAAAGCAATATTAGGAATCAATATGAAAGCTACCAGAAGGCACGAGAAAATCATGCTTTCCAGCACAAGGAACTTCTTCTGGTTTCTGAAACTTTTGGATATAGAGGAAACTGGATGCAGGGGATTTGAAGAGAAAATAGTACGATAAAACAACTATCACAGATAACTGAAAAAGAAAAGAAATTTAACCTGTTTATAGGTCAAATTTGAAGGTGGATCATGATACGGATCTGTTAATGCTACACGATCCCCATATTTCTCAGCTGAAGTTCTCCAAATGTCAGGAACTGCCTGCCACTCATCGGCTACCAAGGTACCATTACCATCTAGTAATGCACTTTCTAGAAATGGTGAATACCTTCTTATCTGCACTTCTTCTGTCTGTAACAGAATAATTTTGATATAAGCTACAAATACATTTCAGAACCTTCTAGCTGTTTATCAATCTGTATAATATTCATCTAGATATATTTATAAGAATAAAATAAAATAAAATAAAAAAACTGAGGAACTATTCTATGGAAGTGAAATAGTCTAAAGAAAATCACACAGACATCAGATACAGAGAAATATAGGCATATAATAGTATGTATGAGTATTTTTGTGTGTTTTGTATTAGTGCTTGGTCCATCTTTGAAAAGAAATTTACAAAACAATGAGTATATAAAAGCAATGAGTACATGTAAATTTTATTCTGTGTTGTTAATGCACAATGATGTGATTAAGTCCGCAGTCCCAACTCTCCAAATACCACCTAGAAAGTGAATTTTATCATATCCAGGTAGAACGTATCAGTAAAGATTATGAGGAAATGGAAGTCCTTTGGGAAAACGCCACATTCGATAAACTGGGTACTTCTCTTTTATAATCTTTTATAATGACGAACTTTTTAGTATTCCTAAAACATTTACCACTAAATTCATATATTTAGGTATCTTTCAGTATTCAAATACTCTTCCATTACATGAATATCATGAATTGCTTAAATCTAGTGACCAAAAAGTTGAAAGTTGTTCTAAAGAGGCAAACCAATCACAGACAATCAAATTATAGCATTATGAAAGTTTGCCTCAAGATACAAACTTTGTTTGTTCCAATCAACTGAGCATATAACAGATATTTCCAACAGGGTTTCATGAGAAAATATGAGGGCTCTCAGAGGGGGACCTCTAACTTGTAATTACAGGGAGTTTTCCACCCTCTCTGCCTGCGAAAATAAGCATCACAGCCGAACCATGTAAAACAGCTGTCTTCATTTCACTGATCTAATATCTTTTATCTTGTTTGTTGGATTTTCTCATAGATGGACCCCATTGTAAATCAGAACTCTACCAATTAAAGACAATTGTCTATCAAAAAAAAAAAATCATTGTAAGACGAGCAGAGGCAGTGTATCTCACCAGCATTGGTAACATTGAAATGCAATAATATGACTTTATGAGTGCACAGAAAGAGTAACTAATCAATCAAACTAATGAAAATTGAAAAACGCATAGAATCGTGAAAAGAGTAACCTTTGATTGGCAAAAGACACGAAACCCACGATTCTGAGGAAGCCCAGCTCGCCTCCCATGGCAGTTTCTATGATGAAAGAGTTGTGTGCTTCTGAATCTGCAGCTGGGAAAAAGGACTGAAGGGCCTGCCCACAATCAGAATAGCTCAACTTGGGCACCAAGGAAACAGAGGCCATTATTTGCAGAAACAAGAAACAGGGGAAAGTGGGTTCAGTACAGAGCTGCAAGCATAGCTGTGTTTCTGGGTCTCAACGCATGATCTGTACACATCCAGAAGAAGAAGAAGAAGACAAGAGAGGTTTGGGCAAGTGTTAGAAGGAGGGGATCTTTGGCCGTCTAGAAAAAAGGACGGAGAGCCAGTTTTTCTAAGTCCCATAAGGATTGCATGGACTTATTGGAAAGTTAAAGTAGGTCACTGCTCCCTAAAAGATAGAAAAAGTCATTTTCCTTTCCGGTCCTTGATCAATATTCAATATTCTGGTCCTGACTTGGACCATCTAAAGACGGGGGATCCATGGCTTTTTGTTACTCAAACTGTTCCTTAATTCCTCATAGAATAACTAGAGATATTATTTCAGTTCTGGATGGCTTTAAAAATAAGAGGGTGTCTAAGAATTTTACTCTGCAAATGGATAGGCCTAGATCTTAAGATTCAGAGACCACGTTTGCATTTACAGTAAGTTACATATAGGATTATCTTGTATTTATATATACCAGCATATAGGGTTATCTTATATTTGATAACGGACGTGGAGCTGAGCTTCCCAGTTAAGCTGGGTTCCAAACTCTAATTTATAAAATAAAAATAAAAATAAAAAATAAAATAAAATAAAATAAAAAAACAGATCTTGTCCATAGCGGAGCTCCGCTTTGAAAATTAACTTGTGAAGTTCGTGTTTTTTGTCACTTTTCGATCGCATATCTACATCTCGATCGTTCAGTTTTTAGGTACTAGTGTATAGATCTTCTCTGCAAATTTTCAGCCAAAATGATGATTTTTAAGACATTGATAATTTTAGGGTGCGGCTATTGCCACCCTACCACTTTCTTAGTTCACCCTACAAACACATAAATTATTGAAAGACTATATTACCCAGATGTAAAATGACTAATAAGTACACTAATTTTTAAAATTCCAAATATGTACAAAAAAATAATACATAAATAATTAATATAAATAAGACTACTTATTTCTCATTGGATAACATTAATTTTTATCTTCTCCATCCAAATTTGAATTTTATTTTTTTTTTTTTGTCTTTTTGTTGCCTCCTCATCGTTAATTCGATATTTAATTCACAAAACTATTGGTGTTAGCTTCATCAAAATCTTTGCAATACCCTTTGTGAACACCGCAAATAAAAAATTAAAAACACCGCAAAAAAAAAATCAATCTCTTCTTCATTTCTCATAGCTGTAAATTTATTAATATTTTTACATGGATTGAAATAGAGAGCATTGAAATTGAAAACAAAAATAAAAAAATGGAAGTAAATCAGATTATGATTTTATTAGGAAATTTTAATATATTTATTTTTTTATTGATATAAATTAAATGAGAGATTTTTGTAAAAAAAAAAATTAATTGGATATGTCATATAAGGATATTCTTAGAAAGAGAAATGGGTTAGATAAGTAAATTTAATAATTGAAATTAAAATGTAGGGTGTAATGAGCAAGTAGGGTGAACAAAGAAAATGGTAGGGTGACAATAGCCGCACCCTTGCCTTAAAGCTAGTAAGGTTCAGGTTGACAGATTCAGTCCGTCCATTGGTTTAAGCGAGTTCGATACCTTAACGATCATCAATTTGGCTGAAAATTTGCAGAGATGATCTATACACTAGTACCTAAAAACTGAACGGTCAAGATGTGGATATGCGACTAAAAAGTGACCCAAAACTTGAACTTCATACATTAATTTCAAAGTGGACCTCCGCTCTGGATAAAATTTGTATATATATAAATATATATATATATATATATATATATACTAGCATTCTTCATACGTGTTTGCGTGTATAACAGTTTTTTTTTTTTTAAGAAAATAAAAAAAAATGAAATAAAACAATTATTGCAGAAGAAAATAGTAAGAGAGAAAAGTAAGGGTTGGGAGATCATTTTATTTTTCTTAATAAAAATCTATTTTGTAATTGTCATATTTACCCTTATGATATAATTTATTCTCGACATTTTTAACATCCTTAACCCAAAGTACCAAAATGAGCGAAAATTATTCAACTTACCCCAACAACAGATATTTTTGTTCTCACCCACACAATTTAACAAAAAATGATCATTTTTCCCTCTCTCTCTCTCTCTCTCTCAAGCATGACCCCGTTGCCAGTTGCTTGGACCTCTTCTTTGACTCGTCTCGGCAGCTGGAAGAGGAGACCGGTCATCTCCGATCCAAACTACCGATTACTGATTATGGAGATGGGAAGAGCCCCGAAAGCCTCTCAAGTTCCAAAAAAATTTCCCCAGATCGAGGCGTCTCATCTGTATGGATGGCTTCGTCTCGATGTCCCCCCCTTCATGTATGTGGTCTCTTTTTCTTGAGAGAAACTTCCTAGAGAAAGAATTGAAGGGGAGAATATTCCAACAAGTTTCTTGGTTTTCCGGCAACTCCGACCTTTATCCAGCACGAGCAAGGTATCAAACAACATCGCCTCATCGAGCTCTACATGTATTCATGTTCAAAATTGAGTTTTGATTAAGATTGAGTAGAACCAGTTCAGTATGAACCTGTTATTTCAACCTCGACGAAGGTGGAGTAGAAGCCAATGGAACTCAGGCAGTTTTTTTTTTTTTTTTTTTGGTAAAATCAGGGCAGAAGGCCCAAAAGGAAAGAAAAAAAAATTTGTCGAGGGGCAATAAAGGTCTATTGGGGGGCAATAAATCTATTGAATTGATGTAAGTCTCCCCGGAGCAACCTCTCTTGCCGGTGACCACACTCCAGTCCCAGTCAAAAGCCGACTGTCAGTTCCACCAAACCAACCAGGCGACCGCACTCCCAGTCACAGTCTCCCCAGGAGCCGACTGCCAGTACCACTGCCACCGATACTATCTCAACCAGCGAAGTAAGGGTAATGCCCTCGCAACCCAGCGAAGCTAAAGATACGCTTTAGCAAACCCGTGTTTTCTCCCAACTTCCCAGTGATTGCTCTGCTTAGTCTACAACACTAAGTATCGATTCGATGAATGTAAGAGATCACAACCAAAGCCCTTACCAATAAGGCAAGAAGTCCTTTTCTGGAAGGCATAGAAAAAAACCTTGTGACGAAGGTTGGTGCTCTCCTCGTCCACATCATTTGATTCAGAAGTCAGGTCAAGAGACGCCCCGACGATTAGCACCCCACTGTACTGGCATGCCCGCAATCACAGCAGCAAAAGAGACTGTTTGCTACCCAAGATGGTTTTGGAGCCAAACATTTTGGCACGCCCAATGGGACCGCACTAGAGTCGTTTTGTGTTCGCCATCATTGGGATGCTAGAGGAAAATCTTTTCCAAAAGAAATTCCTGAAATGCCTGTCTTTGTTCCTCTTCCTGTCCCAAAGAATGCCAGCGTGCAAGCGTAGAGGAGCGACTTGCCATCTTCCAAAAGAACAATGACGCGTTCTACGCGAAGATGAAGAAAGATAATGTGGAAGCGCGACTGAGGCAGGAGGACATTTTTAGCACGATCTAGAAGCTCGAGCCTAGATACGGCAAGCGCATGAGCAGAGGTGGCACGATGTGCAACAAATTCGAGAAAACCATCAGCAGATTGTGAATGTCTTTGCGACCCAGCACAAGCAGACCTCATCAGAGTTCGCAACCTGGTGCGAGGAAGGTTCTAGCTTGGCTACTCAAGTCAGTTCGCATCAAGGCGAATTGGAACGTCAAGAAGCCGCTAGCAAGAGGTTGTTTTTGAGACTGAATTGCCTATAGGTGGAAATCAATCCAAGGGTCTCACTGGTGAATCACAGCCATACACAAAGGCTGTCCATGGAGAAGATGGTCAACAAGATTGTTCTTCTGACAAGAAAGTTGTCTCTGAACATGTACTTGACTTCTCCAATGATCAAGCCAAATATGTGGCTACTGATCAGATGCCTGGGGGGCAAGACGTAGCCCACGTTCATGCTGGTGATCACCAAAAGCAAGTTCTTAAGGATTCTAATAGCCAAGCGGTGATTAAATATGATTTAGGCGACCGAATTGTGGTTTACCAGGAAGAAAAGCCTCCAGAAGAAACTTGTCAAAAAAGATGTGGCCTTGCTACTGGACGTCGTCATGACCAAGGAGGTAATCAAAACCATGATCAACTTAATTGTCAATTAAGTTGCTATTTGCCTACTGGGTTTCATCATAATCAAAAGCATGGTCAAAGGCATGGCCCACCTTACTGTCATCAATTTAATTTTGGCCATGCTACTGGACGTCATGGTGAAGGAGATCAAAATCATGGCCAACTTAATTATCAATTAAGTTGTGGTCTTGAAAACCAATATGTGGCTTTATTAATCAATTCTACTTCAATTTCTTCATCAATGCTTCAAGGCCAAGCGGTGGCTTTGATATATGTGGAGGATACATCTGCAACCCACGTTGTAGAATGGCCAGAACAATTTTAGTGGCCAGTTTGTCCTTCGCGATTGTAAGTTTGAGTATCATCAATACAAGTTAACTCTTGTTTATAGTTATTCAAATTTCTTGCAAAAGGAATTTGTCTATGATACTATACATTCCATGGAGGAGTCTCAATATGATGCCTGAAAAAAATATAGAGGCAAACAAATATCTGATATGTCTATCTTTGAAAAAGAGATCAATTCACCACTCTTTGGTGACTCTAAGTTTGATCTCGATGCGGAGCCAATCTATGATGAATATGATGATAGTTACAATTTGCTTAGTGGTTCCAAAAGTCATATGCAGTAGTTCAAGTCCTTTAAAGCTCTTGATATGGAGAACTTTGACCAGCAAGTGGTCGTCTATAATAGCCAATATGTGGCTTATTCTGAAGACGCCATGTTCTATGAGATGGTAGTTGGCGACAAAGCCAATCTTGGAACATCTTCATCTCTAAAAGTGCAATTGAAGATCATGCCTCGCCAACCAACAAAGATACTTGCGGGGGGCAAGATTATTCCTCTCACAAGCCAAATATCTTCCAAGTTGTCGACGCGAAGTATCTTTGTTACTTTCCTGCAAGCTCCCACAAAGACGGTTGTCATGCAATAAATTTTGATGCATCAGAGCTTGGAGTGAAGCATAGGTGGACTTCTAGAGGTTAGCCAAACGTGTTGCTGCTAGCTTTTTTTTTTTTTAATTTCCTGTCAATTTTCATTTTTGTACTTTTATTTTTGTCATTTGTAAAAAAAAAAAATTATATATATATATATATATAAATAAATATATAAATAAATAAAATAATACAAAAAGAGCGTTATGGGTCGTGAAGGACGCAGAGACGTCAGCGACTGGCCGCGAAGCGAGTATTCGTGAAGGAGGTAGTATATTAGCAAACGTTCGCTAGGGACCCTTCGCCAAGGCTTCTGGCAAGAGATGATTACGTGAAGCAAATGTTCGCTTAATATACTACACCAAGGTCTTCCAAAGAAATACAGCTAAGCGGAGTTCGCGGATATACTTTGCCTAAACTTCGCCAACAAGATTCAACTAAGGCGAAGTCAATCTAAGGGCCATTGAGTGGTCTTTAATGGAGAGTATGCCAACCACAGTGGTAGACGTCCAGGTAGAGCCAATAGGGAGGCTTTTGACGCTAAAACGGATTCAGGTAAAGCTCTCTCTGTCGGCGAGAATGAGAAAAACTGAACTGCAAGAGAAGACATATTGAATTCAGATTGATCTCCCACAACTGCTGGGAAGAATGAAGCTCAATCCCCAGGAAATAGTGATTGATTGAACTCTTTGCTGATAAATTGATCCTCTGTGGACTATTTCTGTTGGACTTTCATCACAAGTCTGAGAATATGATATATGCCCACAAGGTGTTTGATGGAATGTTTGAGAGAAACGTTTTGTGAAGATGACATGTGCAGCCCTTGGGGGGGGGGGCAGAAATATTAATTCTCATGTTAGATTACAACTGCAACTGCAATATGTCGGTGCTCTACGGGAGACCCTGCGCATCAAGCTAACTAAGTTGCAGTGGAGACAAGCATAATTAAAGTTGCAGGACCACCATTCCTCTTTTGTCAAAGAATTCACACCTACAGGAAGTAGGAGGTGATCTGATTTGGCTTTATATCAACACAGTGCCTACCTTGTGGCTATATGTACTTCAACTAAGTTGGTGGCTAAAAGATTTAATCAAGGCCATCACATGCTCGTTATTATTAAACAAAAATATTGTAGCAGGAGAGAAAAGAAATACAGGCTTGATGAAGAATTCTTATTGCCAGCTTGTGGCATAAAGGAGAGAAAGTATGTTGCTGGGAAGCAAATATGGATATGGTATCTCAGATGAATGAATTGGTGTTTTCTATGAAGCAAAAACCATGTGATCATGATGCAGGGTTACCAATTGTGGAAGAGAAAAGCTAGCATTTGGCTAATTGTAGCATACTTTCTGCAATGAATAACTGGTTGTAGCATTAAGAGCAACAGAGGCTTGAAACCAAATTTTTGGTTGGTTAGCCTGATGATTAAGCATGTAGAAAAGCATGATGGGCAGTGTTATGGCTCTAGATACTGATCTCATCAGTTAGTATGTTCTTCTTTTGGATATTAAAATGTCTTAGTATTACTTGGGCCAAGACTAGTGGCCTTAAATTTCTGCTAAAAGGGAAGTCTCTCATGAAGTGTGCTTTCTTGGGCAAGGCAAACTGATTCCCAGGTTTCTTTATCTGTTGCTGCAAGCTCTATATCTGTCCTTTATCATGGCTAAAATATATTTGAGGATTACACATGCCTTGTCAAAATAGATGTTGAAGACTATTTGTGTTGTAAAGAGACCATGACAAAGCTATCAAGGTAAAAGCAGAGATCTAGGACTTCTTGGTTCATACTGGGGGCAACAAGCTGGCAAGGAAGATGTCACTACATATGGTCCAGAGCTTGAAGAAAGAAGTCTTTCCCTAGATTTGATAATGCTGCAAGTGAAATACTTTCCAGGTTCTTTGTCTACATACTTTTCTGCAATTCTACTCCATTTAATGTCAAGGTTTGTGCTACGAGCCAATATTTGGAAGGTGGGAAATCTCAAAGTTTGGTTGAGGCCTAGCTAATGGGGGCTAGAACTGTCAGAGCCAATTGTGGCTTTAGAAAGTCATTATGATTAGGCTAAAATATAGGAGTGTGATCATCAATATTCAAGGCCAGTACATGTGGCCTTTTTGTCATATTCAAGTTTCAGAGCTGTCAGAGATGCAAGTTTTCAAGGCAAGCATTTATTATTTTCTTCACAACCTTAAGAAGAAATTAAGTGGAACTCCTACACCCTTGGTAACTCGCTTCATGAGCCTATTATGCCTAAACCAATGCTTGGTGTCATCATGTCCTCTTGGGCTCAAAGTTGTGGATATTGTGGTCAAAGTAGAGGCACAAAAGATGATTATCTATCCAACAAGGCCAGTATCTGTGGCCTTCTATTTTTGGACATAACATTTTTTGCTAAAGGTAAAAGGTGAAAATTCATCAGAGATGGTTAATAGCATCTGCGATCAAAGTGTCAGGTACTTATTCATCAGTTAATCAGTGTACCGCTTTGATTATTAACTACCTCACTGTTTGTCAAGATGACCTAATATCAGTCAAGCTTCATGGCCTATTTAGAGGCCTATCTGGGATCACTCTAGTGATATCAGTTGAGCCAATGCAAGTGGCTTTAAGGTGACATTATCGCATGATTAGTGTTGACTCAAGACCTCTTCAGTCAAGACGGGGAACTTTGACTTCGAGGTCTGGGGGGAAATGTTTGAACCCAAAATTAACATTTTTTCCCGACAAGAGGGACTCGAAGAAACAGGACCAATATCCGTGGCCCACGCATATATTTTCGACAAGTTCAGAAAATATTGTTTAGAGACTAAATAAAGCCTATTTGGAGATCAAGCAATCTTGAGGCAAATCTAGATACTCCTTGATTTATTATTAATTATCGAATATTTGATAATTAAAGATAATTGATTTGCTTGATCCCGAGTCTAGTGCCAGAGGGAATAATGATGTGAGCCATGCGAATAGTGAATATTCTTATACAATTGATACGTTTGCGAAAGGATAGCGAATACTATACAAGCTGGCGTCAAGAATATATATATTCCTATAATTGCTTTTGGCGTAGTTGATCAGTTAAGGAAAGAGTAAGGACGTGATGCATGCATGGTAGTTATCAAAGCCACACATATTGCAATTAAAGGTGGCATGGACATGGGCCAAAAGTCTTCGCGAAGGCAATCAAGACGTGCATATCCTACCGTTCGCATCCGAGAGTTTACATTCCAAGAGACAATTAATATTTGCCTACATTCTAGCGGCGACAGAGGCGGATAATTATTAATTATTGCATACGATAGGTATCAAAACTATTCAGTGTTTTGATTTGATTGAAGACCAATAACTGTGGCCTAAAATATAGTATTTCATTCCTATTAGGAAGGAGAATCTACGAGCAACCTATATATAGAGGCTAAAGAAGATACAACAAAGGACACAACAACTCTTCAATCAATCTTTATGATTATCCAAGTCTCCCCAGAGCAACCTCTCTTACCGGTGACCGTACTCCAGTCCCAGTCTCCTCAAGAGCCGACTGTCAGCACCACCAAACCAACCCGGCGACCGTACTCCCAGTCTCAATCTCCCCAGGAGCTGACTGCCAGTACCACTGCAACCGATACTATCTCAACCAGTGAAGCAAGGGTAACGCCCTCGCAACCCAGCGAAGCTAAAGATTTTAGCAAACCCGTGCTTTCTCCCAACTTCCCAGTGATTGCTCTGCTTAGTCTACAACACTAAGTATCGATTCGGTGAACGCAAGAGATCACAACCAAAGACCTTACCAGTAAGGCAAGAAGTCCTTTTTCGGAAGGCATAGAAAAGAACCTTGTGACGAGGTTGGTGCTCTCCTCGTCCACATCGTTTGATTCAGAAGTCAGGTCAAGGGACGCTCCGACGACTGCACCCCACGGTGCTGGCACGCCTTCAATCACAGCAACAAAAGAGACTGTTTGCTACCCAAGCTGGTTTTGGAGCTAAACACCTACGTTTATTCTTCATCACGTCTCCATCAATTTGACCACGTGTGTCGCATGTGACTCGTTAAATGAGGCCAAAAAGACTGATTTGCCCTCAATTCATTAAATTTTCTCCTTTATTCATCACTATAGGTGGCAAATGGGCCGGCCCGGCCCATTTTAAGCCGGCCTAGTCGTGCTTCGTGCCGTGCTTGGGCCGGCCAATTTATTATTGTGCTTGGCTCATGCCGGCCCATTTACTTAAACATTAAGCCCGGTCCGGCCCATGGCCCGAGTCCATATCGTGCTGGGCCAATAAACGGGCCGTGCTCGTGCCCATCCACCATAAAACACGATTTTAAATTCTTAAATAATTTTATTTAACTATTTAGAAAATTCAAATAAATTAAGTTCTACAATGTTTTTCTCAATCTTAGCTTTTTAAGATTAGTTTTCTAATAAAATTATTAATTCCACTACAAGAAAGAAAGAAAGAAAGAAAAAAACTCAAAATATATTTCTTTTAAATTGTGAGATTAATCTTTATTAATATAATGAAGATTTAGTATCATATTATTCTTTCCTTCATTCTATAGTTGTATTATTATGAGATTATTCTTTATTCATAAACATATATTTAATATTTAGAAAAAATGTTTTATGTCAAAACAAGGATATAATGTTTTCTTTCACTATTTTGACAACATAAAAGAAATAGCATTGGTGGAATTGTCATGAGATTTTAAATAAAGAGGTCTAATATTCAAATCTCAGCATTGTGGTTTTTTAATATTTTTAAAAACAAAATGAAATTTTGTGTTTGAAACGGGCCGTCCCAAATATGTCGTGCTCGGGCCGTGCCGGGCCCATTACAGGCTAGGGCCGGGCCGGGCCAATGGGCTAATATTCCTAGGCCCAACCGGACCCGTTATTCTAACGTGCTTGGGTCTTGCCAGGCCACTAACGGGCTTGGGCCGTGCCAGGCCCATGCCGTGCTCGTGCTTAGCGGCCCGTTTGCCACCTCTATTCATCACCCTCTTCCTTGAAACAGATCAAATCCAAAACTCCAAACATCATTGTTCTTCCAAAGCCCAAAATAGTTAGGCCCTCCATTTTCGGTGGACACCTAGGCTCAGGGCATTCAGGCTCAGGAGACCCAAGTCTTGGTCCTGATGATTAGAACGGCATCGTCTGACACCACCACTTCTACCAGTAGCGCCACTGCCACACAATATCTAGGTTCATCAACACCATCCTTCGCCGCTGGCACAAGTAATTTGTCACTACTCAATGGAGAAGCTAGCGGTGGTGGAGTTGAAGCTGGTAGAGTTGTCGTTAAAGGAAAAGAGTCCGAAGGAGGAGGATTTGGAGTGTGGCCTGATGCTGAACCTGGACTACGACCACGTTTTGAATGCTTGGTTTGACAAAGTGTCGCTGTTTTCAAAGGCGTTGCAGGGCGGCGATGATGGAAACCATGTCTCTATATGTTCCATTACAGTGAAATTGGAACTCAACCTCTTAACGAAAGAGAGGCTTTACAGAATGGGTTACCAGAACGAAAAGAATAAGTTGGCGGCATCCATAGTGGCTCTGACTAAAATCAGAAGTCAGGCCCTTGGTTTTAGTAAAAAGAGAGGCACTCACTCTATTCTTGGAGGTAGTAGAGCTCGATTCGATTTAGAGAACAAAGATTGGAGAAACCCAGAGTCTAGGATTCTGGTAATGGGGCGTGCGGAGTCCTCAGAGGATGAGTCGGCTGCGAGGATTCTGGATTTTGATGTCCGGCTTCCTCTGAGCATGCTAATGGCGGCGGTGTGTTAAGAAAATGGCCAGAACTCGATGAGAGCTAAGGAACAGCGCCATCGTGACTTTGATAAGGGCTCATTGTTACCCATTTGATACGAAAAATTGAGTCTGAGTATTACTTTGATAACTTTGTAAGTTCGGATATTATATTGTGAGTCACCTAAGTCTCCAGACATTATTGGTGCAAAAAATCCTAAATATAACGATTGAGATGCTCGTACTAGAATTTTTCCTCTGACCGACCGACGCAAACGTTTTCAAATGGCTTTTATTCGGTAGGTATTTTTCGATGTCCCCATCTCATTTCCATCGTTATCAAATGGGTTACCTTTAGTTAAGATAATATTCATTTTTTTATTAAACTTCAATGTGTTTAGACGTGTACAGAAACAATCCAGAGCACGTCATTTAAGGCCGTCTACATAGTTCAAGTGTGACTAGGATTGCATGAACGCAATCAAAGCATAGAAACTGACAAGTGATCAACCATAGCGACGTGACGGTGTTCGCTCCCTGAAAGAAAGGCATTGTCCTTTTCAGGCCGTGATCAATATTCAATATTCCGGTCCTGACTTGTACCATCTGAATGGATCAATGGATATTCTATAGATCTAGATCCATGGTTTCAGTTTTCACTTGGAGATGCAATTGTCTAGGTTTTGGGCTTGTTTTACTTGCTTGTACTTGTATCTTTCAACGTGATAGATTGCACGGGCATGTCATTGATATTTCTCTACTATTAGTGTTATGTTCAAACCATAATTGAGTAGAGCAATTGCTCTTCGATTTTTATAGAAAAAGGGTAGATGTTGTTTCAGTCCTGGCTTGCTTTAAAATAAGAGAGCGTCGGTGGATAGGTACCTGTTTTTTCGGTGAAAGTCTTTTTCTTTGGTGGTGGGTATTGCGTCCTTTTCTGGAGTCAATGGTGGCCAGATTGCAACTTTGTGGATTGCGACGGTTGGTTCGATCGCTGCGTGTTCGTCTTCGTAGCGATCTGATGTGGTTCGAGCGACGGCGACAACGTTGGGTCGTGATGTTTTCGTGTCATGCTTTGGTTGATTGGGATCCTACAAACTTGGTGCTTGGGCTTTGGATCTGGTCTATATTGGGTCAGATTTTGTGCTTGGACTACTCAACAATTGTCTCGAGGGTGTTTTGCCACCCTTTGTCTATGTGGTTTAAGGGCAGGAGACTAGACGGTCAGTCTTTTGGAATGACTCCTATGCCTCTTTGCCTACAACTATCATTTGTTTTCTTTGCATTTGATCGACGAGTATCCAATTGCACCACAATTGAGTGCACTGGTGGTGATTGGATATTAATCATTTAGTTTGGTTAAGTGTGGCAAGACTAGGTTTTAGTCAATATGCTCAATGAGTGAGCTCTGTACTAGTGAGTGATATTGATTTTCTTTTTTTAACTACTTGGTCACTGATTTAAAGAGCAAGTATATAAGGATCTACTGTCTCTGTCAAAAAAATTCTATGAATTTTATTTGTCAAATGGACATGCCCAAATCTTGAAGTTTGGAGACCCGAACCCAAGACGAATTATTTAATAGACCATAAATGACATTCAATAATTAAATATCATCAACTAAAGTGTACAATATGTTATTGTTTACACTAAGCTGCAACTAGCATATAGTATTTTCTTACATTTGAACATTAATTTTCATACTTCGAGTTGTACTTAGAGATCGCCCACCACAAAATGGGAATTATGATCAAGATATGTAACTTAATAACTGTGAAGTGCTTACATATTACTACTCAAGCATCGTTGAATTAGAATTATAAAACGACCGATTGTATTTTACATTTTTAGCTATTTTGACTCAAATTTAACTTAAATATAACAACATAAATGTTCTAACACAGGTCAATTTTTTCATCTAGCTGACCCAAACGTTATCAATTGGATTTTTATTTGGGAAGGTGTTTTTTTCTCGATGTCTCTCTCACCTTGCCATTGTCATCAAATGATTGCGTACTCTTTGTTAAGAAAACTTCATTTTTGATTTTTAACAAGCAGAAAGTTAAATGTGATTATAAGTTTACAACAATAATTCAGAGCACGTTATTTCCATCTAAAAATCATCAAAACCGGCGACCAAAGCTACTATCACAAAATAGTGAACAATTTAACCAACATTTCCACCATCAGTCGTCGTAATGAATTCCCTTTATGAAGTGCCTCTTCTCCGGCAATGGTTCGTAGTCATTTGCCGATCGCTTCCCCGTCAAGTCAATATCATAAACCGGAGTTCCATCAGCGTACAACAATCCCCAGTGCCTCTCTGTTCCAGGCCCACCCTTCTGATTTTCATCATACAATGCAAATATGAAGGTTGGTATCACCACACCAGGCCTCGCTGGTGTCCCAATTGTTGGCTTAGTAACAATTTTTTGTACCAAATTTCGGTTATATGTGGCGGCATCGTGTACATTAGCCCCCGGTTGGTTTTGCTCACTGCTGGAGTTTGGCCACCCAGTCTCCGCTATCAAAAGCCGGATGTTTGGGTAGCCGAGCTTGGTCATGGCGAAGATCAAGGAGTCAAGCATTTGGTCCAGAAGATTGGTATAGACCAAACCACTTCCTGGGTCAGTATACAGTAGAGTAATGTTGTTACTAATGTTTTTCAATAATGCATAGTCTAGGCTAATGTCTTTGGGGTTTGAGGACCATGGGAAAAAAGGGTACACATCAATGAAGAAAAATGACTTGGTCCGGTTCAAGAATCTGAGCAAGGGAACCATGACTGTTTCCGAGATATCGGATCGGAAAGAGCCACTTGATGGTGGGAAACTCGTTTGAACCACGTCCATTGCTAATGGGGTACCTATTTTGATGTTAGTGATATTTTTGGATTTGAGAGAATACTTTATTTTAGTCATGGCCGGGACTAGATCGTGCCATATTTGGCGATCTTGGTCCGAGAAATAGCTGAGGATTTCATTGCCTACGAGGAGGTACCGGATCATGGTTTTGGGGTAGTAGGGGAGGACATTGTTTCTGACCCATTCATCTGCTTTGGATTGGTCTGAGGCAATGCCAGTGATTTCATTGTTTGGGACCATGATGGAGACTGAGATATTGGTTCCAGATAGGAGTCTTAAAATGTCCGGGTTGGCATCATAGAGCTTCACACGCCCTATTTTCATGGATTTGATGTGCTCGATGGACCGGCTTGGAGATGGCAAATTGTTCCCTACCTGCCCATAGTTTATGCCAATTTTGCTCGAAATCTCAGCAACTGTCAAGAGGAAAGAAAAATCGAGGATCATTAGTGGAGGATCATTACTTGCATCAAAAGATGAATATACATTAGTACATAACATAGATAACCAAGGGGTACACATTCCAAGCTAAGTTATAAGACGTATTTCGGTTGTCAAAGTTGTGAACCAAAACCGCAAAGTCAAAAGTAATTCTGCTTTCGGTCCTAATTGACATGTACATTCTCACAAAAAGCGAAAATTCCATGCTTAGGGATAGATTAATATGTTTTGAGAAACATACCTGAAAAACCAAGGAGATGGAATAGCAGAAGGAAAGCCAAAGGTGCCATTTGATCTGTAGGTGCTTTGATCTTATGCAGAATGATTTGTTTTGCTGCAGAGAACTCCCATATGGGCTCATCTAGATATACTGTGAACACAGAAGATGTTAATATTGGAATGCAGAATGTGTGCATATTAGAATGGATAATTTAAATGTTCCATGCAGGAAGGTTAGCTCGCCGAGTGATCTTTGTGAGGGTGTGAAAAGAAAGCTTAAATGATTCAATATGTGGCCAAGAAAATGAAGTAAGAAAGCCATGGATGTGTGACCGAGTTGACATTGATTGATAAAGTAAAAACGCAAAGACTCTGGCATCACAGCTTTGGCTATGAAGCTTGGTATTCCATTTGTTTTTCTTGTTGATTTCATGATTTGTCTGAAGAATAGCCTCAAATTTATACACGAGAACTGAGCTAGCTTTGACAAAGATTGGGCCTAAGCTGGTTTTAACGCCTCAAATGAGCATATATAGCCCATACTTGAGCTTAATAACTATTAGATAATCAAAGTTGGGCCTTGAACATATGCCTTGGAAATAGTGCCTCATATCAAAGTTGGTTATTTTTGTTGGAAAAAGTTGATAGTTACGGACAATGACGTTTACCTGATCAGTAATTTATTAAGAAAATTATGTTAAATCACATTTAGATATAAATTTAATGAAAAAAATTATATTTAAGTTAATTTGTTTTATTTTTCAGCCCTATATGTAAATTATCCTTGAGTATAATTAATTTGATTTAGTTATTGAATAAGTGAACACTATTGTAGTCACAGAATCCTAACATTTAGGGGGTACCGAAGTATAGCCATACCGAAGTGTAGCCTAACATGACTTTGATATTGACGTGGCATTTGGAGTGAGTCATGATATGTTATTTATTTTTAGGTTTATTAATGACTTAACGATCCTCCATATAAAATAATAATAATAATAATAATAATAATAATAAATTTATTTCAAGGGTATTATATTCCTCCTTCTTAATCCGCCTTATTGTCATCCCTACGTTACGGGTTCGAAAAAACGTTGGGATAGCCTTGTACAACCTACCTAAATAATCAACTCAAACCCAGACCCCATCCGCCTACACTAAGCAGAGTTGGTTTTTTTTTTTTTTTTTTAATTATGACCATTATTTGATGGGCAAAACAATATGCAACTAGATCAATTTATCTCCATCTTCATTCCTTGATTCAAGGAAATGAAGCATATACAACCATAACAGCAAACATGGTGAGCAAAATACTCTTCCGTGAGGATGATGGCGATGTATTGAGTTTATTAGATGTCCCACTAAAAAGTAGCATCATCATTAAACAACTTTTGGTTGTAATCGGTTGTGGTAATGTTTCTTTTTCTAATTTATGTAATCAAATCTCTTCCTTGTTTAGATTGAAGTCATAACATGCGGCGAGATCTCCTCCTATCATGTCTACTCTATTCTAGTTTAATCTTGTTTGTTCTAAGACATCATCAGTCATCGCCAAAGATTGTGAAGAGCGGTCACTAATGGATTATTATTGTCTAGAGAAAGAAAAGAGATCCTAGTCACTAGTCCAACTATAGAAATTAGGGTTTGGTGATCTCTAAACATTTTCTTCTACTATCTGGCATTATGGCCTCAATTTTCTCCAAATATATATATACAGTCCGTCTCAGGTGCGGAAGTCTGTACCGAATTTTCGGTACGGATTTTCTGTTTTCGACCACTTTCCGGCCACATTTTTACATCTTAACCGTTCAGTTTTTAGGTCCTAGTGTATAGATCACCTCTGCAAAATTTCAGCCAATTTGGTGATCGTTAAGGCATCCAAAACTGCAATTTACCATTATAAATACGAACGGTTCCGGTTCGACAGATTCGGTCCGTTCGTGTGAAATGCAGTTTTGGATGCCTTAACGATCACCAAATTGGCTGAAATTTTGTAGTGGTGATCTATACACTAGGACCTAAAAACTGAACGGTTAAGATGTAAAAATGTGGCCGGAAAGTTGTCAAAAACAGGAAATCCGTACCGAAAATTCGGTACGGACGTCCGCACCTGAGAAAATTCCTATATATATGAAATGCTAGAACACAATAGCATAAATTAGTCGGTAAATAGGTCAAATAGGTCAAATACTCCAAACGGAACCACCATAGACTCTTTTGGATAAAAGTTAGATACCATGTCACATTTAACTATAAAAAGCTCAAGTTACCGGTCAAGGTATAGGGAAAATTTTATAATGTGTTAACGTATGACATGCATACAATTGCCTTAAAAGTGGTAAAATAAGTCCTCAAAATAGTAATATTAGTCCTCAAAGTAGTAACATGAGTCCTTAAAGTCGTAAATTTTCTTAGTTACCACACGAGTCCTCAAAATAGTAATATTAATCCTCAAAGTGGTAACATGAGTCCTTAAAGTGCTAAATTTTATTAGTTTACCATATGAGTCCTGAAAATAATAATATTAGTCATCTGTTGGAAAGTTTAGCAGAATCTGTTAGAATTGTTGTCAATATCTTTGCATTCATTTTGTATCATTCAGCATCAATCATCTAGGATAGTTTTCCTTTTCTGTCTCCTTGCTTTGTGGAGACTCTTTATTGTAATGGCCGTATATATTTCACACCGATGAATAGAAAGATTCATTCCAGCAAACTATCTTTTTTATTCATCTCTTTCATGGTATCAGAGCAGGACTGAGATCCTGACTCTTCCCTAATCTCTCGTGTTGCACGTCCTTTGATTTACAGCCACCATGGCCATTGATGATGCTTCCGACAAGTCAGCTGCCAACTCTGATTCATCCAAGTCAGAGACTGCATCAGATTTTTCAAAATCTGATATCTCAAATCCTTATTTCACTCATCATTCAGATCATCCCGGATTGGTCCTAGTCTCCAAATCCTTGAATGGAGACAACTACTCCGGTTGGAAAAGGGCTATGACCCTAGCTTTAAACTCCAAGAACAAGCTCGGTTTTATTGACGGCTCAATCAAGGCTCCTTCTCTAGAAGCTGATTCTGAAGGTTATGTGACCTGGTCGCGTTGTAATGACATGATACACTCCTAGATAATCAATACTCTTAATCTAGAAATTGCAGATAGTGTTATCTATTACCCTACTGCTCATGAGGTTTGGGAGGACCTTTGTGAGCGATTCTCTCAAAGCAATGCACCTCGCATCTTTGAGATTCAGCGAGACATTGCCTGTCTTCGACAAGAGCAACTCTCTATATCGGCCTACTATAAAAAATTGAAAAGCTTATGGGATGAATTATCCACATATTCAGATGCAGCACATGGAGCACAGGCAGATCAACAGAAATTGATGCAATTCTTAATGGGTTTGAATGAGACTTACAGTACAACCCGAGGACAAATTCTTCTAATGAATCCTCTTCCAAGTGTTCGTCAAGCATATTTGCAGTCTCTCAAGAAGAAAAACAGCGACTTCTCAGCGTTTCACAGACCTCAGTGGAATCCGATTCTAGCACGGCCATGGCAGTAAGGAACGGTAACAAGCACAATTCCAGTTCGGCTAGAGGAGGAAGATTCGAGCGATTCGATCGTTCCTATTCACAGCTAAACGCTCGCCCAGATCACTCCTCTCCGTTGAACGAAAGACGCCGTTTTGACTCTGACAGGCTTCATGGACTAGGTAGAGGTAGACTGAATGTACCTATTGTGGAGATATGGGCCATTGGGCCCAAACTTGCTATAAGTTATCGGTTTTCCGCCAGGCCATCCTAAAGCTAAATAGAATGCTGGCCCAAATGCGAACGGTTTTAGAGGAACTCCTTCGGCTAATCAAGTATCTAAGGTGTTAGACAATGATGAAGGAAGACCTGCAGTCTCATTATCGGAAGCCCAACTCAAACAGTTATTGTCTCTTCTCAACAAACAAAATGAAGGCTCTACCTCCAAAGCAAATGCAGTAACAAAACCAGGTTTGTCTAAAGTCGCTTCCCGCAATTAGATCATTGACAGCGGGGCGACAGATCATATTACTTCATCATCTCAATTATTACATAAGAATACAAATTGCTCGTTACCGCCCGTATTATTGCCTAGTGGAGAAAAAGTGAATATTGTTGCAAAAGGATCTTTGCCTCTGAATACCATCTATTATCTACATGATGTGTTATATGTGCCTACATTCAAAGTTGATTTAATGTAAGTTAGTCTGACAAGAGGTCTGAATTGTTCAGTGACGTTTTTCCCTTATTGGTGTATTTTGCAGGATCTAGCTACGAAGAGGACGATTAGTTTGGCTAAACAACGTGGCGGGCTGTACTACCTAGTGGCACTAGCGTCGAAAAAGTCAACAACCAACCCCTCCTCATCCACAAATCGCCCAACCTGCAATCTTACCACCTCATCCACTGACCTCTGGCATAATCTCTTAGGCCATGTCTCTTCCTCTTGTTTAAGTTTCATTGCTAAGAATTTTTTGAATTTTTCCATTCAGTCTAATAAAGCTTGCCACATATGTCATTTGGCTAAGCAGAGTCGTTTACCATTCAATTCTAGTACTATTTCTTCTACAAGACCTTTTGAGATTATTCACTGTGATATTTGGGGTCGATATCGACATCCTTCTATTTCTGGTGCCCATTATTTCCTTACTATTGTTGATGATTATACACGTTTCACTTGGATTTTTTTGATGTGCCACAAAGTTGAAGCACAACCTCTCTTAAAACGCTTATTTAGCTATGTTTTCACTCAATTTGAGTCTCGCATTAAAACTTTTCGAAGTGACAATGGTGGCGAATTTCTCTCACTTCGTTCTTTTTTTCAAGATAATGACATCGTTTTCCAACATTCTTGTGTTTACACACCTCAACAAAATGGGGTTGTGGAATGCAAGCATCGCCATATACTCCAAGTGGCCCGCGCTTTAAAATTTCAAGCTCATCTCCCTAGGCAATTTTGGGGAGAGTGTGCTCTCACTGCTGTTCACATTATCAATCGGTTACCTTCACCAATACTTTCTTTCAAAACTCCATTCGAACTTCTTTATTCCAAACCCCCCTGTTTTTCTCATCTTCGGGTTTTTGGATGTTTAGCCTATGCAACCAATGTTCACACTTCTCACAAATTCGACCACCGTGCTATTCCTTCTATCTTCATTGGTTATCCCGTCGGTCAAAAAGCTTTCAAATTGTTTGCCTTATCAACCAAAAAGATTTTTACTAGCTGGGATGTCAAATTCCATGAACATATTTTTCCCTATGCCTCTCTTCAGCCCCAATCCACCATGCCCACACCTCAGGCCCAATCCCTATACTAACCCAGCACTCAAAACCCGAACTCCTTGATTTCAGCTTTGACCAACGTCCACTCTCTTCAGCCTCTTCTTCCTCTTCCCATCCCAATCCCAATCCGTCTACCCCTTCATCCTCGCCCCACCCTTTGCACTTACTCCCGCCGCCGTCCTCAACCCCCCGCATCGCGGCCTCCTCGGATTTGCCTCATCTCCCTCTCGATTCCTCCTCCTCTACGTTAACCTCTCCACGGCCCCAGATTCCCGATTCGCCCATCCATCTCCCACCTTCACCAAACCCCACACCTATTCTGGAACCCGTACCTGCTCCCGACCCAGCACCGGCTCTCGAACCCGCACCTGCTCCTGACCCCACTCCTCTTCGTTGCTCCAACCTTCCGACTGCTCCCCGGCCAAGCTTAACGATTATGTCTGCTCCGCTGTTTGCTCCGACCAATCGCTCTCCCTTGTCCCAGGTCCGACAAATGGTACACGCTATCCACTAGCCCACTATGTTTCCTATCACAGATATAGACCTGCATATCGATCCTATATTGCTCAAGTTAGTGCTGTCACAGAACCTCAATCTTATTCGGAGGCTGTTGCTTTTCCCGAATGGCGTGATGTTATGCAATCTGAATTAGAGGCCTTGCAGGCTAATGGCACTTGGTCCCTCACTCCACTTCCCGCTAGTAAGACTCCCATTGGCTGTCGTTGGGTCTACAAAATCAAGCACAAATCCGATGGCTCTATCGAGCGGTACAAGGCCCTGTTAGTGGCTAAGGGTTTCACCCAATTAGAGGGCGTTGATTATCAAGACACCTTCTCTCCTACTGCCAAGATCATTTCGGTCCGTTGCCTGCTTGCTTTGGCTGCTTCTCGTGGTTGGTCACTTCACTAGTTAGACGTCAACAATGCTTTCCTTCATGGCGACCTCGATGAAGAAATTTATATGTCTCCGCCTCCAGGGCTTCGGAGACAGGGGGAGGAGCATTTAGTTTGCCGATTACATAAATCTCTATATGGTTTGAAACAGGCTTCACGACAGTGGTTTTCTAAATTCTCCGAAGTTATTCGTTCAGCTGGTTTTGTGGAATCCGAGCTAACTACTCACTCTTCATCAGAAAGCAAGGCAAGTCTTTTACTGCCCTTTTTATATATGTTGATGACATTTTAATTACTGGCAATGATCATGTGGGTATAGTTGATATCAAGAAGTTCTTGCATAATAAATTTCGCCTTAAAGACCTTGGTAACTTGAAATATTTCCTTGGTATTGAGATTTCTGCATCTAGGAAAGGCATTTTTATTTCTCAACGCAAATATGCGTTGGAAATCATTAAGGATGCAGGGCTATTAGGGGCAGCTCCCATCGATACACCCATGGAACATGGGTTAAAATTATCTGACAAAACTGAGCGACTCAAGATCCAGGGCGATATAGGCGATTAGTTGAAAGGTTGAATACCTCACAGTTTCAAGGCCGATATTATGCACTCTGTCCATATATTGAGCAGGTTTATGCACCAGCCTCGAAAGGCACATTGGGAGGCAGCTTTATGAGTTGTGTGCTATCTGAAATCTGCTCCTGGTCAAGGCTTATTCTTCTGCTCAACCAGTGATCTGCGACTGCGAGCATTCTGTGACTCGGATTGGGCAGGATGCCCACTTACAAGAAGGTCTACTACAGGGTACTATGTGTTCTTAGGCCCTTCCTTGATTTCCTGGAGGTCAAAGTGCCAGAAAACAGTCTCCCTTTCTTCAGCTGAAGCAGAGTATCGTGCAATGACAGGAGCGTGTTGTGAATTGACATGGCTTCGTTATTTACTTAGAGACTTGGGAGTTTTGCATCAAGAGACTGCATTGTTGTATTGTGATAATAAGGCTGCATTACATATCGCAGCAAATCCAGTGTTTCATGAACGTACAAGGCATATAGAAATAGATTGTCATTATATCAGGGACAAGATTCAAGATGGTTCGGTGGAGACAAGGTTTGTTAGTTCTGCAAATCAGCTTGCTGACATTTTGACTAAAGCTCTTGGCAAGGAGATCTTCATACCAATGATTCGCAAGTTGGGAGTGCAAGACATCCACTCTCCAACTTGAGGGGGAGTGTTGGAAAGTTTAGCAGAATCTGTTAGAATCGCTGTCAGTATCTTTGCATTCATTTTGTATCATTCAGCATCAATCATCTAGGATAGTTTTCCTTTTCTGTCTCCTTGCTTTGTGGAGACTCTTTAGTGTAATGGCTGTATATATTTCACACCGATGAATAGAAAGATTCATTCCAGCAAACTATCTTTTTTATTCATCTCTTTGTGATAACATGAGTCCTTAGAGGGTAAAAATAATTGATGTATGAGAAATGTTAACGTATCATAGCTTTACCCTAGGTATAGATCAAGATGTAACTAGCTTAAAAAGAAAACAACCCTTTATTTGATAGATTGTTGTTAAAGATCACGCTTGCATTTTGCTGTAAGAACTTTATTGCACCCAAAAATAAAAATATAAAGTGTACAGATGAAACGACTAGTTGATCCCAATGAAAACTATGGTCACTTAATAGGCAAAATCCCTTTTGGCACGTCAGTTGTATCCTTTGTTGGTCACCATCCAGCAGTAGCACCGAACTTGTTCAAAGGGTTTCTTAAAGAAAAGACACGAGAAATTGCACCCAACTTTCTGTAATGTTCAAAAGGCCAAGACCATATCGTTGTAAAGTGTCTTAAAAAAAAAGAAAAAAAAGAAGAAAAAAAAGAAAAAGAAAAAATAATCGTTGTAAAGAGTTGAAGAACAAATATCAAATATGGCATCCAATCACATGGAGCTTAAATAAGTAACAGTTGGATGTTCTTTTCTCTGCACATGTATATAGCCAAAGACATGGCAGTACTATCGAACTCTGATAAAGAATAAAATGCACCTTGTTTGGGATATAAATGATCTCATGATATATCTAACTGTGCATTCAGCAATTCACCAACTTCTCAGTATTCTACAACCACTGAAATTGAATTTTGGAAGTGAACGTAAGATCGAAACCACGTTGTAAACACAAATTCTCATTTTTTAGAAGTTAGATTATCATTTCTTAATAGTTAGAGCATCCGACTCAAAAACTAATAAGCAATGAATGAGGAGACTCAAAAAGGTCAAAACTTGTAAAACAAAGACTTCATAATATTCTTGATATGTGAACATTTCAGATTTTGGACGACATTGCCTGATGATCCTTAATCAAATAAGCACATATATACTCGATAATCTACAGCCACTGTATTTCAGTTGTGGCAATGAAAGAACAGTACGAATGCTAAGATGTTCTCATTAAAATATCAGGATCACACTGAGGGAGCTCAACTCACAATGAGGTAAATTTGTTTAATTAATTTCTCATCACTTGGCATTCCAGTTAGAATCCATTAAAAAAATTGATAACAAGTCTAAAGGTAATGAAAGTGATAAGAGAGGAAGTAGATTTAATGGTGAATATATAACCCAAAGTATCTCTTTTATTGAGAAGAGGTGCCATGTGGAAATCAAATCAAATCGGATCGAAATCTATATAATTACTTCCGACATGAAACTACAATTGTATGTAATTATCCTATTCGAAAATTTATTAATTCCATAAAGATATTAAGTGATTTGTGCAGATAAAAATTTAATTGATAATGATTATAAACCGACATGTAGACTCGAAAATCCTATCTAACAATATAGTAAGATTCCTTCAATTTACTCATTACAATTATAACAAATTATCCATAAGCATTTTTAAAAACTTAAATTATTAATTAAGCTGCTATATGTTTTTATCTCTCATAAAGCCACCAAAATATAAGAAATATCAATATTTATAAAAATACCAATGCACTTTAGTTTTCGTCATTTACGAAAATGACACTGTATCCAAACAACTATTGTTATTAATTAAAAAGCTACTACAAATGACCGAAAAAGTATCTGTCAATGAATCGAAAATTTACTGTCAATGAACTTAAAATCTACTGTCATTCTTTAAAGAAATTACTGTTAGTTAGTTAGTTGACAATAACTATTCGAAGAAGGTATTAACTTTTCTAATGAATAACGATAACCTTTTTGAAAATTGACAGTAGTTTTTCAGTGCATCAGTAGTAGCTTTTTGGTCATTCCACATTAGTTTTTCACTTTTTTTTTGTTCGTCAGAAGTATATTTTTTGTTTATGGTAGTAGCTTTTTAATTAATGATAGTAACTGTTTTAACTCAATGGCATTTTCATAAATGATAACATTTAAAAGTGCGGTGACATTTTTGTAAATATTTTTTGACTAGGAGGTTAGCCATTTTATTTTCAATGAGGGTAATTATATCTTATATTTTGGTGGCTTTATGAGGAAATTTTTTTTGGCTTAGAGAGTAATAAAGTAATTAAAAATGACCTTCTTATTTGTCATTGGCCCAATTATATATATTTTTAACAAATTACATATAAGTTATAATTTTAAAGCATACAAATAAAAAACAATAACGTTAGAGTTTATAATATAAACCTCAAACGATTAGAGTTGGGAAAATTATAGAGCTTGCTATTAGAGTCTATAATTTAGAACTTGCCTTTTGAAGGTCTAGAAATCTAAATCTATTTAGACCACAACGATTGAAAATGGCATTAGAGCATCCATCTCCAACTTTCTTGTTGAGTTCTTCATGTCGAAATTAATTGACAAGGGATGAGGGGGCTCAAAAACATTTTAAATTGTAAACCAAGGCTTCACATTCCAGATATTTTAGATAGCAAGAAATCTACATTTCAGATCTTGGACTACACACTGCATGGTGACCCTTGATAAACAAGAACAGTCTTCTTAGAATTCTCCTACATGCTAACTACTCAGACATCACCTGTCTGGCAATGAGGTTCAACCACCAAATCCTTGTCACCATCATTCCATATAAATACATATTGGTCTCTCTATCAACCTCCCTTGTACGTCTCTAAATTGTTAACCATCAATTCACATGAAACACAGAACAGAAGCAAGAGAAATGATATAGTGAAGGTCCTACAACATGTGCAGCACTAAAGAAGTCACTTTTCAACCAAACCTAACGTGCTTCCTTCTAAATTCCATGTGCAATCACCCCACCAATTCATTCTAAATTATAACTATAGAAATCATGCACAAGTAATCACCCATCTCTCTTCCAGCTTTTATCCAATGATCAACCTACCCTCTTTAGTTTCTTTTTCTTTTATCATAAGATCTTGCTGGTATAACTGGGATCCTAAGCAGTCCTTCTGTCGTTTAACACAGGCTGGGGGAATCATTTAAACAGATACTCAAACATGATAAATGAATTGTCAAGTGAACATAGCAAGTGGAAATAAAGAGTCAAGCCAATAAACATAACTTGAAGAAATAATCAAATAATGGCTTTTAATAAGTATGGTGAAAGAATATCATACAACACTCTTTGATGTGTTTCATCGTTTTTCTGTCTGATCATGACCAAAACAATCTGTTAGCTAAAGAATTGACAACAACAGAGTTTTTACAGGTTAATGCATTAGGTTCAGCATGGTAAAGATTGAGAAAACAACAAGCAGGTGATCCCCCAGGATCAAAAACTGCTTGATGCATTACCTGGTCTCCTTTTCTTGTAATCCCCTCCTCTTGGAGTCTCTTTCTCTTTGTCTTCAAAGTTTTTATCAATTCAATCTTCATTTTCTCTATCATCGGCAGTCCATTGAATCAAATGAGTCTGCAAACCCGGAAGGTTTTGAAGGGATGCTTGATTGAGTATGGCTATAGGACAGATCATCAAACATCCTTGAAGTACCTTCATCAGCTTGCCATCTTTGCACTGCTTGTGAAAGGTTCATGTGCATGTTAATGCCACTGTTTTCATCTTCTTCTTCATGGGTTGTAGGTTTCCAGTGCTCAACAAGAGGACCCAAGATGTTGACTGCATGGCCCATGTCTGGTCTCTGATATGGCTCACGAGCTGTGCAGTGTCCCGCAAGCTCGGCAACTTTGTATATGCTCTCCATTGTCTCCTCATCAGGGTCAAGAGTTTCGTCGATGGACTTGGGGATGTTTTCTTTGTTGACTAGGACTCTGCGAAACCATGAGACCAAATGAGACCTTTCATCTGGCATGGTATCATCTAGAGCTTTTCGACCACTCATCAACTCCATCAACACCACTCCAAATGCATAAACATCCACCTTTGTTGTCACTCTGCCGGTAGCTGATTACAGAGACAGAGATTTAATCACATCAATACAAATTCTGGCATAACACATAACTACGTCAAATTTGACAAAAAAATTGACAGAAAATGTTGACAACGACCAGTTGGAAATTAATTCAAATTATGACAACAGTTGCATCCATTCCTCATGCATTTACATGCAATTAAGAGGACATATTAACGTGCAAGTATGAAATATAAACATGATTAACAGCAAAATTGATATGCTTAAAGTTCAATGAATGCCATGACTCTTCCAATTACGACATCAAATGCTTGAAATCAAATTGTTTTTCTTACCTGCATATTCTGGTGCAAGATACCCAAATGTCCCTGCCAATCGTGTCTCAACTGAATACTTTCCGTCGGGGGCATTTTTAACCAAACCAAAGTCCGCAACCTTCGCCCTCATGTCATCGCCAAGAAGTATATTTGAAGGTTTCAAATCTCTGTGAATGAAACTTTGTTGAGCTAAGCTGTGTAGATATTCCACTCCTCTTGCCACATCCAAAGCTATTGTCACTCTCTGCTTCCAAGTAAGAGGAGTTACCTCATTCTCTCGCCAATCAAACAAATGTTGTGTCAACGTTCCTTGTGGCATGTACTCGTACACTAAAAGTCTCTCATTACCATTAATGCAATATCCTAACAGAGCAACCAAATGCCTATGCCTAACCTTAGTGAGGACTGCAATTTCTGCTTGAAACTCATTCAATCCCTTAGTACCCACTGCCACAGATTCCATCCTTTTAACAGCAATTTTAGTCCCATCATGCAATTCACCTTTATAAACAACTCCAAATCCTCCTCTACCCAATATATTATCCTCACTAAAATTGTTTGTCACTTGTCTAAGAACTTGGATCGAAATGGCGACATTTCCACCCTCAAAAACATGAAGGTCACCACTGCTCTGGCTATGCAACTCACTTGCAACTCCATTGTACCCATTTGCACAACTGGTCACGTCACTCTTGGCAATTTCAATTCCATTCAGCGTATTATCCACTCTTCCAAACTTCCTATGCCTTTTACTCAAATAACATTTGATGAATACAAACAACAACACTCCAATGAAAATAGCAACAGCAATAACTATACCAGCAATCATACCGGGCGACACTGAAGAACCGTTGGATGATGGAGACGGACTCCCACCCGGTGCAGTTGAGTTGTTACCAGGAGGTGCACTCCCTCCACCTCCAGAGCTCGGCGTAGTCCCAATCAATGGATTACCACTAGTAGTCAACTTCACCGCAGAAGGAAATTTCGGAATGTCCCCATATAAATTGTTATTGGAAGCATCAAAAACCGCCAGCTGAGGTAATGTTGTCAGGCTAGCCGGTATCGGACCCGTCAAGTTGTTGTTTTTCAGCACCAAAGTTTTCAACGATGTGAGGTTGGCAAAGGCAGGTGAAATAGTCCCATTGAGATGCTTGTTGTCCAGATTCACTGTAACTACCTTCTGAGCATCACAAATAACGAAGCTCCACCCTCCGCATGCATCGTCTCCTGTCCAAGACTCAGCCAATAATTCCGGGTACCCGAAAGCCCCTGCAACCTGAAGCAGCGTAGTGACCTGTGGATCACAAGGCCCAGCAGTGGTTTTGCAAAAGCTATTACCATCAAAAGTGAGCTTCACCTTGGACCCCAACACCGGTATAGGACCCTGAAGCTTATTGTTGTCCAAAGAAACATTTTGCAAAGAAGACAACGCCGTCAACGTCGCCGGCACCATCCCAGTAAAGACATTGTCACGAAGCAGAAGATCAGAGAGAGCAGTACATTGCGAAAGGTCCGGGATCGTACCAGTGAACTGATTCTTATGCAGCCACGCTTGATTCAACGAAGTCATGTTGGACAGAACCTCAACGGTACCAGATAACCCAACGGCCTGATTGTTAATCCAGAGGTTTTGAATCCCAGATCCAGAAAATGATTTGGGCAGAGGCCCAGTAAGGTTGTTGTAAGACAATCTCACATTTTGCAAGTTTGCAAAAGAGCCGAAAATATCAGGAATGCCGCCATACATGTTGGTGCTACCTGCTTGAAGAGTGGCCAGGCTGGTAGACTGGATGAGCTCAGATGGGAACGCCCAAGGGGCAAGATCGACATTGTTGCTCATGCTCAAGGTCTGCAAGCCGGTCAAGCCTCCGAAGCAGTCGGCGGGAATGGAAGTGAAGTTATTGGTGTCGAGGTAGACTTCTTGGAGGTTGGAGAGGTTGGCGAGGGAAGGTAAGGCGCCGTAGAGAGCGTTGCTTTGGAGAGAGAGAGTGGTGAGCTCGGTGAGTTCGTTGAGATTTGAAGGGAGAGAGCCGGAGAGGGAGCTGGAGGCTAAGCTGATGGAGGTGACTCGTTTGGAAGTATCGGAGTCACATTTGACGCCGTCCCAGGTGCAGTAGGATGCGGAGGAGGACCAGCCGCTGGGTTTGAGGTTCTCGAGGAGCTTGGACATGACGGCGGCGTCGTCGGCGGCGGTGAAGATGAGGAGGAGAGGTAGAAAGAGGAAGAGGGCTTGTAGGGTTTTCACAGGACCCATTGCTGGGTTTGAGAGAGAGAGAGAGAGAGAGAAGGGAAGTTTCTCTGGTTTTTGGTTTTTGGTTTCTGAGAGTGTGAATTGGGTTTTGGGGGAATAAAAGGGAAGGTGGGGGAAAGAGGGTAATGCTAGGGTGACGGTGGAGTTATGGAGCTTTGGTCACCGCTAATGATAACATCAATGCTTAGAATGAGATCTTAAAAACACCATTAGATCCTCATCATTGATATTGATCGAATTTTTTTTCCCCTATTTTATTTCTCTTTTGATTCTAAGAATAATTTGGGAACAGAATTATAATGTCAAAATGCACAACAAGGAAATAAATTGATGCTATGAAAACTGTTAAGAAGATGCCATTAGTTATTAGGAGATTGAATTTTTTAGGCTAATTTTTTTTTTAGCTCATTATTGGTGTTTTTTTCTATTTTTATTTGTTTTCAATATTTAGACGAGAATTCTAAATTTGTTCTTTCCCGTTTAAATTGAACTCATTTATATTAACAGATTTGCGTGAAATTATAGTAATACGGCACAATTATATCACAAGAAATTCAACTAAGTAGGCAAAAGTAAAAAGTTGTTTGGTCTCAATGAAAATTCCTTTTTACAAGATGGTCCTTATCAATAAATCTTTTCGGTTTCGGTTCTGATAAGAATTTTATTTTAGGAAAGAAAATAAGTAGAGATATATACTAATAAGTTCGTTTGTATTTTTTTTTTTTAATAAATAGAAAAAATTGGCGCGCGTCAATATTTTAATTCGTTTATCATCTAACCTCCATGTGTAGTTCAATCTCTCTCTTTCTCAAGAGAGACCCCACAGAGGAGCAGAATGATAGTCTGGATTTGAATTGGCAGTGCGGGCCCCGCTTGTTACAACTGGCGCTTAGCTGATTAAACGCGTAAACCAGACGCCGAGCCCTCTGAGTGGCCCTTTGTGTTTTCTCTGGCGCCTCTAATCTATATCTTCTTTTTCTTTTTCCAAATTGAACTTCTCCTCCTCTCTATCTAGTTAACACGATTTGGGGAGCTGTATTCTGGGGATTAAGCAATCAAATCCGTAACAAACGGACATTGGGCCCAATTCTCTGGAGTCAACATTTTTCCAAACAGGCCGAGCGGTCCGTATCTTTTGGGCAAATTGGAAACTCATGTCCTGTGGCTGCTTTAGAGAGAGCGGATGCAACATTTACTTTTGCTTCTAAATCTAAATGTTAAGTCATGAATATACAGAGACTATTGAAAGATAAGTTACAAAGTGACATGTTCATTTTTTAAGCAAACCAAGCACCACACAGTTTTTCCGACCACCCTTTTAATTCAAAGTATGACGAGACAGATTTGGATTGCGAGTATGAATGATAATATAACAGATTAAGAAGAAAAATCTAAATTATTGAATAATGATTAATGAAGATATTTGTTGCGGTGCACTAAAACTACCATGGAGCAAAAAGAAGGTCGTGCTTCCACGGTTCCACCTCCATAGCCTAAATATTGAGTGATCTAAACAACAAAGCTCAAGCAAGAGAATCATATAGACCCTTTTTTTTTTCTTTTTTTTCTTTCTCAATATCACTTTTCAATACTCTATTTACATGTTTTTTACTTTTTATTTTTAGTTAAGTTTAAATTTCATTATTCATAGAGGGCTCTACAATAATTACCTTAATGACAGGACCAGCCCTAGATTTCACCTCGAAATCCAAAATAGCCTTGCGGGGCCCACCATAGAAGAAATTTTACCGAAAATTCAGCAGAACCTCTCCTAAAAATGGACTACCCAACCCTGTAGAAATAACAGAAAACTTCTAATCATAAATCATTTCTCAATCCCTGGAGCCTACCTACTCTTCATGACCTCAACCACTCACCCACTCAAATGCGACAGGGATCTCAGCCTCTCAGATCTCCATCAAATATAAACAATAATAAATCATAACACACATTCAATATACATAAATATAATTCTCATCGTGCCATGACATTTATCAACCCAGATAGTTCAAAGCATACTCAAATATACATTAGCAACATCCAGGTCTTAGATCAAGAATCATCACAGCCACCAGTTCATCTCCTCTCTCCCGGTGTTACAACAACCATGGCCACCAGTACATCTCCTCTCTCCTGGTGTTACAACAACCATGACCACCAATACATCTCCTCTCTCTTGGTGTTTCAATATCGATGACCACCAGTACATCCCCTCTTCTGGCGCCACTAATTGAGATCACTAGTCCATCCTCTCTCTACTAATATCTCCAACAACATAACTATCTCAATCAACAGTCATCACATCCACCATTCAATAGTACTCCAAGAATCCATAAATCACAACCAAATTATAGTCTAACCCATTTATCCCAAATCACATTTAGTAACTTTCCACCGATGACCATAACATCCATAATTCATGAAAATATAAACAAGGAAAAACATAATTCGCGAATAGCATAAAATTTGAAATATTCAACGAAAATTATAAATTAACTATATAAGACACAAATTTGAAATATTTATCTAAAATACCCATCAAACATAAAATCGACACCAAATAGTTGTAGATCATAATTAATGTTCAATTACGGTACCCTCATCAGAGGCGAAATAAATTTTTTTTTTTTTTGAAAGAGGGCCAGTACAGCTGTCCTTAAGCCTTGATCATTAATGAAACTGCAGAATACATTGGGGGGGGGGGGGGACATGAAATTTGAATCCCAAATTACAATAAACATAAAGAGAATATCCCGAGATAATAACAAGATTCTCAATAAAAACTATGTATTCCAACAAGTACAAATTAGCGAAGAGTCCACATTAGGCTACTCTATTCTCTTTTCAAAGGTGGTGACATACCGGAAAGTAAAAGCTTACTCGAAGCCATAATATACTAATAAAATCAGTTTTTCCACTATGTTGCCACCGGAAACCACATCCGGTGACACATAGAGACAAAATAATATTTAACTATATTCGCATTTGAATGATACCTCGAAATTTCCTAATTCAATAGCTCATCGTAAGTCTCAATAATCCAAAATCGCATCGGAACTGGCATCAAACTTCAAGGGTTTCATAAACTCAATATTTCTAACATGCTCATGAAAATCACAACGATCCAACGGTCAGATAATCACGAATTCATATTCCTATCGATCCTAAAGTTCAAAGTATTCTTACCAAATTATATCCACATGCTCATATCATTATTCTCTACGTAATGGGGTAAAACAATAGTCAAGAAGTGGCAACATGCGGGCCCATGCTCCACCACTCCGACTACCTAATTGTCCTGCAAAACCTATGCCAACAGAATCTTCTCAACACACCCAACCATTCCTTGAACTACAACAAATTCAAAAAACAAGTCAATCGGCCGGAAATTACCTCGCAAGTTCAAAAATTTCTAGGCTTCGATTCTTCACCCTCCAATTGAATAGAGATGCAAGGTGGGTACTATGAGAATTAGCGTGAAGAGAGATCTAGACCTAGTTGATTCCACGTCCGGAAGTCGGCGGAAAACGGTAATCGAATCTGGTCGGCTGGTGAGACACCGTGAGGTGGGAACGGCTTCGATTCTCCATCCCCAACGCAAATCGATCTAAGCAATCACCAAGGTTAAAGAGAGGAGGATGAGACAGTCATTTTTCGTTCGGTGGCAAGTCCGGCGGCAACTAGATGGTGGAGAACTAGGCAAGTTTCTAAGGTCGGGTCGACCCGGAAAACTAGCTGAAACTCCAACGAAATTCTTCAAGTTTTACATACCATATCTTACTCATATGAACTCCGATTTTAGCGTGCCACATGTCCACGAACTCGGCTTGATGTCCTCTACAACTTCCATGAAGAAAATTTTCTCAGATAATGAACGAAACAAAAAGTCAACTTTTTGGTGCCCCTAAAAGTACCGAAACAAAGTTAAAATGAAAGTAATTTTTGTTTACCGTCCGAATGACTGGTAAATTTATTATAATTGTAGCTTTTAAATTTACATGTAGTTAAGATGCACTTGTCTCTTGGACTCCCTTGAAACCATCTCTTAAGTGAGCATACAAGATTGTTGAACCTATATATTGTAATCAACAATAAACTCTAATAACAAACGGACATATATTACATATGGAAATGGCAGTTTCAAAAGCTAATTAACAAAACAGAGTAAATATCTACAAAATTGTTAAAAACTTTAACAAATATTTACACCTTTAACTTTCAAACAAATCTTCAACAAAACCTCATAAACAACTCAAGCTAGCTTTTTACAGTATCATACATTATGTTACATTACCACTAATTAGGTTTGATCTAGGCTTCATCACATGATTCAAAAGACCTGCTAAAGAGAACGACTCTTATAGATTCATCATTCATTGCATTGGATCACTAGTGTCACTATTGTCAAGGTAGTGCTAATTGTATAGCTAAAAAAAAAAATTAAGTAAACAATCTATTTTTGATAAGGAAAGTACTACAAAACAACTAGTACCACATATAGGAGCCTCTAAGGCGTCTAAGTTGAGCATATTATATTGAGCACCACCAGTCGTGGGATGAGGAAGATTCTGATTTCAAACACGACTTGCACCAAAATTATGATCCATGTATGCCAAGGAATCAAAAACAAAGTTGATTTTTTTCTAAATGTGCTTAAGTTTGATATCTTCAAAACACGTTGCTAGTTTCCTGATATCTCCAATGACTAAATTGAGTTTCCAAGGGATAAAGATTTACCCATGACACAGTTAATAAGAGTATGGAATCACCTTCCATTTAAAGTTTTTTGATACCATTTTGAAAAGCTTAACAAATGCCGCCACAAAGAGCAAGACTTTTAAAGAGCAAGAATTTAGTAGTACAATAGTACTTAGGTTTTCTGTCCCCACTCTATGTTATAAGAATCCATGATTTATAAAGGGATTAAATTATGCTTACTACCTTTTACTTTCAAGGGTTCATCAGTTCAGTCTCTGCACTTCTAATTTAATCAGAAAAGTCCTTGTACTCTCCAATTTCATCAAATCGATCCAATCCGTCACTATTCTGTCAATTTTCGCTGTTAAAATGCTGACGTGGGACCTTCTCATAGCGAAAATTCCCAAACTACCCATCGGTAGGCAGCCCGCCGACGTGTCAATGTTGTGAATGCAGACGGAATAGTGACGGATTGGATCGATTTGATGAAATTGGAGAGTGCAAGGACTTTTCTGATTAAATTAGAAGTGCAGGGACTGAACTGATGAACCCTTGAAAGTACAGGGTAGTAAGCAAAATTTAGTCCTTAGCTTACAAATTTGGCATGAGGAACTAAGCTCTCCTGCAATGTAGAGGCTTGCAATTTTAGATTTTTAGTGAATTTCTTAAAATTCTCTTCCTTCTTAAAAGTGTCAGCTAATTCTCTTTTAGATACTAGTCTTGCCCACATACGCTACGCATAATGAAAAGCAAGTCTATGGTTTTGATTTTTGCTCTTTAAAATTAAAGGAGAGGAATGTGGGAAAGTTATCTACAAATGAGAGTAATGGAAAGTTATCCACATATGAGAGTAATGAGAAGTTAGTGATCTACGTACAAATTGGGTTAGTGGGAAAATATATGCATATGAGTAGTTATCAAATATATATATATATATATATATATATATATAACTATATATATATATATATATAAACTATATATATATATATATTTTTTTTTTCTTTTAATAGGATACTAGCAGGTAGCAGTCGTTTCTCTCTCTAAAAAAAAAAAACATAACAACAACAACAACACTTAGGGTTAGGGTTAGGGCTTCCGTGCAATCTTCAACTGAATCATCATATATGTTGTTGATGCCATGGCTGTCTGTCTTGCTTCTTCTCTTGCGATTGTAGAGGGTATGAAGCATGTTGATTTTGTAAAACCATATACTCACGCTCACAACATATGCACATCAACTCGACAACAATCACAAAAAGGACTAAAGCTTACCTTCAGCAATCACAGGCATGGATTCCATCTTCTGCAGCTGCAAACTTCGATCACAAGAATATAGCCTTCTGTTGCTTACCAACTTGCTTCTCAATTGACAGAACTATAAGCAAAAACGTGGTAGCAACAAGGACCAATTCATCCATATATATAGGAGACTCAACCTCAAGCTCAAGAAGCTTCCTATTAAAACATTCCTTATTGGATTAGGTTTCCTAGTTAGATTCTTAATGTAACACATCATTGTAATCTTTCTTGCAGACTAAAAATATGATTACTTACCTTAATGAATTGATACACTCTTTCATTCAATTATAATATAGGTTTATAATTTGTGTCCATGTTGAACTAGTTTTGATAGTAAGCTAATTATCAATTTCCTTTATGTTAATGTGTGACAAGTCCATAATGATTCTAACAATCTCCCCCTTGGACTAACACATATTAAGCTTGATAATTTGCACCAGAAAATGTCAGAAACTACTCAACTTACTGTAGTGCGCGCCAGACAACAAAATCAAACCAAAAATCCATTCCAACATAGTCAGATCACAGTCACTTATGCAGAGCAAGAAACAGTATACATTTTAACAAAAATGCAGAGTTTCAAAACCACAAACACAAGCTCCTGCAAGCTACATCTGTCAATCCAGAAGTGATACGATATATGCTAATGTGTATCAATAAGAAGGCATATACCAGGTCCTACTTTATGTTTCTTAAACCAAAAACTCAAGCAAATTTACTGAACACTAATGGCTTAAAATTATTGCTTGAACCTTAACATCATGCTGTACATGATTTAAGCCATTTGATAGCAAGTATGATATTCAAAAACAAGATGATAATTTCCAAGATAAAACAATGAAGCTGCAGCAAAACCATATTTGGAAATACCTCAAAAATTTCATTGATAAGTTTAAACTGTCATTACAAATAAGCTGTGATAAACAAAACTAAAAATCACAACTGAAAATACAAGAACTCAAAAACCTCAGAATTTAAAAATGCTCCAACTTGACTAATTCTCACTAAACTTAAACATCTAAGCTAGCCAAAACTCCAATGCTTGCTGTATGCTTCTGGAATGCAGCCATTGACAATGCCTTAGTGAAAGGATATGCTAGCTGTGAATTTGTGTCAATACACAAAACAGCTATTTCACCATGCTTAACCCTTTCTCTAACATTGTAATACTTTAGGTCAATATGCTTGGAATTATTTGATCTTTTACTGTTCTTGCTAAAGAAAACAACTGCTTCATTATCACAATAAATCACAAGTGTGCCTGCCACAATGTGACTTAACACTTTGGTCTGCATCAAGAAATTCTTGATCCAAAGTCCTTCACACACAGTCTCATACACTGCAATAAATTCAGCTTGCATAGTGGGGGTTGAAACCAGAGTTTGCTTCATGGTTTTCCAAGCAACTGCACCTCCTGCAAGCATGAATACATATCCACAAGTAGACTTCCTGGAGTCTGGATAATTCCCTGCAAAATCAGAGTCTGAAAAAACTAACAAGTTTTAGATCTTCCACTTGCCTATACACTAGCATGTAATTCTTGGTTCTCTGCAAGTACCTCAGTACTTTCTTCCCAGCTACCCAATGCTCATGGCCTGGATTAGATTGAAATCTTGATAAAATCCCTACTGCAAAAGACATACATGAGACTTCCTACAAGTCTAGCATAAGGCTTTGACTCCATATTTTCTTTCTCAACATCACTTTTGGGACTTTGCTTCTTGGTTAGCTTATCTCCTTTGGACATGGGAACTTCTCCAGCTACACACTTTTTCATACCAAATCTCTTTAAAATTTTGGTAACATAATTCTGTTGAGACAAACCAAGTAATCTCCGTGCCCTATCTCTTTTAATCTCAATACCTAGTACATAGGATGCTTCTCCTAAGTCCTTCATGTCAAAATTCTTTGACAGAAAACTCTTGGTATCTTTAAGCAGTTTTAGGTTACTGCTAGCCACGAGTATATCATCCACATAGAGAAATAAAATTGTTCCCAACTATTTTCAAATAAACACACTCATCAACAAGGTTTTCTGTAAATCCAAAAGTAGAAATCACCGAGTCAAATTTCTTGTACCACTGTCTATGTGATACCCCGAAAATTCGTATTTATTTTCCAAGGAATTTTCAAAATCTAAATTATGGTTATTGGATGGTTTTGTGGCTCGTGGATAGAGCGGAAATGTTTCGGACGAATTTTTATTTGGAAAGTATGACTTTAGGGGGGGGGGGGGGGGGGGGGGGGGGGGGGCGCAAAGGTTGAATTTTGATACGTTGAGATTCTCCAAAAACTCCTTCATAAAAGTTGTAGAGCACGTCGATACAAGTTCGTGGAACGTGAGAATCAGAGTTCTTATGTCGAAATTATGGTCTGCGGAAGTTTTGGATATTTTTGGAAAACACTATAAATAGAAGTTTCCCTTTTGGGAAATTTACTATTTCCATTTGAGTTTCCTTTTCTGGAAATCAAACTCTTCGTTCTCTCTTTTCTTTGCATCAGACCCGACCGGGCCAGAACTCGCAGCTCCGGCGAAACTCTCCAAATCGGCTCGTATCCACCGTCCGCTCCATCCTGTGGTGTTCTCTAGCAACAATTCCCGGCGGTGACGGCGCAGCAAAGCGGCGAAGTTTGAGGAAATCAGACCCGATCTCTGACGATGGAGGGGCTTCAAACCAGGCTTGTGGAGTTTGCAGCAGCCTCCTGGATCGATCTGTGGTGGTTGTTTGGATTGATTCACGTGAAACTTGGTTCAACTCGGATTGAACAGTAACTCAAGGCTTGCGAGGTGATTGACAGAGGGAGTTCTGTAAGCAGTTTATGGTGTGAAGACGCAGTGGGAGTTTCTAGGTGAGTAATCTCACAAGGTTCATTTACGAACGGAGTTACCATTATTGTTTTGGCGTTATTTGGCTAACTGCAAACTATAGTTAGTATTAGTAGGCATTCCTGAGCGAATGACTACATATATATATATTTATGTAAAATATATATATTCTTGTGAGTGATGTGTGATGGAATAATATGCATGATTGTGTGTCATATTATTGTTGAAGGCAACTTTTCGAGAAACAACATTGTGGAAAAAGATGTTTTCTATTGTTTGAAAAAAATTGAGTTTGATGTTACATTTTTGAGTCAAGCGTGACTCATTTTAAATGTATTGGTCCTTGCACCAAGAGCCACAGATGGTGAGCAGGGATGGGGAAAGCCCAAACTAAATGTTGTAACATTTTTAGGTCGAGTGTGACTTACTTAACGTTTAATTCTAAGACCAGACAGGGTCTGAAAATCATGTCACATGGTGACAGGTTGCAGATGGTGACCAATGGTGGATTCTAAGACCAGATGGGGTCTGAAAATCATGTCACAGATGGTGACAGGTCGCATATGGTGACCAATGGTGGATTCTAAGATCAGACGGGGTCTAAAAATCATACGTCACAGATGGTGATAGGTTGTAGATGGTGACCAAGGCAAGGAAATCGGAAATCACGCCCTTGGGCCGGACGAGTGGTTACGATCAGTTAAAACTATAGTCTGTATGCCGTTATAGCTTATGGGAGTAACGGTCGAGGTTGCTGGAGACTCATAAGTATGTAGCTTGGAAGAGAGTCTCGAGAGTATTTTCTCTTTTATTGTCTAGATGAGACTTGTTTTGCTTATTGATGGTTAAGTTAGCAAATAGTACCCTGTCACGGTGGTGACTTTTGATGTCCCTTCGATGGAAGGACATAGATTGTTAGAAGGAATCATGGTTGCTTGTTTCCTTAAGTTGATTTGTGTGAGTTGTTGATTGATGTTAATGAGTTACTCATACGAGCTTTCACAAACTTACCGGGTTTGTTGTGTGGCAACCTGGTGCACTATTCAATAGTGTAGGGGTTAATCATACAGGTCAGGGTAATTGTGGTTGAAGCTGAGGTTGCTTGTTGGCAGCAGAACGGGTAGGAAGCAAATTTTGTCGGCTTTGCCATTGTTATAACTTCCGCTATGTAGTAAACTCTAAGGAGTACTTACGTTTTATTTTGTTGTTGTCAATTTAATTCGTAATCTTGTATAATATATACTCTGTGGGGCGAGTGTATATTGACATAGTGGGTTCAGGGCATCAGTAGATACTTGGTTTAAAGGGAAAAAAATTTCCAGGTATTTTGTATTGATGGCTGAACGATCACGCATGTATAATTATGAGATTATATATCGATTTTTAACTGTGTGAAAATCAGGGGCGTGACAATCTAGAAGCTAGTTTTAAGCCATAAATTGATTTTCTTAACTTGCACACTAAGTTTTCACTTCCAGTTTGTACAAACCCTTCTGGTTGCCTCATATAAATCACTTCATCTAGTTCACCATTCAAAAAAGCTGTTTTAACATCCATCTGGTGCAGCTTCATATCAAAATGAGCCACTAAAGCCATGATTATCCTAAATGAGTATTTTGTTGAAACTGGAGAAAAAGTCTCAGTGAAGTCAATGCCCTCCTTCTATGTAAAACCCTTGGCAACTAACCTTGCTTTATGTCTCTCTACATTGCCATTTGCATCTCTTTTGGTTTTGAAAACCCATTTACAACCTATAGGCTTTTGATTGGGGTCAGGTTCTACTAATTCCCAAACAGCATTTTGGTTCATGAAATCATCAATTTCTACTTCCATTGATGAGATTCACTACTTTCAATGGCCTGATTAAATGTAGTTGGATCATTGTCCTCTGCATGGTCCATTTCAATTTCTGCTTCTTGCAGATGAACAATGTAGTCACTCTCTTCCCCCCTGCCCTCATAAGTTGGTTTTCTTGCTCTCTGTGATCTTCTAGGCTGAGTATTTTCAGGATTTGGTTGAGCTATTTGAGGATTTTGAGGTTCTGCATCAGGGATTGGTTCAGGTAAAATTTTTGGTTCAGCTTGATGATCATCAAGATGCATGTCCTGATCAGGCACTTGATCTTGTGCATCTTGATTTTCTGTAACAATTTCAGTTGCTAATGGTTCTTGTTCTAAAGGCAATGCTACATTTATATTCTCATTTGACACAATTTCCTCAAAATCTGAGGTTAAATCCTCAAAGTTTGTATTGCGAACTTTTTCACTTAGGAATTTTACTTGATGAGTTTCAAAAATCCTAGGTGAATGATGAGCAGAATATAACCTGAAGCCTTTAGATTTATCTGGATAACCTATAAAGTAGCAACTAACAGTTTTGGGGTCAAGTTTATTCAAGCTTGGATTATAAATCCTAGCTTCTGCATGACATCCCCAAACATGGCAGTGATGAAGACTAGGTTTCCTGCCACACCAAAGCTCAAAAGCAGTCTTTTCTATAGCTTTGTTAGGTGTCTTGTTTCAAATATAATTTGTAGTTTTTAAAGCCTCACCCCACAGAAATTTAGGCAAACCAGTTGTACACATCATGCACCTAACCATGTTCAAAAGAGTCCTATTCTTTCTCTCTACAACACCATTCTGTTGTGGGTTATAGGGTGCTGTATATTGAGCTTTAATTCCATTGTCTTGCAAAAACAAGGCAAATGGACCCTTTTATTGGCCGGATTCAGTGTGCTTCCCATAGAACTCACCACCTCTATCTAATCTCACCGTTTTGATTTTCTTTTCTAGTTGATTTTCTACCTCAGACTTAAAGATTTGAAAAGCTTTCGATGCTTGTGCCTTTTCTGAAAGTAGATAAACATAACAGTATCTAGAAAAATCATCAATGAATGTGATAAATTACACATTCTCACAGATAGTTTGATGCCTAAATGGACCACATATATCAGTGTGTATGAGTTCTAGTAAATTTTGGCTTCTATATGCAGTCTTCTTTCTTGTATTGGTTATTTTTCCCTTAAAGCATTCCACACAGTCTGTTAGATTAGAAAAATCAAGTTCATTTAGGATTTTTTTTTCACCAAAATTTTCAGTCTCCCTTTAGACACATGGCCAAGTCTTCTATGCCATAAAAATGCAGACTTTTCATTTAGTTTGGTTCTTTTAATACCTGTTAAAGTGCTAGTACTATTTGTGTTATTTTCAACAAGTAAAATTTCTTGTTGAGCCATTGAACAATTTAACTATAAATAATCATTCATAATAACACCAAAACCAATTTGAACAGAATTTTTAGAAATAAGAATTCCATTGCTATCAATAACAAGTCTACAACTAGATTTGACTAAAAGAGAAACTAAAACCAAATTCCTTCTCATGGAAGGTACATAAAAAACATTGTCCAAAACTAACAATTTTCCTAATCCTAGATCGAGCTTTAAGGTGCCAGTAGCCTTGACTGTCACTCTCATGCCATTGCCTACACACAGGTTCACTTCATCACTTTTTGGGATTCTCCTCCTTATGAATCCCTACAAAGAATTAGTAATATGAATAGGTGAGCCTGAATCTATCCACCAAGACTGTGGTTCAACATTTATTTATTTCAAAAGAAAAAACTGTATTAGAAAAAATCTTACCCTTTTTGGCTAACTAGTTCTTATAGCCAGTGCAGTTCTTTTTCATGTGTCCTACTCTTTTGCAAAAGTAGCACTTGAACCTAAATGGTCTGTTTTCCTTGGCCACTACAGCTGTTGAACTCTTAGTTATGGCTTTGGTAGGCTTGAGCTTGTTCTAGGGCTTTTTCTTTTTAGGCTTCTCAATGAGGTTTATGGCTGTAGTAGGTTCCTTTTGTTCCTTGATCCTAGGTTCTTCATCCACACAGATGGATATAAGTTCATCTAGAGTCCAGTTCCCCTTTTGAGAATTGTAACTGGTTCTAAGATGACTAAAACTATTAGGTAGGGAATGCAGTGCATAATGCACTACCTGTTCATCCCTAACTCCTATCATGAGCTCCCTGAGTCTGCCATTTATATTGATCATCTTCATAATGTGCTCTCTAACTCCCCCTGAACCCGTGTACTTTAAGTCATGGAACTCCTTAGTTAGCCTAGCTGCTTTTGCTTTTTCACTTTCTTTAAACTTAGCAGCTATAAGTTCCAAAAAATCTGATGCTAGCTCAGGCTCTTCTATGCTTTCCCTGACAGTCTTAGACATAGAAGTACGAATGAGGTTCTTAGCCATTCTATTGGATCTATGCCACTTCTTGTAAAGATCAGTTTCTTTCTTGGTGCTTTTATCATTCAACTCTGTAGGCTTATCCTCAGTAAAGCAATAGTCTATGTTCTCATGCATTCCCATATAATTTTCTACAGAGTCTAGCCAAGCTCTATAGTTGGTTCCAGTTAGCATCAAGACATTGTTCAAGTTCATGTAAGAGTTACCTAAGGAGCAAAACAAAATTCATGTGAGTTCTCAATTTGTAAAGAAGTTACCTTAAGTTTTCTATATCTTTTAAGAACTTTAAGCAACCAAAACAAGAACAGTTCAAAACACAAGTCCATACAGAAAACTTAGTCGATCCATACTTGCATTCATGTCAGTCCATACATAAAACAATTTAAGCATCACTTTTGACCAGAAGCATAATATTCCGAAGTTCTTTATCAATATGCCATGCTTAATCAAAATATGTTATCCAAAGAAATTTATCCACATCTTTATACAGAAGAAAAAATTTCCATGTATCCAAATATATTTCCATTAAGCATGCATACTGCTGTCTTGCATTCTAAGACCATACTCGACCACTTCTTTGGAAGATAAACAAGAGCATAGTCTTAAAACACAAGACACAATTTTAGTTTTGTTATACCACATGCTTTCTGCCAACATCAATGAAGAATGCTTTATGCACCATGTTCACTTATGCCAATACAAAAACACAAAACTCATGAGCTTTTAACTATTCTAACCAGATAAAATTTTCCTTATAAGAAAATCAGCTCTTGCATCTGTTAAAAACAACAATGTGTAAAACTTTTGGGAGATTTGATTCTTTATACATTGTCACTGGATCACAGATACAATATCATGTTGAAAACAACATCCAAATCATCATGCATATCAACACACATATACACACAATTGTTTCGATTCCAAGAAACCACAGAACAATCAAGAAATTGTAAATTTCATCCAGTCACCATATACTCTAGCCTAACGCACTCCTGGAATGCAACTAGGGTTCTTGAGCACAATCAAAAACTTAATAATCATGCTATGAATTGAAAACAATTTCACAGAAAAACCTGATTTTGCATTTTCCCCAATTTGCTGCAAAAAATCTCAGCGGAAGCAGGAACTTGATATCCAGATGCAGCAATCGGCTCTATTGGCTTCTTGATTCACAGCAATCGGGGTTTTGAATCCCCTCTCGAGATGAAAACATCTTGCGCATTTCTGAATCCAGTCTTAGACCTTCGTCTTGATCAAAACTAACCGTTGTGATACAACGGTCATCTATTCTTGACATTTTGGTCGTGTTTGGGCTTGGATAGTCCGCGTGCTGTGACTGGCCTAGAGTTGTTAACAGGCTGAAGGCCTTTTAACCCGTAAAGCAAAGAAATTTTTGTTTGTTTGTTTTGCAAAACCCTAAAATGATTTTCATGCCAAGCAATACTTAATTCATATTTGTGAGCCTATGCTCTGATACCAGTTGTAAAACCATATACTCACGCTCACAACATATGCACATCAACTCGACAACAATCACAAAAAGGACTAAAGCTTACCTTCAGCAATCACAGGCATGGATTCCATCTTTTGTAGCTGCAAACTTTGATCACAAGAATATAGCCTTCTGTTGCTTACCAACTTGCTTCTCATTGACAGAACTATATGCAAAAACGTGGTAGCAACAAGAACCAATTCATCCATATATATAGGAGACTCTACCTCAAGAAGCTTCCCATTAAAGCATTCCTTATTGGATTAGGTTTCCTAGTTAGATTCTTAATGTAACACATCATTGTAGTCTTTCTTGCAGACTGAGAATAAGATTACTTACCTTAATGAATTGATACACTCTTTCATTAAGTTACAATACAGGTTTATAATTTGTGTCCATGTTGAACTAGTTTTGATATTAAGCTAATTATCAATTTCCTTTATGTTAATGTGTGACAAGTCCATAATGATTCTAACAGATTTGTGTCAAATAGAAGGTAAGAGTTTAAGGCAACCCAATGTCTTCATGGTTGGAAACCTTCTCACTGCAAGGGGCTTCAAGATCCGATCTTTTTTTTGGGATTGTACATTCCTTAGTGCTTTACAGGTAATGGTACTCTTCGTGTTGAGGAGGCAGACAGACAACAAGTATTGTTCACCTTCTCGGATTAGGTAGATTGGGTCTTGATTTAGGAGGGTGCCATGCAGTTTTAATCGAGCCTCGGTGGCTTTAGCTGAGTATGATGACGTGTCTTCGGTGGAGGAGGTGTCGCTTGTGAAGTCATCACTTTAGATTATTCTACAAGGGATACTACTTAATTTCATATTAGAGAGGATTATGTCAGGTACACATTGGTGGTCTGTGGAGATTGATAGGCCAAGGCTGCGTGCCGGGAAGTAACGTATCCGAGTGGAGATCCCATTGGGGTAGCCGCTGTCCTTCCAAAGGCGGTACTGGGTAGCGGACAAGGTGGAGTTCCTATGTAAATTTAGGTATGAGAAGCTCTTCAGTCGATGTAGTTTGTGTGGTCTAGTCACACACATAGGTCTGCCATGCTCTATGTGATAGGAGCATTTTAATGCGACGTTTTAACTGCATTTCCCTACATTTTCTGCGTTATTTCCTTAATAAAACTCTGTTTAGGAAAGTTTCCATTTTTCGATTGGGAAAGTTCCTATTTGTAGAAAGTTTCTATTTTGTAGTTTCTATTTTTCATTTTTGGAAAGTTTCTATTTTTCTTACTAGTTTCTATTTTCAGGACCTCGGAGCTAAAAAGTGGAAATGAACTCACAAATGGAAAGAGGAGCTCGCCAATGTTGGAAGGAGACAAAATGAGATACAAAGGGCTGCATAAATAAGCTGAAAAGAAGAAATGAAGTTTTCCTGGTTCAACCAGGAAATCCTGTTTCAACCAGGAAACCTTGTCCAGAAGAGGAAACCCTGCCAAAACAAGACTCTTGAGTCAACCAAGAAAGGAAAGCAGAAAAATGAAGTGTCATGGCATTGAAAGAAGCTTCTTGAAGACATTAGAAGATGACATGGCTTGAAGGTGACGCACAAAGGCCCAAGAACTCTCGAGGTTATGGATTTCGGCAAATGGATAAAGGCCCATGGAAATTAGGGTTTGTGACACATGAGAGATTTTTGGAGAATATATATGTGTTTGCCGTAAAATACAAAGAGGAAAAGGAGGAGGCAACATGAAAATCTGAAAATATAATTGAAGATTTTGATTGGAGTAATTCAAGGGAGATTTTTAAGGGCAAAGAGATATTCTTGGAAGATTTGGAAGATTTAAATTGATTTTGGCCGAAATGGTGAAGCAAATCAGCATTTATTTATGGAATTTCGGCAATTACTCTCTCCTAAGATATTCTTGGCCGAAATTAATGAAGAAAATCAGAAAATCCTTATATAATTTCGGCAAGGATATATTAAAGGAATTTAGGGAATTAATTTGGAGAGTTTTGATTGGTTAGATGACACACCAAGGCTTACTTGGCATTCTACGATTGGTTGGACCACATCACAAGGCTTACTTGGCATCATACCATTGGTTGAAGTGATGTGGAGCTTGGAGAACCCTAGCCGTGCCCCTATATATTCTCCCCTTTTCTCAACGTCAAGGGGTCCTCTTCCTTCATATTCGACAACTTAGAAAAAATCAGAAAATCTCTCTAGCCTAGCCGTGAGTTTCTCCATCCTCTAGTCATCTCCACGAGTTCAAGCAAGGCCAAGGGAGAAGAAGCATAGCCGTGAGCATCCATCATCCATCTCCAACCTTGAAGCTTGCTTTCGAGATTCAAGAGACCACCACATCAATCGTTTATCATCCATCTCATCTTCATTCACGGTGTAATCCGATTCTCCTTTGTAACCTTTGCTTTGAATTTCGTTGGTTATGAACTAGTTGACATATGTGTTTGAACAAATATTAATTTCTGGAATTTTATTGATTAATTGAGAATTTTCAGATTCATATTATTGTTCTTCGAGAGTTGCTTATGTGGGTTTGTTTAATTAAATTTGCGTTATAGATAACTTTTGTATTTTAATCTTATGTGGTTGCAAACACTTAGGGTTTTGATATAATTGGTGCTAGGTTTAAGAACATGAAATCGACTTTTCATTTTGTGTAAACTTGAATCAAAGTAGTAAAGGTTTTGTACAAAGATCGAATTTAATTAAAGAGAATTGCAATTAGGTGGACTTTTCCATACTAAGTTGTACACTTGAGTTGATAGCCTTTCTCTATGTGTAATGCGTTAAACATGACATGATTGACTAGCTTTCTAGGGTTTGATTGCATGTTTGATAGGATTAATCTAGGTGCTTTCGCTTAGGTTAATTAGCATTGAAAAGTAAAAAAATGGGAATTCATTTGCTTTCGAATGTTTCACATGATCAACTCCTTTCTCATGACTTAGATGAACAATATTAGGGTTTGAATCAATTTTAATCATATGTTTCGGTTTTTTATCTTTGTTCTCTCATTCCATTTGTGTTTTTATGTTTTTGTGTTTTATTTGTTTTGTTTACTTAATTTATTTTCGAAAACCAAAAACAAAATCCCCCCTTTTTCGTAAATAATGTTTATACTTGTGAATATCTTTGTGAATATTATACTTTGTTTTAATTTTAATTGTTTAATTGTTTGACAATGACAGGTGTACCCTCAATCCCCTGAATAGAACGATCCCTACTTACTTATACTACTAATGACATTTCAGGGTTAAATTATGCGCTTGCTTTCGAGCGCATCACTATGTCAGCATTGGATAAAGCGAAAGCGATGGAAGAACAGACAGTTCTGGGCTGAAATTTGGTGGTGCAATCAGGGGTTGGAACAGTGGACTGCTGTCATGTCAACTTGGCCTTGCAAACTAGGGTTTTGGGCAACAACCAAAGCCTACTTTTTAAAATCCAAATTCTAAATACTATGCTGGAGAAGTTGCTGCACAACCCATCCTATCTCATTCAGAAGCCACGGTGAAAAGTGACTCATAAGATCGGCCTCAAATTTCACCCTAAAATCTGAGGTAGGCATGTGGGACATACCTTAAGAATAACTCTACCGCAAATTTAGCATAATCACCCAAAAAGATGGACTACCCAAAACCTGTAGGAAAACAATTTATACTTCTAAAATCAACCACCGTCCTCAACTCTTAAACCTTACATGCTACCCATAATCACGACTAACTTCATAAACACACCATACCCTATAATAAGTATGACAAGTCCGAAACTTCCACAATAGTCAACTGAATATCCGAAATTTAACATATCTCTAAATACACAACTACGACTCTCAAACTTTAAAACATTAATCTCATAGGTTATCAGAGCAATCTAAAAGAGGAAAGTGAAATCAAGGTACATGTAGGTTAAAAGTAATCTACAATAAAAAAAATAAAATAAAATACAACAACAGCTGATGTTATGCCTCAACTCTTATCATGCCAAACTAACTAATCTGCATACTGGGCAGTTGAAACTGAATGGCTGAGGGAAAGTATTTGAAAAAAAAAAAAACATTAGTGTGAGTGGAAAAAAAATTATTCAAAAGAAAACGAAATCGAGAGCTTAATACTTTCCCACTTGTACGTTTATAAAATCAATCATGCATGCAAGTGCTTATAAAACCTTTCTTAGAATAAAAATCTCGTGAAAATAGAGTCAAATTGAGCAATTAAAATAAAAAAAGCAAGAAGCAACAACCATGTAAGTGAGCCTCCTAGGCTCGGGTAACAGCCTCCTAGGCTCGGGTAACAGCCTCCTTGGCTAAAAGGCACTCCCATACTCCCTTACCTTCATCACACCACCAAGGCATATAGGTTACTGAGCTTTCGTGCTACTGCCACTAAGATGGTACCATATCACCACAAAGACGGAAATGGTTTCCGTTATTCCACCATAAAGGTAGTAGTCACATCGTACAAAAATGTGGAAAAACAACAACATGCTAGCATGGTAATAACAATCACAATCAAGTATGGCAATGAAAATCATATGAATACAAAGATCAACAAGGCTTCCTCAAAATCTCTCAATAAACAATAATCGCAAAGAAAGACATAAGTACGATTCCCAATAGCACTCGAAAATTCTCATAACAATTTCATAGACAAATATTGTCACGCCCCTGATTTTTAACACAATAAAAATCTATATATAGTCTCATAATTATACACGCGTGATCGTTCAACCATCAATGTCAAGTACCTGGAAACTTTTTCCCTTTAAACTACATACATATTGATGCCCTGAACCAACTATGTCAATATTGACCCGCCCACAGAGTCATATATTACATAAGCTTATGAATTAAATTGTCAACAACAAAATAAAACGTAAATGCTCCTCAGAGTTTACTACAACGGAAGTCCAAATAACAGTAAAGTCACAAAAATGGCTTCCTACCGTAAAACTGCAAAGGCGCTATCTCAGCTTCAGCCCCGATTATCCTACCCTGCAGGATTAACCCCTATACTGTTTGAATGGTGCACCGGGTTGCCACATAACAAACCCGGAAAGCTTTTGCAAGTCCGTATGAGTAACTCAAAACAATCAACATAACTCGCACTGAAAATAAGGAAAATAACTCACACTTTGATTCCTTAAAAACATGCTACATTGAAAACAACTCACTCCTTGGTTTCTATCAAAGTGTAACATAGAAAGTAACTCACACCTTGATTTCTATCAAATATAACATAGAAAACAACTCACACCTTGAATTCTATCAATCGTACCATAGAAAGCAACTCACACTTGATTTATATCAATCGTACCATAGAAAGCAACTCACATCTTGATTTCTATCAAATCGTTAATAAGGAAAACAACTTGCACCTTGTCCCCTTAAAAACCGTTAATAAGGAAGCAACTCACACCTTGTTCCCTAAAAACACGTAATCTCATGAGTTAGATATAACCAATTCCCGTTACCCCATGAATCACAATTGTGGCAGACAGACTAGAGCTCTAACTGAATTCGTAACCACTTGTCCGGCCAAATACATGATTACCTGATATTCTGCCCAAGGTCATAGACCTTATTTCCTTGAACTTTTTAGTCCCTTGGAATAAAACACTAAAGGAGTCGCACTGGACCCAAAATGTTACACAAATCTCAACGCTTTTCAAAACAATCGAAATCAACATTTCCACAATCATTGTTTTCCGAAAAGCCACAACACAAAACAATAAAAGGCATCATTCATATATATTGTTTTCGTAAATCCATAAAACCCACAAATACATATATATTTCACGTAAATATATATATACGTAGTCATCCGCTCAGGAATGCCTACTTATACCAACTATAGTTTGTAGTTAAATAAGTAACTCTCAAAACGATAAAGGTATTTCTGTTCGTAAATGAACCTTGTGAGATTCCTCACCTCGAAACTCCCGCTGCGTCTTCAATATAGAACAAAGCAGCCAATCCACAAAATAACCATCCAAAAATACTTCGTCAAGTACATAATCACATACGGTTTCAACTTAGTAACAATTCACAAACGATTTAAGTCTGAAACCCCTGTTTTGAACTAAAATCCCCAAAGTGGCGCCAATTGAGGCGAAACCACATCTGAAACTTCCCAAAGTCTCCAGAATACTTCCATTATCGATATATCCAAACCACAAGTCGATCGGTGCTGGGATCCTCACTGATCGAATAATCAACCGGTATGAAACTGTAAAAATCATAACAAATTCATACAAACTCCAAAAATTTCATATTATATATCAAAACGCTCGTATCAATGAGTAGAAGATATATAATACCAGAAACAGTCCCTTACATGGTCGAAACGCCACCAGAACGCCGCCACAAGAGGTGGAGCACCGCTGCAGTCCAAAACTCAATATTTCACAAAACTCCCAACATCAAAGTTGTTTATCTCAGCATGCTTGACTGTTTTCATAATTAGCATAAAGTCAAAATCGAAGCATAAAGGGTCGAAAACTACCTCGCAAGCCGTGGATTACTGTTCAATCCGAGTTGAACTAAATTTCACGTGAATCGATCCAAACAACCACCACAGATCGATCCAGGAGGCTGCTGCGAGCTCCCCAAGCCTGGTTTGAAGCTTCGCCGACTTCAGAGATCGGAGAAACGATTGGGTCTGATTTTCTCAAACTTCGCCGCCTTCTTGCGCTGCCACCGCCGAGAATCGCCGCTAGAGGATGCCAGAGGGACGACCAGAGCAAGGAAGAGATATGATCTGGAAGGTTTCGCCGCCAGAATTCGCCGGAAATTCCTGGTCGGATCTGCCGGGTCCGGGTCGGATTAGTCGGGTTTCTTTGATTCTGAAGGTGCAGTCGAGAGAGAAGAGAGAGAGAAGGAAATTTCCGGAAATGGAAATTGGAATTATTAAATAATTTCCGAAAATCCTTAATTTATACTAAAATGGAAACTTTTTCCGAAAGCCATAATTTTCTCATACAAACTCTGATTGACGCGTTCCCCATGTCCATGATGCGCTCTACAACTTTTGTGAGGAAGTTTTCGGAGAATCCCAACAAATAAAAAGTCAACCTTTGCACCCCCCCCAAAAGTCATACCTTCCGAATAAAATTTCTTCCGAAACACTTCCGCTCCATCCACGAGCCACGAAATCGTCTAATAACCACAATTTAGATTCCTGAAAATTCTAAAATAAATACGAATTTTTGGGGCATCACAAATATCCAATCAATAAACTAATTTCAAATCATATTTTGAAACCAAATCATATACTAAAAAAGAAAAACGATATTTGTGAAAAATCATTGCATGCATATTTATTTAAAATGAAATGTCCACTCATAGTATGAAGATAACGTAGCCAAGTGTAGGGATCCTCATCAAGCGATGACCCAGTGGGAGTACACAATTGTAATTCATAAATGATAATTTGAAAATTTGAAAGTTCATATGACTTTAAAACAAAACCCGAAAACCCCTCGCACAAATAATTCATCGAACAATCAAAATCACATCATATTTGACTCAAACTTCCAGAGTTTCACCATCTTAATTATTCTAACTAGGGTTAGTCTCAGTACTAAACCAAGGCTTGTTTTCTTGAAATCGACTGTCAAACCGACTTCTGTTGGTATAAGATTTTTCAAACCTTTACCAATCTGATATAGTCGGTATACCGACTATCAGTAACTGAGATTTTGGTTTGGTATCAGTCGATTTTGAGAGATTTTTAGCTTGAGCGATGGATCTTCCCCAGGAGGCCGAAAAGTATCGGCTGTCAAAGTCGACAAAGCTTTGGAAACTCAAATTCGAAGCTGTAAGGGTGATCAAGAAGAGGCCCACTCGATCTTAAACTTTCCCAGCGTCAACAGGAATAACTCATCTTCTAATTGCGGTGAAGACAACATCCTTCTCTGATTATTCATAATCGGGGAAACTCTAGTTTGTTTCTAATTTTTTCTATCATGGAGATGAGGATGATCTGAATTTGAAGATGCTAGTTTGATGATGCTGATGATGATGGAGGAAAGTAGGAGAGATAGAAAAATAAGAAATAAGAAGAAAAGGAAGATGAAAGAACTCGAAGAAAGAAAAGGAAGATGAAAAAAGGGAGAAGAAACTGATGGAAGATGAAAGATGAGAAGGGAGGAAGAAATGGCTTCTGAATATGATGGAACACAATGAGGGATTTTTGTTTTGTTTAGTTCTATAGCTTAAGCAGTAAATAACTATAAAATTTGTAGTACATCTATTGAGAGTAGCTCGTGTTCTAGTGGTTGAGAGTTGAGTTGTTATTTAAGAGGTTATGGGTTCGACTCTAGCCTCTGATCAAATTTTATCTATTTTGTATATTATTTATGTTTCTGAGCCTTACCAAGAGCATGTAATGTCAGGGTCTGGAATCAGGAGTCCAAGATATCTTCTTTGTTATGGCCTAGCTATCTCTTCAAAACCACAAAAGTCAGGAGAGAGACCAGGTTTGCAGGCTTAAAATTTTTGATGTTTAAGTTAGTAATGGTTGACAATATCGAGAAGAGAATTAGATTCGAGAACTTACCTGCTGTGGAAGGTTTTTGACCTTATATAGGCAGTAGAAGGATATTCAACCTTGTCCATTTCTGATGTGGGAGAGATTTCCCCTTTTTGGGCCAAGTGAAACTAGGCCCGGGCAAGCTGAGTTGCTGCAACTATTGCGACATTGGTGTCAAACGAACAACCACAACGAGCCAAATAACAAAGTTTAATTTTTAGCCTAGTGGGCTGAAATTACCTTGAAAAATTCAGAATCCAAAATCTTCAAAGCGTCGATTCTCCTTCCTCACTTCGACTCGTCCCAAGCCATGTAGAGGGATTGAAGTGCATGGAACAAGCTTCAAAACCCAGGTGGTCTCACCCTAAACGTGGCTGGAGTTGGGAGTTCTGGCTATTTTCGGGTTGCTGTGATTCACCAACGGAAAGGCTAATCGAATAGAACTGGTGCCGCAATGAGTGGTGGTTAGACAATGATAAAATAGGTAGGTCAGCGTCTCGGATCGGGTCGAGCTGTAGAGAATTTAACCTAGGATTTGGGTAAAAATCTTTAAATGGAAAAATGCTCTATTTATACTAGAAGAATTTTTAAGAACAGTACATGAGGTTTGGGCCACTGAGAATTAAGGTTAATATACTTTACAAAACTTCCAAATGGTGCCTGGGGTTCTAGACCCGACCCAACATAAATACACACAATTAGTTTCTTTGTTACTTTGCGTGATTTCCATCAATTTTTCAAGGGCAAATCCGTCTCTTCAATGATTATGAAAAAACAAAAAAAAGAAAAAACTAGTCAGACCTAATCCCATTTTCCATGGATGGCAGCGGCTGAGGCGAGCATCCATAAACTGACTGGGGATGATCAGTGGAGGCGCAGAATGATTACAACATTATTCGCATAGCCTAGCTGAGGTTTAGCTCAAAATGATTACAACCCATCAATTATAAACAAACAAGTACATAACCTATTTCAATTTTTGATAATGAGATGAAAACACAAATCTTGGAAGAAGATTTGCTCCCAGTTCTAGATAGCTTCAAGCCATATTGGTGTGGTGGGTCTGGATAAGCCCAATTTGGCTGGTGAAAGCAGAGCAACATCAAATAATCTCTCTTATGAGTCCAGAGAGGAAAGAGATGAGTGTTCTAGTATTTTGGGAAGATGAACCCAGTGCCATTTGAAATATTTGAAGTAGTTTGGAAAGATTCCGAATAATTAAACCTGGGAAATTCTATTTAAGTTTTATTTTATATATCTTAATTTTTTTTATTAATCGACCGCTTTCAAAAGAAAAGAAATAAGAACTGGTGAATCAGAAACAATTAATTAAGATAATTTTTTTTATTTATTTTTATATGGAATATACATGAGCCTTTTCGTTGTTTTTTTATCATTAATAAATTGAATAAACTAAAGTTTGTTTTCATAATTTTTGGTATAAATATCTTTTTCATTCCGTCGAAAATCGATTTTACGGTATAGACACTTATGACCTCCCCCTCTATGCCTTACGGTAATGATTCCTCTGGCATTACGACCTTTACTAAAATGATGTTGTCCATAGATCAAATTATTTCGTGGATTGGATTTCACTTGATTGTCTATGGCTCCATTGCTTGTGTTCTAGTCTGAATTTTTTATAATTTTTTTATTTCGAAATATATATATATTAATGGATTTTCAATCCAAATTAAGGCTCCTCTGATATCATTTGAGAATACAAATTTTTGTTGTACCCAAAAAATTTATTTTGATTCGAATCATTAAGGGAAATAATAAAATGATTCTGTTGATACATTCGACTAATTAAACGTTTTATAATTAGTAAACTAGATTTCTTGTCATAACCTACATTATCCAACAAAACGAAGATAATTACTCTTTCAATTTCAATGAAAAAGGGTTTTTTCTTTACCCCTTTCCTTAGATTTTATTTTATACTTACAGATCCTAATTTGTTGGAAAAATAGAGTAAATAAACAGTGCTATAGATATATCAGAGAAGAAAAATTCTCTTCCTGGGGGATCGGGCATTTCTGGAGAGCACAAAATGGGTTATATGATACCATTTCGTGGTAGATCGGCGAATTTTTGGGCCGAGCTGGATTTGAACCAGCATAGAGAGGGATGGGCTTTCTCTCGCTTTTGGCATAGCCGGAGGCCCGCACGGCTGGCTATTAGCTCAGTGGTAAAGCGCGCCCTTGATAATTACGTCGTTGTGCTTGGGCTGTGAGGGCTCTCAACCACATGGATAGTTCAATGTGCTCATCAGCGCCTAAGCCTGAAATGTGGATCATCCAAGGTACATTAGCATGGCGTACTTCTCCTATTCGAACTGGGGTTTGAAAACAAACCTCTCCTCAGGAGATAGATGGGGCAATTCAGGTGAGATCCAATGTAGATCCAACTTTCTATTCACTAGTGGGATCCGGGCAGTCCGGGAGGGACCACCACAACTTCTCTCTTCTCGAGAATCCATACATCCCTTATCAATATATGGACAGTTATCTCTCGAGCACAGGTTTAGGTTTAGCCTCAATGGAAAAATAAAACGGAGCACCTAAGAATGTATCTTCATAGACCAAGAACTATGAGATCGCCCCTTTCATTCTGGGGTGACGGAGGGATCGTACAATTCGAATGCCATCCTGGCCTTCCTCCATTTGCTTCTCATTTTTTTTAGTTCAAGATTTCAAGCTCAGAACTAAAACCTAGAACCCCATCCTCCAATTTCTCATCAAATTCCTCGCCGTCATCCTCCTTCTCAGCCTCCATAACCTTCTCCTCTCTGTCCAAAACCACCTTTAGCTTCTTGATCTCCGGCAGATTCTTCTCATATCACTTTAATTTGCGGTGGAGGCTCGAGATGAACAGGTGGGATTGGATGTCGATTTGCTGCCATATCTGCTCGGCATGAAAGCCGTCTATGAGCAACTGATCGAAAGACGTTTTACTTTTGAACGGTTTGAAACTTTGACAAAACCCATATCTCAAAGTGCTTAAATTAAGCTGTTTTGGCTCTTAGAGAGAGAGAGAGAGAGAGAGAGAGAATGGGCTTTAAGAAAAGTTGAAATGGGGAACACGAAAATCGAGAGAAGGATTATTAATGGAGGTAACAACTTGGGTTTGGCTGAAAAATGTCAAAGGAGATGAGCTGAGTCCTCTTATGGGTTTGAGACCTGGAGAAGACTAGAACCAGTCGTCTTGCTGTTCTTAGCCGCCATGGGGGAGAGAGAGTTTGATGGAGAGGAAGAGACAATACGAAAATACAGATTTTCCCTACTAATGATTCATAGTGGCATGTGCCGTAACGAAATAACTAACAGTATGTACTTATGTTGGGTCGGGTTTTGAATCCCAACACCATTATGAAGTTTTGTAAGGTATATTAACCTTAATTCACAGTGGCCCAAACCTCATATACTATTCTTAAAAATTTTCCTTTTATACTAAGGCTTGAAAATGGTAATTTCAGTTTTTAGACCATAACTTTGGCGCACGAACTCTGATTTAAAGGTGCCATATTTCTATGGATTAAGTTTAACATCCTCTACAACTTTTGTGAAGCAAGTTTTCTCAAAAGACGAACGAAATTAAAAATCAACTTTTGGGTCTACTAAAAGTTCAAAATGAAGGTAAAAATTAATGATAATTGTCGTTTATCGTCCAAATGATAATAAACCGGTAAATTAAGATACATGATGTATCAGTGACAATTAGGAAGCTTGAGAAAGCTGACTCAATGGTGGAAACAATGACTGGTAAAAGTAGGTCTAGGGTTGATGTAGAGGTCACCATTTTTTCTGAAGAAGGTGAAGTTAAGTTTTGCTTTTGGGGGGGGGGGGGGGGGGGGGAGAACTTGTTGCCTGCAGATATGAGGCTAGTACCAATGACACAAGTGGGCAGTAGCAGTGCAAAGAAGAAAAGGGGAAGGCATGTGGGGAGCTTGAACAGACTCCCTTACTTATGGTACTGCTGGCAAGAAGAGGGCTTTGAAGCTCGAAGGTGGAGTTGAGAAAAAGAAAAAAACAAAGAGGATTTTTTTTTGGCAAAGTTGGATGGTGCCGGAAGAAGCTTGTTGTTGGTTAATTTTATTTTCCTAGGTTATTAAGCTAGTGTCAGTTAGGAGAACTTCTATGAGTTTTTCTAAGATGTTTTTACTTTCTAGTTTACTTATTTGTACCACAATTGCGTGATTGGTAGGTGACGGCTAATTAAATGATTTCTTTTACTTAGAATGCGAGGTTATCCTAAGCGTCCCTTAGAACTTGGTTTGCATAAGCATAAGTAGGTTTTGTTGTTCTCGTGGGGTTAAGCCTTACTCTTGTCTTTGTAAGGAGCAAACCATCTCTGCGCTTTGGCAGTTTCTCAATCTTCGAAAACTTGCCTACAAAAGAGATTGTTCCTTGACCCCTGGCAAAAAGAACACTACAGTGAGATACGTTCTGTTCCCTCAGCTTTACATTTACTTTTACAACTACATCATGTCCTGGGTTTTGTTTACTATCTACATAACCTAGCAGTTGGCATCTATTTTCAAACTAACTCACTATATCTCTTATTACACTTTTCAACCACTATGTTGGTCTATTCTAGAGCTTGTCTCTATCTACTCCACCAACCACTTCTGTTGGTCCAACTTTGAGCTTGTCTCTGTCATAGTACGAGTCATTATGGCTTCGTCCTCTAATCCAACGCATGATATACCTTTCGAAGATGAAGGTATTATTGAGGTTATGTCGGTCTGTTTTGAAGATACTGCGGAGTTCCTGGATCTAGAGTCAGGAATCAGTCTGCTAGGCATCCTTATTGCTAATGAGGAGCTTAGAATTAGTGGTGTCAAGGCTATTCTGACGGGTATGTGGAAGTCACTTGGCCAGATAAGGATAATACGAGTAAAGAAGAATACATACTCGCTAACGGTAGGCTCAGAGAGGCTTGCCAGCAAGCTGATTGATGAGAGTCCTTGGAATATCAAGGGATACTGTTTCTCAGTAAGACACTGGCCACATTATCACTCCATAGATGACATCGATACCAATCGAGCTACTTACTGGATACAAGCCCATGGAATTCCTCTGGACCAAATGTCAAAGAACAATGGGAGGAAATTGGGTGAGATACTGGGTTCTGTCCTTGAGGTTGAAGATCCAAAAGAAGTTGGTATTAGGGGCTACCTAAGATTGAGAGTGGATTTTGACACCAGTCGACCCTTTGCCACTTTTATACAGCTCCCCCGTTGTTGAATAAGAAAAAAAAGTCACATTCAAATTTTAAAGGAAAAGATAAAGCTTTACTGCAATCAAAACGTGTGGCATTCAAATTGGAGATTGATGAGGTTTGTTACAAACTTAGTCAAAGAAAGAGGAAGTACCAGACTTGCCAAAGCAAAATTGGGTCAAAATATATATATATATATATATATATATATATATATATTTCAAAATAGAAGAAGAAGATATAGTCAAACAGCTGGTGTCTCACGTTTTGTTTGAAATACAAGTCCAAGAGATAGTGCAGTCAAACCTTCTCATTCAAATCCACTTCGTTATCAGCAAAACAAGTGGATAATTGTTGGAAAAATGAGGCATGCATGCAAATTAACGTTCAAGATGTTCTCAATCATGATAAGATCAAAGCCAAGCTAGTTATTATCAATTCAAATCTCAGCAGTTTTGTGGGGATGCACCGAACACCTACAAACTTGGTCAAATTGATTTGAATATCAAATCATTCCAAATTCAAACTGGAGTCATCCCCAACTCTACCTCATCCATTACTCTCCTATAAAAAGAGGGGCAGAGGACAAAAAAAACACTACAGAGGGCAGAGGAAAAAAAAAAGAAATACAGAGAGAATAAGAGAAATACAAAGCAGAGGAGGAGACGCAACAAAACGAAACAGAGAAGAAGAGCTACCAGAGAAAGAAAGCTGCAGGTATAAATCTGCCTTCCCTGTGAAGCCTCTCCAGTTAATCCTCTATGTCTTGTGACCTCCAAAGTTCTAATAGGCCGTTCATGAACGACCATTGTCATTAGAGTTCTTCGTCGAAATGACACTGCTGCTGCTCTCCAATTCTTAACGCAATGAAACAAAACGGTTGTTCACGAACGGCCTCGTTTCAATGCTCAAAATTCCTCCCGAATGGTGTTGTAAATTTAATGCATTGGAGAATTTGGTTGTTCATGAACAGCCGTATTCCAATGCTAAATCCTCAAGAAAAATGACACTGCTGCCATCGCTCTTTAAACATAATAGAGGTTGTTTATAAACAGCCGCGTTTAATGCTAAAGAGCCCCCCTCACATGGCGTCATTGCTATCGCTGTTTGATGACCAAGATAAGGCCGTTCACGAACGACCTCAAAATTCCATCAGTTGTTCTCTGTCTTCACAAAGAACAGACAGAGAAAATGAAGTTGAATATTCACGTCAGAAATTAAAGGCCACAACAGAGTGGTCAAGTTGCACTAATATGATGGACTTCAAACATTTCCTAAGGCAAGCCGCTGGGAATTAGAAGAAAAAAATGTTTTGCAAAGTTGTGGGGTTTCAATTAAATCAACAGGTCAAGCACATGCAAGATGATAAGTCTGGAGCGGCAATTTTTGTCCTAACCAAGCTTGAACCATGATTGATCTCCATGATTATCCTTGAGAAGCCACGTTTCATGTTCTTTTGCTCACAGCTTTCACAAAAGGAAAACATAATTCCTATGCTAAAAGTTAATCATACAAGTATTAATATTAGTGCTAGCTATTCATATGCACCACGTGAACATAGTGCCCTCTTTGACAAAAATTCACAAGTCAAACGGCAGCATTTTGTATGGTTCTTCTGAAGGCTTCTGGAACAAATACGCAAGACTTCTCAAAGGTTGATATGGGACAGAACAATTGATGGATTTATAAAATATATGTCCATTAATTCTAAGTCCTACAGCGAAGTTTCATCAAACAGTGGATACAATAGAAATTAATGGTTCGACAAAAGCATACAATCATTAATTTCAGAAGAAAGTGAAGAGTTTCCAGAATTCTCAAAATGCCGAGTCATTGGGCCTCCTACGAAAGAAATGGAAGCAAGCCCAGTCTACAGAGGTTCACTTCAGATCTTGAATTTCGAAATGAAAATCCGACTCGTCAAATTAAATGACAAGCGATAACTCAGTGTAAACTCTTCGCAATGGGTGTCCAAATCACTTTGTTTACTTGAGCCCGTCTACTTCGGAAGCTCGAGCCCGATTAATTTGCAGCTCAAAGCCAATCCAAATCAAGGCCCACTGCAAATCTCAGTACATCGGGTCCTCGGATCAGATCAGCAGACACTGCCAAATTGGATGTCCAAAAGAAATACATTTGACGGGTTCAAAATATATACATCCGTCGAACCCAGAAGTTGGTACGAATATCAGAAATACAAATTTTATGAACTACGGTCGGTTTGATCCCACGATGGGTACGTAGGCAATCTAGCAACACCTACTAGATGCAACCACAAGTCCAAACAGAATCCCTGACTCCACCAGTCAAAATTCAGCCAGTCCTAAATTGAATCATTGACTCCAGTCAAATTCTTCCAACACCAGAAATACAAACACCTGAACTACAATGGTTTGATCCCTCCTCGAGGGTATGTAGGCAATCTAGAGACCCACTAGATGCAACCGCAAGTCCAAACAAAATCCCTGACTCCCTGGTTCATCCAATCTGAATCCCTGACCTCATCAGTCAAATTCTGCCAAACACCAGGAAACGTCACAGCCTTTCCAAATAAACCATGACTCCCTGGTTCATCCAATTCGAATCCCTGACCTCATCAGTCAAATTCTGCCAAACACCAGGAAACGTCACAGCCTTTCCAAATAAACCATGACTCCCTGGTTCATCCAATCCGAATCCCTGACCTCATCAGTCAAATTCTGCCAAACACCAGGAAACGTCACAACCTTTCCAAACAAATCGAATCTTTGGTTCACTTACACCAAATTGGTCTAAACACTATTCCTATTCCAAAAAGCCATACCCTCCAATGGGTGATTGACCCATTGGAACTCTTGAACTACGAGTGGCTTGATCCCTTTTCAAGGGTACGTAGGCAACCCATTCAAATATCCGGGTGTAGCCGCAAAAACAAATAGACAAAAACACATCCACAATTGGTTTCTTCATAAATGGAATCAAAGGGTGTTTCCATGTGACAAGGGAATAAAATTAAGAGACACATTCTGTCTTGAATGGGTCGAACCCGAAATAATTAAAACTCTGTTCTTTTAATGAATACGAGTGAAATTATGTTGGGTGACATTTTCGCTCACAGCGTACAAATTTTCTCTCAACACCCGTCCTACTGCAAAGGTTTCCAAGATCAGGCTGCAGTACGAAGGGCTAAAAAATTTCTGCTACCATTGTGAGAGGTTAGGACACTCGAACACCTCTTGTAGGTACCAGGTAAATCCTCTGTTACTCAAGCTTGGTGTAGTCTATGACTGCTCCCTCATTGCATATCCCCCCCCCCCAGAAACCGATGAATACACAGGCACCCTTCCCCCTTGAGTTTCCCTATGCTCCGACCTTCGGCATATTTCGCCGGAGTGATGGTAATACCAATCCAGTTTCAAATTTGGTAGAGAGCAGAAAAGGACCAGTGAGCTTTGACAGGTCTGATTTGGCACACTCTTCAACATTGGATGTTGACGTTTTTGCACAATCCAGCAAGAGAAAGCGAAGTGATAGCCTGACTACTATGGTGATACCAAAACCAAGGTATCAGGGTGGGGGCCCTTATATGTTCAACCCTGATGCGTATGGGGCCATGTACCGTAATGGAAGTATCTCCAGAGCTTTTAATGGGCTAAGTCTAAACCATGGGTCTTGGGCTGACTCGGAAGTGATTCCCTATTGGGCTTTCAGTGAGAAGGATGATTACCTAAAAGCTAATTATTTCTTTCTTGTTCCAGCCTCGCTGGACAATTTCAACGGCCCATCTCCAAATGTGACATCAATAAAGCTGGTAGAACTTGACCCCCCCTGAAATCAATGCATCAGTTGTGTGTAAACAAGACTTGGCCCAATCAGAAACAAGTACGAAGAAAAAACGCAAAGGTTCCAATGTTTCTCCCACTGGGTCTGTTAAAAACACCCCAAAGAAAACAAAAGTCAATCACAGCCCCGGCCTTAGACTGTCAAACTGGGTCGGTAGGGGCAGGGGAAGAGGTAGAGGTAACTTTACCGGTGAACTGATTTCTGGGTCTGGGGAGACATAGTTGACATCCCTTGTAGTTAATCTTGGTGCTGGCACAAATTTTGCAAAAGAGGACAACTTGAATGGATCAGGAAATGAGTCTACAGGTATGGAGGATTTTACCCACCTCCAGGGTTGTGCCGGCTGGCACAATGCAGCTGCAAGGCCTTCAATGAATTGCATAGCCTGGAACTGTCAAGGTTTGGGGCAGCCTTTGACAGTACAAACCTTACGGGAGATGACCCACTCCCATAAGCCAGATTTTATTTTTATTTCAGAAACTCACAAGTGTTGTAGTTATGTTAATAGTGTTTGTACCCAAATGGGTTATCACCAAGGGTACAATGTCAGTCCTATTAATATAGCGGGAGGATTAAGTCTGTGGTGGAAAGGTGATTATATGGTCAAGGTGATTGATGTCTCGAAGCACTTCATTGATATATACTGATATCTTAATCCCTGAGTCGGGCTCTATGATTAGAGTCAGGTGGAAGTATGGCCCTCCATACCATGAGGAAAAGAAGGCTTTCTAGAGAAGTTGGAACTATAGGGCCAAAATGATGACCGACCCTGGCTAGTTATTGGTGATCTCAATGAGATGTTGCATCTACATGAGAGGGAAGGGAGGAATCACTGGACACAAGTAGGAGGAGATACTTAAATTACTTCGTGTCCACTAACTCTCTCTTGGATATTGGATTTAATGGCCAGAAATTTACTTGGGCTCGCAAAGAGAATGGTATAACCATCCTCCAAGAGAGAATAGACCGATGTTTTATTTCTCAAGAGTGGCTCCTAACTTGGCTTGATTCATGTCTTACCCACCTGGCGAGAATTGGGTCGGACATACAACCCTCTACTTTTCGTCTCCAATCCAAGATCACGAAAAGCAAGGCTTCTTTCAAGTTTGAGGCATCTTGGGCTGATGAGGAGGAATCCTACACTATTGTAAAAATAGCTGGGAGAGTAACCTTGGTCTTCCAAGTATTGTTCAGTGGGAGAAGAATCTTAATCATTGTAGGTCTAAGCCTAAGGCAGGGAGCAGAAAGCATTTTTCGAAGTCCAATAAAGAAGAAATCAAGGCCTGTTTATTAGAATTGGAGGTATTACAACAGGATGCTCCTTTCAACAGTGAACACCGACAGCTAGAAATTGAACCAAAACTGGGCTCTTTATGGCTTAGAGAGGAGAAATATTGGCACCAGAGGTCTAGGGTTAATTGGCTTAGATCTGGTGATTCCAACACCAGATTTTTCCATCTGTCAACTCTACACAGAAGGCAGCAAAATGGAATCCTAAAGATACAAGTTGAAGGGGATAAGTGGATCACTGGAGAGAGACAAATCAGGGGGGGGGGGGGTTTTGAGAGTCATTTCAAAACTTTGTTTCAAAGCACAAGACCAAGAGCATAGGGGGATGTTATTGTATCTGATGAGATGAATGCAGAATTAATTGCCCATTCACACTGGAGGAAGTTAAGGAGGCGGCCTTATAGCTGGGGGCACTCAAAGCTCCGGGGGCTGGATGGCTTTCGAGGGCTGTTCTACCAAAAGTACTGGGGTTTAGTTAATGAGGTAGTGCACAACACCTCCAACGATTTTGGAAAGGGGCAGGTCAGTTTATAGAGCTTGAACTAGACTCATATTGTCCTAATTCCAAAGGTTCCAAATCTGAAGAAAACTACCCAGTTTCGCCCCATGAGCCTATGTAACAACTCTTACAAGATTTTGGCAAAGGTGTTGGCTAACCAACTGAGATCAATACTCCCTCAATTAATTTCCCCCAACCAGAATGCTTTTGTCCCGGAAAGGCTAATCCAAGATAATCTTTACTAGCCCATGAGACGTACCACTATCTCCGGCTAAAGAGGGAGGGTGGCAGTTATGAGCTCAGCCTAAAGCTCGATATGAATAAGGCCTATGATAGAGTTGACTGGAGTTTTTGGGAAATGGCTCTACTGAGATTTGGTTTTTCTCTACAGTGGGTTAACTTGATAATGAGATGTGTTAAAACCGTTTCTTTTCAGTGGTCCTTAATGGCAACCCGGGTAGGTTCTTCTCTCCTAACTGTGGCCTAAGACAGGGTGACCCTCTTTCACCCTATCTTTTCCTAATTGTTAGTGTGGTTCTCTCACTATGCCTGACTCGTGCTATTCAAGATCAGACTCTTTTGGGTGTTAAACTTACATGAGCATGCCCGGTCATTTCCCATCTTTTTTTCCCTGATGACTCTCTCTTCTTCATGAGAGCAACGCTGATCAACTCCTGGCACTTGGTGAATATTCTACATGAGTACTGTAGGGCATCAGGACAAGTGATCAATAAAGAGAAATCCATCATTTTCTTCTCTCCTAATACTCCTAATCAAATGAGAAGACTAATGTGTGCCTTGTTAAGTTTTGTGGAAGTGGAAAACCCGGGAGTCTACCTTGGGATGCCTACAATTTAGGGCAGATCAAAGAAGGAAGCCCTAGTCTATATTAGGGAGTGAATTGGCAGGAAGCTTGAGGGCTGGAAAGAAAAAAACTTGTTAGCTGATGGAAAGGAGGTATTAATCAAATCAGTTGACCTTGCCATTCCAGCCTATCCCATGGCATGTTTTAAGTTCCCCAAGAGTATTTGTGATGACATCAACTCTACTTGGGAAACTTTTGGTGGGGTGAAACTGAACATGGGAGTAAGATACATTGGAAAAGTTGGGATTTCCTTTGCAGATCGAAAGAGGTTGGTGGTCTTGGTTTTAGGGACCTAAATCACTTCAATTTAGCTCTTTTAGCAAAATAATGTTGGCGTATCCTTGAACAACTTGATTCCCTTTCTGTACGAGTCTTAAAGGCTAGATATTTCCCAAAATGTGATTTTTTGCATGCGGAGAAAGGCTACAGGGCTTCATGGGATTGGTCTAGCCTTCTCCAAGCAAGGGATTCTATACTTAGTGTCACATGTTGGCAAGTCATCAATGGCTATAGTGTGAATATTTGGAAGGATTGTTGGCTACATCCCCCAATGTCCGACCATTACACACTACTGGACCTATCCAAAACAACACCCCCAAGATGGTCCATGAACTGATAGATTGGGATACTTACTTTTGGAACCTGGGATGCATTCTCCATCTACTATAGCCGCTTGAGGACGAAAGGATAACTTGCATCCCTATTGGCCACAAGGAGGGTGAGGATAGGCTCATTTGGCCTTGGAATAGGACTGGTGCCTATTCGGTTAAATCAGGTTATTACTGGGTTCATTCACTTCCAACAACTAGTGGAGCAATACCATGGGTCCCCAAAACAGGCTCTTCACATACGGTCACTCCCAAGGTTTGGAAATTGGTCTAGAATATGACTACACTCCCTAAGATAAAATCTTTTCTGTGGAGAGCACTCAGTGGGGCAGTTCCTACTTTCCTAAATCTCTTCAGGAGAAGACTTCTAATGTCACCCATGTGCCCCATTTGTGGTTTGGCAGAGGAGTCTATCGAGCATGTCCTACTTCTATGCCCTTGGGTAGATGGGGTGTGATTCGGTTCTCCTTTGGGGCTTAAGATAAACAAACAGCAGATATCAAACATTGACACTTGGCTACTGGCTATAGTAAGTACTATTTCTACTGCATTGAAAAAGAAATGGCTACTAACCTTGATCAGCTGTGTTTGCTGGGCAATTTGAAGAGCTCACTGTGACTTGGTATACCAACAGAAGAAGATTTGCCCCCTCATTGTGACCCAGTTCGGAACCAAGCTGGCTTTTGAGTTTTGGGAGACCTTTAGTGCTGCTCACATACCAGGAGTGGCTAAACCCCAAAGTCGAACCACCTGGAATCCTCCTGCTCCGGTATTGCAGCTGTAAACTGTGATGCAGCTTGGACTCCTCCAGCTTCCGGGGGTCTGGGAGTGATAATCAGAGATGAGGATGGGAAATCGATATGTGGAGCCTCCAAAAAATCGAGTTCTGGCTCTGCGGATATTGCTGAAGCTCAAGCAATTCTTTTGGGAGTGAACCTTGCATTAGAAAGCAATTTGAAGAGGGTTAGATTTCAATCGGATTCGCATATTGTGATCTCCGATCTCAATTCTCCTACTGCACACAAGATTTGGAAAATCTACCCAATCATTGATGAAATCAGAAAAAATAGTTCTTTCTTTGATGTTGTTACCTGGGAGTGGATTCCCCGAGAAGCGAATATGGCGGCTCACACAACGGTCTCGCTTGCCAAGTCGACGGTGGGTCTTAACAGATGGGCTGACCAGCCACCACCTTCTATGTCCTGCGTCCTAAGAAATGATGGCCTGCCATGTCCACCGTTGAGTGAGAACTAGTCGGGTTATACAGCTTTTGGTTTATGTAACTGGTATTAGCTCTCTATTGTTAATTTTCTCTTGAGAGATTAGTCGAGAGATTGCCTCTTCCTTTCCGGATGTACTTCTGGGCCTCAGTATTTACTAGGCTCCTTGGGCTTTGTCCCTAATGAAAGCTTTCTTTCGTCCAAAAAAAAAAAGCATACGTAGATTATTTCGGATTTTATTGCTGAAATTCTTGTTTAAATGTATGTAAACTTTCGCATTTGACTAATAATTCTTCGTGTCTTTAAGCGCTTATTTTGACCGACAAAATGAGTTCTCTTAATAATAATATAGATTCTTGTTCTATTTGGAAGAATGTTTGGAAGTGGACAGAGTTGTTTCCTCGTTGGTGTGGTGCGACTGAAATTCCCATGAAAGTCCTCCTTAAATTCACTGCAACAGCCCCATCGCGTTCACTGCCAAATTCCTATAAAGCATGACGACACTGGAAATCTACGGCCTTCCATGAAAGTCCTCCTTAAATTCCCTGCAACAGCCCCATCGCCTTCCCTGCCAAATTCCTATAAAGCATAACGACACTGGAAATCTACGGCCTCCCATGAAAGTCCTTAAATTCCCTGCAACAACCCCGTCGCCTTCACTACCAATCATGAAGAAACCCAAACTCTGCCATATCCCCACTGATTCACCTCCCTCACAACAACAACAACAACAACAAGACCCTAAACCCTTCATCCTCCTATTGCCCAACCACATCACAGTCGAGATCTTCTCCAAACTCCCAATCACCACTCTCATCCAATGCCGCTGCGTCTGCAAGTCATGGAGACATTCTCTCTCCGACCCCCACTTCGCCCGATACCTCCTCTCCCTCACGCCCCCTTCGCTTCTCATCAAGCGCTGCCGCAGCTTCTACCTGGTCGAGCCCCACGTCCGAAACGGCGCCGTAATAAAGCTCGCCGAGGACCCTAATGACCTCACCCCTTACCTCGACGTTGTGGGCTCCTGCAATGGCTTACTCGCCGTCAGGTATAACAGTGGTCAGTTCTACATTTCGAATCCGATTCTCGGTGAGTTTTTAACTCTTCCCAGGCCGAGGGGTAGAATCAATTGTTCATTTGTTTGTGGATTTGGGTTTAGTCCTGTGAGTAATGTATATAAGTTGGTTATGGCTTCGATTCCGAAGAAAGGGTCTGAGGGTGAGGTGGAGGTGATGGTTTTGACTGTTGGCTCTGGGATTTGGAGAAGCATTGGCAGCTCTGTATACCCTTGTTGGATTCAGTCATCTGGGGTTTATCTTAATGGAGTTATTCATTGGATTGTTGGAACTGGCAAGCTGAAGCTGAAGCTTGAGAACGCTTTTGTCATTTGTGCATTTGATGTTGAGAGCGAGCGTTTCGAGGAGTTACCATTACCGCTTGGTTCATTCCGTGCCGGGAAGGTTGAACTCGAGCTTGGTGTGTTGGGAGGTTGTCTCACTGTAAATGCTTGTTACAAGAATACAATCAGTGTTTGGGTGATGAAGGATTATGGTGTTGCAGAGTCTTGGACCAAAGAGTATGACATTAAAGACAAACTTAGAGGCACATTTCGTTCTCATCCAAATGTACCTCGAGTATTGAGAGTTACAGAGGAGGGGCACGTATTGTTGTTTTTTAAGCATGAGCTGCAGGTTCATAGTCTTGGTAAAAGGGGCCTTGTCAGGCTTGAGGTTGACAGGATGCCATTGGTCATTCACGGGGCATGTGTGCATAGTCCAAGCTTTGTTTCACTCAAACATGCGATTGCTGGTTAGAGTTCAGAGGTAGTTTATATAAATACCTAGTTAATCATTGTGTCTTTGCAATTTCAAACTTCATAATGATTTTGAATACTGATAGGATGTTTAAGCAGTGTAGTTATATTTAACTTGGCCAGTCAATTGCAGATTAATTCTTAGCCATTGAATTTTGATTACTACATTTTCCTACATAAAATTATCAAGACATAAGATAAGCCATTCTTACAAGTTGCAAAAAAGAGACTTGTTACACGTTATACAATATTCTAAATTGTGGTGGTTATTCGACCTTGCTTGCAAGTATGAGTCAATTGTTTCTATGAAAGGATTGTGTTTATGAGTTGGAAATGTATTGAGAAGCCTTTATGATGCTTGATTTATAGTAATATTTTTTGTATGTAGTTAAACTGTGATTACCTTTAATGGGTGAAAGTATATAGGAATTGTACATAGTTCTAAGGGAGAGACCCAGATTCTATTGGTCTTATTAAGGTTTGCATGCACATTTAAGTTTGTGATTTGATTTTGGCCTGCAGTCTGTTGAGTTCTTGTTGGTTTGTAATCACCTAAAAGTATTGTTGCACTTTTTTTTCAGAATAAAACATGCTAGGTAGTTTTATATGATTATTTCTGCATTTTTCATTAAATTCCCTATTAGTGGGAGTGGCTTTTATCTATGGTGTATTCCCCCTGGCTTACCAATATACAGTATGCTGCTTGTTATTTCAATAATGGCACATTTGTTTTGAATTGAATTTGTGATTCCCTGGATGTGAAATTCACTAGGTTTAGGATAAGTCACAAATACCTTTTCTAGCGCTCGATGTATGGCCTTCTTTGGCTTCTTCTACTTTTGTTAGGTTGTAAATGCTCTACAGCTGGTGCACAGGATCAAGAACTGAAAAATTGTAGGACTGCTGTATACAAACGACAAATATGTAATCAATTTATTTTCTTGCCCAATGGTATCTGATTTCTTAAATTTCTGAACCTGATAAAGCTTAAAACATATCTACTCCTGAATCAAGAAATGAATGACAGCTGAACAATAGGGAATCCACCTTGGAGGGGGTATTAAGCTCTTGAGCTAGGTTAGAGAAAAGGATATTGCTTGCTTGAATGTGTTCAGAACAAGGAAAACCTACTGCTTCTAGGGTTCATCTGGCAACTTTTTCAATTGGCAAGTTTGACAAGAGTAGTGTTTTGATGTGTCTTTCTCTTTCTATCTTTAGGTTCCTTTTAAATTACCAAAAAATGTGTTGCTATTATTTACCAATTTAACTGTTTCCACAGCCCTTACAAGAAAAGATAACTAAATACCTCCGGTAGTGTAGCTTGAAGGTTTTTGTCAAACCTAGTTACGCATTTCATCTTTCCATGTTTTGTGCAATTTGGAAGCCGTTTTTATGACTGATATGATGCTACTTAATGCCTTTGAGCTGTTGAGTGTTTATTTATTTAGTATTTTATTTTTTTTTTTTGGAGAAGGATCAAGAAATTTGCTATCAAGTAGTGTGTTATAAAATAGAAGCTTTTGTTTCAGTGGCTTTTAGGCTGTGGGGTGAGATAGAAGTTGGGTGCTATTACTGATAATCTGATATAATTGTGGAAACCTGTTGTTATCAGCTTTGTGTGTGTGCTCGGGTAACAGTAGACACTTGATAAAAAAAAATTAATTAAAAAAAAAAATAGAGTAGACACCACACGTGTGTTTAGTTCTTGTAAAATAAAAATATAGTGATGTGCGAAGGGAACAGGGATGTAAAAGTTTGTATTTCATTTGTTTTTTGTCATTTTGTTGCTGACTATATTTCCCTTAAAGTTGATTGGCAATTATTTTATAGTCTTAGGCTGTATATGCCATTTCTCTTCCAATTTGGTTGATAAAGTGGGTTATCTTTACATTTGATGATAATGATGCAGGGGATATTCAGAAAGAAGCAATTACCATGGGGACATTAATAGGAATTGCACAAGACTAGAAAGGTTTAGAATCGCGATGCCAATCAATTAGGAGAGCAAGCTGATATTAAAGTCAGGTGCTTTAGTAATGTGGGAGAGACTAATGATCGGTTGATAATTTTAGGTGATTGAAAGCATGTTGTCTGTCATTTGGGGGCGATGAACAGTATTTTGAAGTTGTCTACTTTGTAACTGGTTTGCAATTATGGGGGCAAGGCCTTTGCTCCATCTAGGAGTGACTCCTAGATTCAACTAGCATAATGTAGCAAATCTAATTTCTTGATTTTATCAAATTGCTCATAATTATGATTATGTTCTAACTTGGCTCACTGTAATGTTAGTAAAATTCTAGAATGAAATATATATATATATATATATATATATATATGATTATGTTCTGACTTGGCTCACTGTAATGTTAGTAAAATTCTAGATTGAAATATATATATATATGATTATGTTCTGATGATCGTTAAGGTATCTAACTCGCTTAAACCAATGGACGGACTGAATCTGTCAACTTGAACCGTACTTGCTTTAAGGCAATTATCAATGCCTTAACGATCATCATTTTGGTTGAAAATTTACAGAGACGATCTATACACTAATACCTTAAAATTGAACGGTCGAGATGTGGATATGTGACCGAAAAGTGACCCAAAACTCGAATTTCACACGTTAATTTTCAAAGCGGAGCTCCGCTCTGGATAGAATCTGTATATATATCTATACTATTATTAAGAGAAGAGGTGTTGTTAGCCAAAAATGATTTTTTTTACCTTTATAACCCTCAAATATTCATCAGGGATAAAAATGTGAAAAGCAAATAAATAAATAAATAAATAAAAGAAAATAACTATTTCAAACTCTCCACTCTCAGAATTATAACTCCCCGCTACTCTCACACCCATCGGGTGTGTGGACATTTTCTAGTATGTATATATATATCTTATCCAGAGTGAGACAATTAACATGTGAGGTTGGAGTTTATGGTCACTTTTTAATCTCATATCCACATCTCAACCGTTCAGTTTTTAGTTACTAATGTATAGATCATCTCTGCAAAATTTCAGCCAAATTGATGGTCGTTAGTTAAGGCATTGATAACTGCCTTAAAGCTACTACTGTTCATGATGGGCAGATTCAATTCGTCCATTGGTTTAAGTGAGTCAGGTACCTTAACGGCCATCAATTTGGCTGAAATTTTGTAGAGATGATCTATACATTAGTACTTAAAAACTGAACGGTTGAGATGTGGATATGAGACCGAAAAGTGACCCTAAACTCCAACCTCACACATTAATTTCAGAGTAAGGGACCGTTCAGTTTTTAAGTACTAATGTGTGTGTGTGTGTGTGTGTGTGTACACAAATCATATCCAGAGCGGAGCTCCGCTTTGAAAATTAACGTGTGAAGTTCGAGTTTTGGGTCACTTTTCGGTTGCACATCTACATCTCTACTGTTCAGTTTTTAGATACTAGTATATAGATCGTCTCTTCAAATTTTTAACCAAAATGATGATCGTTAAGGCATTGATAATTGCCTTAAAGCTAGTACGGTTCAGGTTGACACATTCAGTCCGTCCATTGGTTTAAGCGAGTTAGATACCTTAACGATCATCAATTTGGCTGAAAATTTGCAGAGATGATCTATATACTAGTACCTAAAAAACTGAACGGTCGAGATGGTGGATATGCGACCGAAAAGTGACCAAAAACTCGAACTTCACACATCTGTGTGTGTGTGTCTCTATATATATAGGGCTCTTCTAGTGAGAGATCCCTTTTTTTTTAATCTTTTTTAGGGATAGGACATTTGACCAACTTTTCGATCATATTTTGGCATCTCAACTATTCAGTTTTTAGGTCCTAATGTGTAGATCATTTCTGCAAATTTTCAGCCAAATTGATTATAGTTAAGACATTCAAAATGGCGATTTAATATTATAAGTATAAACGGTTTAAGTTTGACAGATTTGATTCGTCCATTGATTTAATCTAGTTTGATATCTTAACGATCACCGATTTGGTTGAAAATTTGTAAAAATGATCTATACATTATGACTTAAAAACTGAACGGTTGAGATGACGAAATGTGATCGAAAAGTTGGTCCAATGCTCTATCCCTAGAAAAAACCAAAAAAAGGGATCCCTTAGTGGAAGGGTGTATATATATATATATATATAGATTGATGTATACATACATATATATATACATATATATATATGTATACATATATATATACATACATATAATATACATATATATATATGTATACAATATTATATAGCAAATATATTTACATATATATATATAACATATATATATATGTATACATATATATATAGCAAATATATTACATATATATATATGTATGTATACATATATATATATATATATATTTGCTCACCTAAGGGATAGTTTTCAGGGACTGTGATGGACAAATGCATCTCAACCACATGTATTAAATATAAAAACAGAAATTATAACAACTTAAAACTATACATTTATTTTCAGCCGTTAGATTCACTTGTCCCTTACAGTCTCTTTGGTGAGTAGGCCTTTATATATATATATATATATATATATATATATAATATATATAAGCCTAACAACCACCACTTGGTTTAAATGGCTATATAGGGATATGAGCTCCGAGAGAATATAGGTTTTACTATGAAATATGTATGTCAAATCTTTTTATAACAAGATTTAAGCTCTAATAGATGAACAAAGAATTAAGTATGATAATAAGAAAACAATCAAAAACTAATTTACACAGTAAGAACACTTACTAGATGGATATGTACAATGATGAAACCTTGATGCTTGAGTTTCCTCAAGCTTCCAAGCTTTGAAGGCTTTATACAAACTAGATCTTGTTTAGGTCTAGCTTTGATACCACTTACACAAAGGGGAAAATTTTATTGATGTAGCGGAAATTTTTACAAGGATTTGGACAAAGAGCAACTAACTACAAGGGGAAGTATGGATGTGAAGGAACCATGTCCCCCAACTTACAACATTACTCTATATATATACTCATCTTCAACAGTCCAGATCAAACGGGGATTTAAAATGGATGATCCAGATGTAGCGGACTGGAAAATTATATTTTTAATAAATTTTTGGAATTACCAACTTCCAAAAATCATTAAAAATAGCTCGGGTGTCCAAAAAATCTTTCAAAAATTCATGCAAACACGTAACAACGTCTAGTTTAATTCTACAGACGCAAAAGATAAATTTTAGCAAACCAAAAATTTCAACAATTTTCGAAATCTATAAATAGTTTAAACTGATAGAAATTCAACTAAAAATAGCTCGAAATTATTTTTCTTTTCAAAAATAGAAAACCAAAATTCCGATATCTCACACAGAACACTATATAGAGGGGGCTTTGTGAAGACTTTTTCACTGCCGCAAATTCAAAATCAAAGTCACAAACTCGTCCCCTTCTTCTCTCAAGTTTTCGGCAATTTTTCCATTCTTCAAAGTTCAAGACCGTGAAGCATCTCCATTCAACCATCCTTGCTGTGAGCCACCTTTCAAATCCACCACCTTTGAAGCTTCTTGCATCCTTGAATAATTCAAAAGTGTAACCATGAACACCTCTATTTTGTTTTCGGTTTTGACACTTTGTAAAACAATTTTGGATTTGATTTTTGTTTTAATAAATTGGTGTTTGCGATTTCATGTTAGATTGAAGTTTTTATTTTAGATGTTTAGTTTTCGAGTACTATAAAACATGTTTTAGGTTTTCTTCTTCCTCTGAACCCGTTTTCCTCTTCCTTTTCAATCATAGTTTTTGCACCATTGCTTGTGTCTAGGGGCCCACTTGGGGTACTTGGCACTAAAGTAGTTTGAGACCACCCTAGAGTTCAAGAGCTCAACAATAGGTGCAAACTTCACACACATTGGGGTCTTTTATTGGTTAATGGAAGCTCCCAAGCTTATGGCATAGTTGATGAGCTTGTCAAAAGTCCCAGCCTGAACAATCTTGATCTCCAGTGGCCCGATCGATTTGTTGGAGACTCTTCCTTGGCGGTACACACTATTGAGTGACTCCTCAATGGCAAAGCAACAGTCCTCAAACACTGAGGGTGGGATAGGAGTTGAGCCATTTAGGCGAAGCTCCCAGAAAAGCACATAGTGGCCTGGAATTGTTGAAAGTGTCAACATAGCTAGTGTACTTTGCCACAGTTGCATCAAATGGCACCAAATAGGTCACAGCATTCTTCACAGCGTTTTGGAGCTCAACATAGGATGTTATATATATATATTATATATATATATATATATATACAGATCCTATCCAGAGCGAGGCCTCGCTTCTGAAATTAAAGTGCGAGGTTGGAGTTTAGGGTCACTTTTCGGTCGCATATCCACATCTCGACCGTTCAGTTTTTAGGTACTAATATATAGATCATCTCTGCAAAATTTCAGCCAAATTGATAGTCGTTAAGGCATTGATAACTGTCTTAAAGCTAGTACGGTTCAAGTTTGACAGATTCAGTTCGTTCATTGGTTTAAGTGAGTTAGATACCTTAAAGATCATCAATTTGGCTGAAATTTTGCAGAGATGATCTATATATTAGTGCCTAAAAACTGAACGGTTGAGATGTAGATATGTGACAGAAAAGTGACCATAAACACCAACCTCGCACTTTAATTTCAGAGCGAGGCCTCGCTCTGGATAAGATCTATATATATATATATATATATATATATATATATATAAAACATCCTAACAAGATGTAAAAACAAAACATATATTTTGGGTCTGATATATATATATATATATATATATATACAGGGCCCTTCTAGTGAGGGATCTCTTTTTTTTTGTCTTTTATAGGGATAGGCATTATACCAACTTTTCGATCATATTTTCACATCTTAACCGTTCAGTTTTAGTTCCTAATGTATAGATCACTTCTGCAAATTTTTAGCCAATTTGATGATCGTTAAGGCATCTAAAACTTCAATTTACCATTATAAACACGAACGGTTCCGGTTTGACAGATTCTGTCCGTTCGTGTAAATTGCAGTTTTGGATGCCTTAACGATCACCAATTTGGCTGAAAATTTGCAGAAGTGATCTATACATTAGGATCTAAAAACTGAACGGTTAAGATGTGAAAATATGATCTAAAGGTTGGTCTAATGCCTATCCCTATAAAAGACCAAAAAAAGGGATCCCTTAGTGGAAGCCCTCTATATAATATATAACCTCCTAACAAAATGTAAAAAAAAAAAGTGTGTGTGTGTGTCTATATATATATATATATATATATATATATATATAACATCCTAACAAGATGTAAAAACAAAAATATATTTTGGGTCTTACACACACACACTATATATATATATATATATATATATATATATTGCCTGACTATACGATATATTACTGTATATTAAGGGTCATTCCTTGACTTTATAAATAGGACCTTGGCTGGAAGTTTGGAACACTTGTTATGTACACATTCATACACTGCTCTAATTTTTTCACTTGGTTGCGATCAAACAATTTTCTATGTATACAACTTTATTAGATTTTATGGTCTGGAATGGTTACTAATATGGATCCAAGTCTCTGAAGAAATTTTGTGGTTTAACAATAATGGCAAAGAAGAAACCCTAGTTTGATTTGCCAAGAAGCTGGGCTGGTTATTAAACAAATGTGTGGTTAAACAGAAAAGAAAACTTGATCTAGATGTATATTGGTTGCTTGATATTTGAAGTACAATAGTAGATACATCTAACCTCCAGTCAAATCTGAAATACATGAGGAAACAACATTTATGTAATATCAAATTTGAACTTTCATATATCCCTGAACTAATATATTCAGAAACTTTCTACTGAGGTTGTGAATTTAGGATTTATGCCTTAATGTAATGGACTTCTGTGAACTTTTTGTTGGGTTTGGTGCCTATCCCTCCTTGGTGGAGATATTTTGCATGGCATGAATGCATGATATTAATTGTTTGTGCATTCAAGGTGACAACTTATGCATGGAAAATTGGTGCATGGTCAAGTGCATGCATTGGGTATAAATGCATGGTCAAGTTGATGCATTGGGAATACATGCATGGTTAAATTCATGTATTGACCTTTTTTAGTCTTCCTAGGGAGTTAATGTGGGAGATAGGTGGTTGATTCATGAAGGAGCATTGATGAAGTGAGTCTAGAGACTTCTATCAATGGTATAAATATATGAAGCTTGTGTGGAGGCAAGCAGAGGAGAGGTCTAGAGCAACTCTAAGGGTCTTTGTGTATAGAAGCAAAGTGAGTTGTGTTCAAGAGTGTGAATAGCTCTTGGGGTAGAGTGATCTTCTAGGTTGAGAGAGGGTGTACAAGAGGTATCCTATTGGATACAAGGGCTTGGGTTAGGCATAAACTGAGCGGTGGGTGTAATCTTGTACTTGTGTAATTCTCTCATTAGTGAAGGTGAAACTCTCGAGGACGTAGGCAAGGCAAGGATATTGGCCGAACCTCGTTAAATCTTGTTGTCTTCTTGGCTTGGTTATGTTCTTTCTATCTCTACTTCTAGTACTTGCGTGGCGGAGGGATTAATTTCCCTAACAAGTGGTATCAGAGCTTCGGCTTATCGGTCGTGGGCTGTTAGTCATGGCAAGTTCTAGTGTCTCACATTTCAAGGTGGAGCAGTTTGATGGAAAGGGAAATTTCACACTATGGCAAAGGAGGGTGAAGGACATCCTAGTTCAACAAGGTCTTGCAAAACCTTTGAAGGGAAAGGATGCGAAGCCGGAGAAGGTGTTAAATGAAGATTGGGACGAGTTGGAGTCCAGGTGTGTTAGCACTATTAGGCTTTATATTGCTGACAATATTATCAATAATGTTAATAATGTAGATTCGGCACCTGAGCTTTGGGAGAAAATGGAGAAGCTTCATCTTGGGAAAGGCTTGCAGACGAAGTTGAATCTAAAGCGGGATCTCTACAAGCTCAAGATGGGAGAAGGTGCGAGTCTCATGGAGCACATGAATGTGTTCAGAGGATTGGTAGATCAACTAACAAAAGTTGATGTAAAGATTGAGGAAGAAGATCAAGCCCTTCTACTTCTTACCTCGCTTCCCGGTTCGTATGAGAATATCATCACTACAATCTTGTATGGTAAGGATACATTAAAGATGGAGGAGGTGGAATCGACTCTCTTAACTCACGAGAAGAGGAGGAAAGCCGATGATTCCCAAGTTTCCGTCTTTGTTGCTCATGATCAGAATCAAAGGGGAAGGTCAACTGCCAGGGGATCTAGTGGACATAGTAGGTCTAAATCCAGGGGCAGGGGAAAGGGCAAGCAATGCTACAAGTGCAAGGAGTGGGGACACATAAAGCCGGATTGTCCGTTATTGAAAGAGAAGGATGATAAGGGCTCAGATTGCTCCTTGGTTGGTATGGCACAGGTTTCAAATGATTTTGGAGAATTTCTCACAGTCTCCAAAGGTAATCACACTTGTTCTCAATGTGATTGGATATTGGATACTGGTTCTTCTCATCATCTTTGCTCCAGGAGAGAATATTTTGATACGTTCCAAGAAGTCCAAGGATTTGTGACTTGGGGTGATGGCACAAGGCGTCGTGTCATGGGTGTTGGAACAGTGAAGGTCAAGATGTTTGATGGAGCGGTTCGCACTTTGGGTGATGTTGTGTACGTCCCAAGGTTTCGAAGAAATTTAATATCATTGAGCCAGTTAGACTCCAAGGGCTGCAGGGTTTCGTTAGCAGGGGGAGTTATGAAAATATCACGTGGCTGCATGGTCCTAATGAAGGGAGAAAAGTGTGGAAGTATGTTCCGTCTGATAGGAAAAACTCAGACCTCGAAGGTTGAAGGGAAACGGAGTGCACAAGGATGCAGGTACCTGAAGCGAGTCTCGTTTGCGAGCATAGCAGAGACTCCAGTTACAAGTTTCCATGTTTCAGACGATGGTGAGAAGGTAAATCCTGCTAGGAAAGGGGTCAAGTCGAGGTCCCTCTTCAGAGTCAACAAGTGATAGTTGTCTCGGGGCAGTTACACATGGTTTTGGCCGATTGAATCAGGGGGAGTTAGGACAAATGCAATTGACTCTGATTATGTGTAACTACGCAACTAGAAGGCCAATGAAATGCTTGTGGGTATAACAAGCTGTGTCTCGGATCGAGATGACTTCAAGGATTGAAGTGGTGGTGCGAAGCTCTCCACCAAAGTTGGGAGGGGGAGATTGTTGGGTTTGGTGCCTATCCCTCCTTGGTGGAGATATTTTGCATGGCATGAATGCATGATATTAATTGTTTGTGCATTCAAGGTGACAACTTATGCTTGGAAAATTGGTGCATGGTCAAGTGCATGCATTGGGTATAAATGCATGGTCAAGTTGATGCATTGGGAATACATGCATGGTTAAATTCATGTATTGACCTTTTTTAGTCTTCCTAGGGAGTTAATGTGGGAGATAGGTGGTTGATTCATGAAGGAGCATTGATGAAGTGAGTCTAGAGACTTCTATCAATGGTATAAATATATGAAGCTTGTGTGGAGGCAAGCAGAGGAGAGGTCTAGAGCAACTCTAAGGGTCTTTGTGTATAGAAGCAAAGTGAGTTGTGTTCAAGAGTGTGAATAGCTCTTGGGGTAGAGTGATCTTCTAGGTTGAGAGAGGGTGTACAAGGGGTATCCTATTGGATACAAGGGCTTGGGTTGGGCATAAACTTGAGCGGTGTAATCTTGTACTTGTGTAATTCTCTCATTAGTGAAGGTGAAACTCTCCGAGGACGTAGGCAAGGATATTGGCCGAACCTCGTTAAATCTTGTTGTCTTCTTGGCTTGGTTATTTGTTCTTTCTATCTCTACTTCTAGTACTTGCGTGGCGGAGGGATTAATTTCCCTAACACTTTTCTTATTTGCCTCTTTTACTGGAAATTCTCACTTTATTCATGTCTTAAAGTGATGTAATTATTTGGTTTTGTTTGGGAATGGGTTTGGTTTAGTTTGCCAGGAGAAGTTTGGGGTTGACCACTGTTCTATGCAGGAATAGCAGGGCTGGCTTTTGGGTATGCTTATTATCATTTGAAGCCGGATGATAATAGAGTGACTTGGGATACCTTGCCGGTTAGAATTTCAATAGAAGTGGCGGCTTTAGTACTGCTTAAGGGGCGTTGGGTTGATGGCATGTCTGTCTTGATGTCATTAATTCCTCCCTTTTCTACTGGTGCTCTGTCTAGGTGTTTACATGGTTGGGTGGCCATTCGTGGTGGCACTTTTCTCCTTCTCTTGTCTCTTTTTGTTGTGGTTTGTACTTGGCAGTGATTGTTTTAAGACCTTGTTAGAATGCTAGCTCTTCCCTATTTTTCCTTTCTTTCTTTCTTGGGACAATTTTTGAACAGTTTATGGAATAAATAGATGTAATGTCTATAGTTCCTGCTGCAATGTTGGATTCATTCTTGAAAAAATGTATATAACGAATGAATTAGACATCCACTTTGGACCGTTTCTAGTTATGATTATGAACTTGGGACAAGAAGAAGCTACAAACTAAACTGAAGACAAGAAGCTACAAACTAAACTGCTCAGTCAACCCAGATTTAATCAAATTGTTCCATCAATGCTAGAGTAAAAAAAGTAAATATCAAAAGCTGAACACATTCCACCAAAATTTTTAGCACTGTCAAACATGTACTGTGTTATAATCTTATTACATGAAAGTGCCTGGTACAGTAAGGGAAAGTTCAGTTCTACATTGAAAAGCTTTAGTACAGCATATTAGGTTAGCATTCAGCAATAAGCAGCTCTGCCCCTTAGGTTTATCTTCAGTGTTTATATTGAGGAAGCTTGCACCATGGCCTTTCAGAAATCTATCTCATGCTCCATATTTGGGGGCCTTCCATAGTTTGAAGGCTACTTCGTGCAGAAATCTATCTGCACCATGATGCATAAAAAAAAGAACGAATTTCACATGAAAAGATGGGCCAAGCTTTTGTTACTGAAGTAGAACAAAACTGTCAACTAATATCATAAAGGCACACATACATCTACATTCTATATTAAGTGAATCTGGATTGGGGGTAATTTTTCGTTTTAACATAGAATGTCAGTTTCTAACCACCATTATCAGCGGATTGATTACTACACGCACAATCATGCTGCTTTATTCTAATAATTCACAGAAAAGTATTGGAACATGCGATGTTTAATTTGCATAGACTTCGATAGAAACTGATAATTTCATTTTAGGCCTCATCAAAAAGTCCGCTGATCAAGTGGGCCAATGGAGGCCCGCCAGCCCTCTGGGCTAAAAGCCCGCAATAGGCCCGGCCCTGTGGGTAGAAGGCCGAGCTTGGTTTTGGGGTTTGAAACCCGGCCCGGCATGCCAAAAGCTCACTAGGCCTGTCCTGTAAAAGCCCGTAAACTATTATATGTGTGTGTGTTTATAAATTTATACACACACACACACACATATATATATATATAGATATATGTGTGTGTGTGTGTGTTTATATATATATATATATGTGTGTGTGTGTGTGTGTGTGTGTGTGTGTGTGTTTACATATATACGAGCCCCTTAACATGTGCTCCGGACATGTCAATTGATTTTTTTTTTTTTTTAAATTAAAAAAAGTTACAGCAGTTTCTCTCCTGATTTTGAGGAAGTTTCACTTTTTTTCATGGGAGGTATTGCAATCTTTTAAAATATGATGTAGTCAATTGACTATCTTATCCTCATATAGAAATAATTTATTTATTAATATCTATATTACGTGAGGGCATATATGGTAATTCAAAATTTTAACCATTCCCTCAAGAATTGGCTTAATTATATAAGATATACTAGTTTTCTTCATACATGTATAATTTTTTTTTTTTAAGAAAATGAAAAAAATAGATGAAACACAACAGTTATTGCAGAGAGAAAATAGTGGGAGAGAAAAGTGTGGGGGTTGTGGGATCATTTAAAAAAAAAAAAATTTAATAAAAATCTATTTTATAATTATCATATTTACTCTTGTGATTTAATTTATTATCAAAGTTTTTTATTATTTCAAGGATTTAATTTATTATCAAAGTTTTATTATTATTTCAAGGTTAAATCTGTCTATATATAGAAGTATGAGAACTTCCACACACACACACACACACACACGCACACACACACACACACACACACAACACACACACACACACACACACACACACACACACACACACACACACATGAAGGTTCTGAAGTGGACGTCCGCACTTTAGCGTTGACGCATCAGCCCCTCTCAGGCCTCGATGGAGGCCGGAGGCATCCCAGACCGCTTGTGGGCACTGATTGAGGTTGCTGATTCTGGGCAGCGACCTCACCTGCAACTGCAATGTTCTGGGCAGCACTGCAACCTCGTCGCCGACAACTCCACCCGACTGCAAACCAGTCCATCCAGCAAGCGGCGCCGCTCGTCGCAGCTTGAGTGGGGCTGTAGCGTCGATGTCAGCACTTTAGCGAAAGTGCGGACATCCTCTTTGAAACGGCTTTTTAGATATATATATATATATATATATATCAGTATTAATTAAGCCAATAAGGCTTAACGTTAAATTTTCAATAGTTCCTGCAATTGCCACTGTCTTTATATAAGTCTACCAATGTTTGATATAATGGCAAAAGAGTAACCTAGGAGGATTAGACAGTTACATGTTCTCTTAATATCAAAAACTGATTTACAGTTTTTCTTCTCCCACACCGTGCAGAAGACGTTCTCCTCTTTGCTATGGAATCACCCCTCACGATCATACACTTCAATTGACACAAAATCTACTTAAAAAGGTATGACTTACCTATCAATTTTCTGGATTCTAATGAGGCTTTCATTTTGTTTCCTTTTGGGTCAGTTCTCCAACATAGGGATCAATTCAATCGCATATTCGATGAGAAATTCGTCTTTAACGTAGAAGGTAATCACCAACAAGAAGACATTGCAGGCTTGCAGCCATCTTATTTTGGTTTCTCTGCTTTGTCAAACATTGAAGTTGAGATTTGTGAATGAAAATCTTTGTACTCTAATTTAGGTATTTTGTATTTTTTTTTCGATCATAGGAGAAGATCAAGGAGAAAGGAATTGAAACAACAAATTCACTATGAGGCAACTGCTAAGACCTTGGATAAAGACGAGTGGTTAAAGACAGGTGATCTTTGTTAATTTGACGATGGCGTTCATGTACATTGTGGATAGTTTCATATAATAAGGACAAGGCTTATGAGGTGATTGAAAGTTTCCCCTCCTTAACTGTTAACTCCTTACAAACGTGGTCGTAAATTTCACTTTGTCCGTCCATTTAAGTAATGTTGTACGTCTGAAACAAATTGTAGGTACCCCCTGCAGTTCTGCTACTATATCAGCAATGTGTTTATATATAGTGAATTTGTTTCCATGCCCAATTTCCGTTATCGTTGTTTTTATATGGACTCTTTGCATATTTATGTTGGTTTCAGATTTTTGTTTCAGATTTTTGCATATATATATATATATATGTGTGTGTGTGTGTGTGTCTGTGGAAGTTCTCATACTTCTATATAAAATATGTGCATATATATTCTATATATCACGACTATGGTTGACCAATTCGATTGGATTAAAAAATATAGTGAAATTGGCTAAATTTTTTACCACACTCATAATTTATTGTAATAATCTCATCCATCGGTTGGTTTTCCCATTTTCTTTTAATTGATAGTGGTTGCTCTTTGGAGTCTATGATATATAAATAGGGGAAATGATCATTTACCCAATTTTAGGCCCCAAATTGCCCACTTGCTCCACTAACATTTTTTAACCCTATTTGCCCAAAACACTCTAAGGGATTATTTCCCAAATACCTACTTAATTCTTTTTTTAATATTTTTTTTGGGACTTTTTTGCCCTCTCCTTCTTTCTCACTTAAGAGAGAAGTCTTCCTCCACCTTGCTGTGCTCCGGTGACCAGTGGTCGGTCGCTGTCTCCGGAGACTGGTGACCTGAATCCGACGACCAGTCACCGGAATCCCGAATCCGACTGCCGGACTGGTGACTGGATTCCGGCGTCTGATTTTATTACCCCCCAATAATCATATTATTGCCCCCAATAAACATATTATTGCCCACCAGTAGCAAGTTTATTAGGGATCAATATTAATTAAAAATGAAGATGTTTATAATTTTGAAAGTTTTTGTAGGTTTATCCAAATAAATAATTTTATTATTGCCTCCCAATAATCATATTATTACCCTCCAATAATCATATTATTGCCCTCAATAATCATATCATTGCCGCCCAATAGACCCCAAGAAAAGCCAATTACACTATCTTTATTAGTAAATTGGTTTCCAACTCTCTCTCCTCTATCAGACCCAAGAAAAAAAAAAAAATCCTCCTCGCCTGCAGCCCAGGCTCATCCCAGCCCACTACCTTCCCAGCCTTGTCGCCTGCGAGCACAGCAGCATCCCACCCCCCTCCACCCACCGCTGCTGCAATAGAATTTCAGAGAATTTGGAACATGGCCAAGCAACAGACAATTTCCAAAGCTTGAATTTCCCAAACCTAGACCAAATCCAAAGCCCACTAACAACACAAGCCGGACCCGTTTCTCCCTGTCCGAGATCATGAACCGAGTGTTCGACTCTGGCATCGTCTTCTTCAAGTGCTTCATCGTCTTCGCTACTCGACTCTGGACGCCGCGCACCTACCTGGTCTAATTGAAGAATCCTTCAGATCATCTCCTTGCCGCCGACGAGCTAACCATGATTCGAACTGTGCAGCAAAATCGATCCAGAACAGAGTGTCCCCTTCCCTGCCCTGGCGATTAAGTGTCGACGCGATCCGGTGCAGAATCGATGCCTGAGTGAACATGGACGAGAGAGAGAGAGAGAGAGAGAGAGAGAGAGAGAGAGAGAGAGAGAATGATAGAGAGAGAGAGAATGATTCGAACTGTGCAGTAAAATCGATCCATAACAGAGTGTCCCCTTCCCTGCCCTGGCGATTAAGCGCCGACGCGATCCGGTGCAGAATCGATGCCTGAGTGAACAAGGACTGGGGAGAGAGAGAGAGAGAGAGAGAAACTGGAGGTGGAGATCGGGGGGAGAGAGACAGGGAGTATGAGAGGAGAGGGATGAGTTTCAATTTAATTAATAGGGGTTAAAATGTCAATAGATATTTAGATTGGGTAAATGGGGTTAAAAAACGTTACTGGAGCAAGTGGGCAATATTTATGCTAAAATTGGATAAGTGGTCACGGCCCCATATAAATATAGGGCAATCAGAGGCCAAAATGTTTAGGAGCTGAGGGATCTTATCAAGTTGTTTCTTTCTTTTAAACACAGGGTACTTTTGGATTGTTTTTGTATTTATTGTATTGACTTAAACTCATAGAAATTAAGAAGACAAAAGTGTTCATTGTAGAGTTTGGTGTGAAGAGTTTTGGATTTCCTAGATTGAAATCAGCTTCTCAAATCGATATTTTATACATAAAAAGATATCAAAAAGAAATGTATCGCATAGCAATTGAGCAAATCTTTCATGTGTCTTTGGAAATATAGATTGACTTGAGCTTCTGTCAAGTACTCCATTATTGATTGATTAACTTATGCCTTCAATGCAATTATAATTGATATTAACAAATAATTGAGATCAAGTTGATCATATTGTTAAAGGAAAAACATATTGTGTGCCTTCGTCAAAGCAACTGACGGAGAGGGAATCAAGGAATCAGTGATTACCATCAATCAGCGCAATTACGGATCAATCAGCATTTAGTATCATCATTGTAATCGATATTTCCATTGTAATTCTATCCTTATATAAAGAGACTATGAAATGAAATGAGTAGACCAATTCAAATTGCATTTTACTTTTACACGTTATCAGCACGCTTAGAGCGAATAGCCAAGAAAAAGCCCTAGCTTTGAAAAAAAAAACTAAAACCCTAGAAGAAGAAAAAAAACTTTTTCTTCTTTTTCTGCCGCCACCAACAATTACAAAAAAAAAAAAAAAAATTAGGCTTTGTGGCCCATTCATGAAAAAAGAGGAAGCGGCCTAGTTTTTCTCAAGCTCAAAAACATCGCTACGCAAGCCTGCATCAACACGCGCGTGCGCTAGGATTGTTTTATTTTCTCGCAACCAAGTATGTTATCTTTTATTTATTTTGGGCTAAATACTGGTTACTACCCTGTGGTTTGGGTCTAAAATCAATTCAGTCCCTCAACTTCTAATTTCATCAAAAACACCCCTACACCTATAATTTATAATCCAATAAGTCATTCTGTTATGTGTATGTGAATTAAAGCTGTTAAACCGCTGATGTGGGGTGCCAACTCAGCTTCAGTGGGCCCACTTGACAGGTAAAATTTTGAAATTAACCCTAGAGAGCTCAAGTGTTAGTAGGGAGCCCTATCCCATGGCCGCTTCTTCTTCATTTTCCAAGCACCTCTCCCAATTAATTGCTGACTTGATGGCCGCCGCGGATTAACAGTGAATTTGCAATTACTAGTCAAATTTCAAAACGAAAGTCTCAAACTTTAAAGAACATGAAACGAAATCAAAATCAAGATTGATCTAAATAATTTTGGAATATAAATTTGAAAGATATGGGGAAACTGAATCGGACATCTTCTTTGTCGATAACAAATTGATTGAATCAGGAAAAATGATGATCGCTGCATTGTGGTGGTTCCATTGGGCCCCGAGCTTTGGCTTCGGAGGTATTAGCTGAAATTGTTTGTTTGCTGGAGGTTTCAGACTTCTGGGTGTCTTAAATAGAGCCTAACGCCTTCATTTTACAACCTCTGTTTATGATGAGTCGAAGATCGCTTCGCAAACTCCTTAGCAATTAGAAACAAGACTCTGGCCAATCTTCCCATATCCTTCCCTTTCCTCCCACTCAGTACCATTTTTGTTTCCTCTTGTTAAGATTTAGCTATAAAGAACTCAATCATATGCTTCTATTCATTGACGCCATAATCTATAACCCATTTGATTCTTAAGCCCGTACCAATCATTAAGCTGCCATGAAAGCTTTCTATTCACTTATATAATTGAAATGAATCTTTGACCAAAGATTCTTCTTCTCTTCACCTGCAAAACCCTTTCTCATAATCCAAAAAGAGGTATCAGTTTAATAATTGAAATACATCTCGCATGTAGATCAAAGCAACGTTGAATATGACTATTGCTGCACTACCCTCAAACCCACCTAACCGGTTTACGATACTCGGCCACAACATGTAAATAAAACAATGAATATTGGGCATTATAAGTGACACCCAAATGAAGAATATCATGAAATCACAAAATTTCAGAAACCCAGCTCAAAATAAGCAAAGAAGACAACGAATTATTGGGCATTAGAGGAAACCCAGATAAAATAGCAATAAGCATCCATGAAAATCACAAAATTCTTCGTGGGGGAAGCCTTGATGTGTTGGGAGCCAATGGTGGCTTCTTCTCTGCAACAACCTTTTGTGCTTCTTGTTTCCAGGATGATGTTGATGCAGAAGTAGCGAAAGCTGTAGATTTTCGGAAATTGGAGTTTTTTTGGTGTAATGAGGGAGAAGAGGGAGCCAAGGTTAAATTGGGAATTTTAACTGTCAAGTGGGCCCCACCGAAGCTGAGTTGGCATGCCACATCAGCGGTTTAACAGCTTTAATTCACGGACAGATAACGGAATGACCTATTGGATGAGATATTATAGGTGCATGGGTGTTTTTGATGAAATTGGATGTTGAGGGACTGAATTGATTTTGAATCCAAACCACAGGGTAGTAACCAGTATTTAGCCCATTTATTTTCATAATATGGTATATTTCATTATTTATAATTAGAACTTTTGAGCATGTTTAGTTAGATAATTTTGATCTTTTTAAGCATGTTTTGTTATTTATGTTTTACATAATAATGTTTAAGCATGTTTTAATTATGCTATATTTTATACTTTATTTTTGAACATGCCATATATATCTTGTTATATATTATTTATCCAATTGTGAGCATGTTTTGTGAATTTTATTTACTCTTATATAATTATTCCTAAGCATGCCTTTATATTATGCTATTGTTTATATTTTATTTTACGCATGATATATTATTGCTATTATTATGTGTAACATATATTTTGGTATATATTTGTGAAATTTGAGCATGCCATGTAACTTTTTTATTTTTATTTTTATATATATGCTATATTTATTATTATATGTGTTATAGTTATTTTTGTAATACAACATATAAATTCCGTTTTACCATGATAATGAAAATTCATGCGCATTATCCATACACACTTACTGTGATAAAGCATTTTCACATAGCATTGAAAGAAAAAATGTGACCATTACGAATCTTGGTCTTGAAATCTAGTTCACATTTTTGGAAAATAATTTACGTGGATGTCTTTATGACTGCGTAATTTATATCTTCTCTCTTGTTTATGTAGATGACTGATCCAACTCGACCTGAATTTGACATCTTGGACTCAGAAGGACTTGAGTAGCATCGTTGGGTTTCCGATGTGGAAACTACCTTTGTGGCAAAAGACTACACTGCCACCATTACCGACCCCAAAGATGATGAACTATCTAATAAGGTGAAAGCAAATGCCTTAATGTTTCTGAGGCGACATATTGATCCTAGCCTACGCTGGGAGTACCTTCAGTTGAAGACACCCAAAGAATTGTGGGATGCCCTTAAGGGATGTTTTGGGAACATTCATGACACTTTGCTTCCAGAACTGGCCGTTCAGTGGAATGGAATCCGATTGGTTGACTATAAAAAGGTCAATGACTTCAACAAGGACATGTTGCGCTTAAAGGCACGTCTTAATTTCTGTGGAAGGGAAATCACAGAAGATGATATAATCTACAAGACTCTTACCACCTTTCCTACTTCAGCATTTATACTAGCGAACCAGTATAAGTTGGAGTATGAAAACAAAAGAATCACAACCTTCAATAAGTTGACAAGCCTACTGCAAGTGGCTGAAAGACATAATGAGGTTCTCTTGAACAACAATGTCAGGCCCACTGGGACAAAGAAAATTCCCGAGGCTAATTATGGAAAAATGACGGAAAGAACTCCAATGCAAGGGGGTTTAGACGTCCTGATCCTTACCCACGTGGCAACAATGCACCACGTGGAAAGGGACATGGGGATCGTGAAAACAAGATGCAAAAGGAAAGAGTTGACAATGCACCATGCTATAGGTGTGGATTCATTGGGCGTATAAGAACTGCCAAGCAAACAACAGAATAGCAACCAATTACAAGAGGTATAGAGAGTCTACAGAACAAGAGGCTCACTATATGGAAGAAGGAGGTCATGACCTAGACGTCAACCTTACAATTGCAGACTCCAATGGCAAAGAGGAACTTGCTAAGTCAATGGATGCTCTCAATCTTGACTGATCTGCTTTATTCATTTTATTTTCCAGAGACAGTTGTGAAGGCATAATGCCTCATTTTTAATTAGACTACTACTTGGTTTAAAGTTTATTTCAATAACGGTTTGATAAATTAGATTTCTGAACAAGACCTTGATTGGATTATCGTTGGCTTACTAATAAATTTCGGATTTTATTCTGAATCATTGAATTTATCCGATTTTATTTACTACATGCATGGTTCGAAATAGCACTATAAAGATGTAAAGCAATGCATCTAGAAAAATGAAAAATTATTAGAACGAAAAGAATATCATTCTACGCAAATAGGAATACTCTAAAGAATATGAGCTATATTTTCTAAATACCTCACATTTATTTGTAGGAATGAATGGAGGAGAACTTGAGTGCTTAATTGATAGTGGGACTACCCACACAATATTAAGAAATAGGCAATTACTCATTGAATCAATAGCGTATAATTTCTCTGTGACTACGATGATTGGATCATCACAAGTAATAAAAGGAAGAGGAACTGCCAAATTTTTGCTGCCTAATGGTACAACATTTCAAGTCACAGACGCTCTATATGCACCAAGAGCTAATCGGACCTTGTTAAGTTTCCAAAGTTATTTGTGCCAACAGTTATCCAGTAGAAACACACTGTGAGAATGGAACTGAATACCTTGATATTAACTCTAATGAATGTGGAAGGAAACGCATTTTAGAGAAACTTATGAGTCAATCTAGTGGACTGTACCTCACTACGATTTAGATCATTGAATCCTATGCTGTCACCAACAATGAAATGTGGGACACTGACTCATACAGGCTTTGGCATGACCGCCTAGGGCACCCCGGTCGTGACACGATGATCCGTATTTTAAAGAACTCATATGGATATCCCTTCTTTCGAGTGAAAAATTAAATGGGAGAAAAGTCCGCCACACTGCAAGGTGTCGGTCCTAGTACTGCTCAAATGCAGCCATTGCCTTCTGAAGTACCAGAAGCACTACCTCCCTCCCATTATGCCTCATTGACTATTTCAAAGACACATCACTCGTTTCGTAAAGGCTGCTCTTTAGCAAAAACTGGATCGAGACCTTCCTATGCTAAAGATACAAAACAAAACATTCCATTCTTACAAAGTATGCAAGGAGATATCTGTGGACCTATCCATCCAGAATGCGGACCATTCAAGTACTTTATGGTTTTGGTGGATAGTTCGACAATCTGGTCACATGTCGTTTTATTGTCCACAATAAATGTTGCATTTGCAAAACTCCTAGCACAGATTATAGGTTTAAGGGCTCACCACCCTGATCACCCTATCAAGTCTATAAGACTTGATAACGCTGGAGAGTTTACCTCAAAAGCATTTGATGATTATTGCATGTCTATTGGATCGATGTAGAGCATCCTATACCCCATGTGCATACACAAAATGGTCTCGCAGAAGCCACCATCGAAAGCTACAGATGGTGGTTAGGGCATTGGTTATGCGCACCAACCTGCCTATTTCTGCATGGGGTTATGCAATATTGCACGCAACTTTACTTATTCGTTTCAGACCACTGCTAGCCAACCATTTTCTGTGTACCAGTTGGTAACTGGATATGAGCGTGACATTTTCACACTTACGCATATTTGGTTGTGCAATATATGTGCCTATTGCGCCCCCACAGTACAACAAAATGGGTCCCTAGAGATGATTAAGTATTTATGTTGGATACGAATTCCCAACAATTATCCGCTATTTGGAACCCTTGACAGGCGATCTCTTTACCGTTAGATTTGAGGATTATCACTTTGATGAGACAGTCTTCCCGTCGTTAGGGGGAGATAGGAAAAAGGATTTTCCAAGGGAACGACAGGAATTGTCGTGGTTTGTCCCCACTCTGTCTCATTTTGATCCCCGCACTTCACAAAGTGAAAGTCAAGTGAAAAGAATAATCGATCTTCAGAACATAGCAGATTCGATGCCTGATATGTTTACTAATATCGCAAAAGTGATGAGATCACATATACCAGCTGCAAATGTGCCTGCAAAGTTAGAAGTCCCTAACAAGAAGCCCGGTGCGGCAGATAGAGGCACTACAATCGCACTTAGTGGAGGTGTGGTTGAGGCCGTGGCTCCCCAAGGAAGAGGGGGGCCACTTGGTTCGATTGACACTCACCCAAGGAAGAAGAGGGTGAGTAAGGCACAAGCCAATCATCAATGTATAGAATCCCTCTCATGAGATTGTCTCTGATTATAGTTATGTCCATGAATCAATACTGGAGGACGCTCCGATGTTAAAAATGATTCCAGAGAACAAAGAAATCTCAGAGGATTATGAGAGTGCGTATGAGTTGATAGAAAGATCTTCCATACACATCGATGAAATATATAATGTTCAAGGAATCATAGAGCGCGATGATATCGAACCACGCTCTGTTGCAAAATGTGAACAGAGAGCAGATTGACCTAAATGGAATGAAACAATCCAGGCAGAATTAGATTCTCTGACAAAGAGACAGGTATTTGGTCTGGTAGTGCTAACCCCACCAAGTGTAAAGCCTGTAGGACATAAATGGCCTTTGTCAGAAAGCGTAATGAGAAGAATGAAGTCCTGAGGTACAAGGCTCGCCTTGTGGCGCAAGGTTTCTCACAACGCTCTAGAATTGACTACGAGGAGACATACTCTCCCGTAATAGACGTTATAACGTTCCGCTACTTAGTTAGCTTGGTAATTTCCAAAGGACTGGAAATGCAGCTCATGGATGTGGTTACTGCATATCTCTATGGGGATCTAGATTCAGAGAGAGAGAGAGAGAGAGAGAGATATATTATATATATATATATATATATGAAAGTGTCTGATGGCCTTACATTACCCAAGTCAAGTGACTCTAAACCACGGAGTGCGTTTACAATTAGGTTGAAATGCTCACTTTATGGATTGAAACAATCCGGACGGATGTTGTATACCCGTCTAAGTGACTACTTGATTGGGAAGGGATATAAGAACGATGAATTATGCCCCTGCGTATTCATAAAGAAAACAAGTTCCGGATTTGCAATTGTAGCAGTATATGTCGATGATATGAACATAATAGGTACTCTCGATGAAATAAGAGAAACCGCGAGCTACTTGAAATCTGAATTTGAGATGAAGGATCTTGGGAAAACTCGATTTTGTCTGGGCCTTGAACTAGAACACCGAGTTTGTGGAATACTAATCCACCAGTCTGCATATGTCCAAAAGTCAGGCAATTTAACATGGACAAAGCGCATCCTGCTAGCACTCCCATGATCGGTCGAAGTTTGGATGCAAGGAAAGATCCATTTCGTCCAAAGGAAGATGACGAAGAGGTGTTGGGAGCTGAAATTCCCTATCTAAGTGCAATATGCGCAATATTGTACTTAGCCCAATGTACTCGACCAGACATTACATTCTCAGTGAACTTGTTAGCTAGATTTAGCTCAGCGCCAACGCAGCGTCACTGGAATGGTATCGAGAACATTTTCCGATACCTAAAAGGAACCATTGACTTGGGACTGTTCTTCCCCTACAGAGAGACAAGAGGGACCGCAGATGGAACTGCAATCCTTAAAGGAAATGTTGATGGCAAAAACGCCACACACTACACTAAAATGCCAAATGATGTTTTGGTCGGTTTTGCTGATGCTAGATACGTCTCTGACCCACATAAAGATCATTCCCAAACTGGTTATGTATTTACCAATGGGAACACGGCGATATCTTGGAGATCAACGAAGCAAACCCTTGTGGCTACCTCCTCGAACCACTCAGAGATCATTGTTCAACATGAGGCGGTTCGTGAGTGTGTATGGTTAAGAACTATCATTGCACATATTCGAGGGACTAGTGGTTTGAGTTCTACCATTGAAGAGCCTTCTTGCATTTATGAACACAGTGCAGCTTGCATCGAACATATGAAGCTAGGTTATATTAAGGGTGATAACACAAAACACATATAGCCAAAGTTGTTCTACAATTAGCAACAACAGGCTCTCCTCAAGATTCAAGTGAATCAAGTAAGGTCTGAGAAGAATGTGGCAGATTTGTTCACCAAATTATTGCCCAAGGCCACATTTGAGAAACATATGAAAAACATAGGAATGCGAAGTCTTTCCAAACTCCCTTGATTAATGCAAGTATCAGGGGGGGTGTAGACGTCATGGGGAGTCTAACACACACATGTCAGCCTCAAATGTAGAAGGTGCGTTGTGCTCTTTTCCTTCGACCAAGGTGTATTTTTTGTCCCACAGGGTTTTTATTGTTACTTGGCAAGGTTTTTAGTGAGGCAACAACTCATACACCATTTCGTCTTTGACTTGGCACAAGGGGGAATGTTAAAGGAAAAACATATTGTGTGCCTTCGTCAAAGCAACTGACGGAGAGGGAATCAAGGAATCAGTGATTACCATCAATCAGCGCAACTACGGATCAATCAACATTTAGTATCATCATTGTAATCGATATTTCGGTTGTAATTCGATCCCTATATAAAGGGACTATGAAATAAAATGAGTAGACCAATTCCAATTGCATTTTACTTTTACACATATAACTTTAAAAGGGTCAACACAAAAACCACTAGTAAAAAGCCAAGGCATCTGCTGTGACAGGACGTTATGCTCCAAAACCAATATCTGGTTCAAGGACAAAAATCATTTCCAAATGGTGAACTGCAAAACCCATATTTAGATCAACAAACTCAATCATTTCTCAATGTTTGCCTTAATTGAAATTATTCCGTCATTAATTGCATAGGACTAGGGCTGTCACTCGGTTGGTTCTAATCGGTTATAAGTATTACCAACTTCAAAACTAAAGCTTTCGGTTTCAAAATTGAGCTACCAATTACCAACCAAAATTTTCGGTTTTTAATTACACCCACTAAATTCGGTATTACCAATTTTTGAACAACTAATTCTTTATAATATAATTTGGAATTAACAATACTAGGTTTTTCATTTTACAGTCATAAACTTTGTATTTCATCTGCTTATTATAGCTTCATTTTGTACATATGACATCAAGTTTTAGCCATTTTCAATAAAACTAGCTTATTTAACCATCTTTGACCAGGTTACTTAAAATACATCTACTATTAATGTACTATATGTAGTAATATTCATAATATTATAAAAACATTTATGTTTACTTCTTAATATACTTTTTTTTTTTTTAGTAAAATGAGGTCAGGCCTTTATTGAAATTGAAAGATTACAACGATATCATACCAAAAGGCATAACAAAGAAAATAAACGATATGAAAGGAAAAGATGCAAAAATTGCATCTGAAATACAAAGAATTAAAAATGCAAGAACAGCAGCGTCAAAATACTGCTCTGATTTTACACTAAGGATTGCAGTCGTGTAGTGAATTGAGTAGTCGGTGGTTTGACTACCCATCGAACTCCAACGCACAATTTGACAAAAATCAACTTGGCGCCGGAATGAATGCACTCTCCCACCTAAAGATCGAAGCCGGCCAAGGGTGTCAGAACATGGCCATGTTGGCAGACGATCTTTTATGAACAAATACCATAGAATTGGGTCCTGGATCCAATACCAGTAAAGCACAAGAGCCCCAATCCAATCTAGCGAATCATAAAAAGCTCACCAAAGATAGTGGGCCACAAACCAAACCCAACTTTCACCCGGATCCCAGATCCGGCTCCATTTGCCAAGCCCACCTAGATCCCAGATCCGGATCCTGCTGCCGACGAACAGGGTACCAGCGTCGTCACACTCGGCCCCTTGACTTTCAGTAAAAGAAGCTGCCTTACTGCTACAGCCATCGCCGACAGCCAAGTAGCAGTCGTAGCCCCAAAAAGCTGGGTCCCAAACTCGGATCCGTTTGCACATTAGGCGTCGATCACTGAACCTTGAAGCCCACGACCAGCCCCACAGCGAATCGCGCCGCCTGCATAATCCCTCGCTGCCAGACTGCCTGCAAATACCTGCAGATTCATAACCAGAGGCAAGCAAACTAGCCAAGAGAAGATCAGTTGTTGTCAAACCGCCAAAACCATTGTGGGAACAAGGAATCCAATCCAATACACCTGGATCCCATAAGCCCCAAACGGTTCCACCGCCCTCAACCACGCCCCGGCCAAACCCGCCTAACCCCTGCCACACGACCTAAATCGGAAACTCCGTCACTGCAAATCGCACCACCACCACCATGATCAGCCTCACATCGACGCCAGCAACCGACAGACACCATTCCGTCCACCATAGCAAAACCTCCATCAACGCCATCAACACCCGTCCACCCCAACAACGGTCACCAGCCCCGGTGAGAGGAAACAGAAAGAAGAAAAACAGGCCAAGACCTGTAGATTTATCTATTTCTATGGAATGGAGAAGGTATAGAGCTACATCCGCTAGGGACGACGGCTCACAGACCTTAGCAAAGCTAGGTCGGCTGTTCTAAACTATTTTCCATTATGCTCGAAAGGCTTTTTTTTGTGTACAATGAGGCTTCCACTTCTTAATATACATGTATGTGTATTGAAAATTATAGTATATAAAGGTAATATTTAGATAATCGGTAGATTTGGTATTTACTGAAATTAAACCAACTTTTTCGGTAATTTTCAATTTCGGTTTTATTGGTCTCGATTACCAAAAAGTCGGTTTACCAAACCTAAAACTTTGGTTGGTATTCGGTCGGTTTGGTAATTACCAAACTAAGTGGCAGCCCTAATTTATACGATTATCTGGTACAATATTTTAAGAAAAGATTCTGACTAGTATCCCTGATAATTGGTAATATTTATACTAAAATTTTCACTGTTTTTTTTCCCCTTCTACCTCTGATCTCTTATCTACTACAGTACACTCAGGTGCGCAGCGAAGGGTCGCTTTCTTTCATCGTAAATCATCGATGAAGAAAACCAAAGTTTCCCACAGCCACCGACCATCCAACACTGACATCCCTCCAAACCAAGAAGACGAAGTAGAAGAAGAGCATCACATTCTCCGACTGCCAAACCGCATACTGCTGGAGTTCTTCTGCAAAATCCCAACGAAATGGCTCGCCCAATGCAAGTGTGTATGCAAGTCTTGGCGCCGGTTGCTTTCCGACCCTCATTTCACCAAAAGCCTCCTTTCACGAACACCCACTTACCTTCTGCTCCGAGACACTTGTTATCTCAAGAGCCTTGTCATCTTCGACTTCGAAAAGGCATCCGACAGAAATATGTTCGAGTTCTGGGAAAGGCCGAAAACCGAAGACGACTGCTTGACCAAGCTTTCTGGAGACCGCAATGCTCTCATTTCTGGCCAGGTCATCGGTTCATGCAATGGCTTCCTCTGCATATACAATGACTGGCCTAACCCTTGGCGTCTTTACATTTACAATCCCATTACTGGTGAGTCTCTGACTCTTCCAACGCCTGAAATGAAATGCTCCTTTTTTTGTGGCTTAGGGTATAGTCCAATCAGTGATGTGTACAAAGTAGTCATGTTTAAGTATCCGAGTGAAGGTCCTAATAATAAAAGGGAGGTGAAGGTCATGACTGTTGGCTCTGGGGTTTGGAGAACCATTGGGGATTTGGGGTTTAATGTTTTGGGGGATGCTGATACGAATGGGGTGTATCTTAATGGATTTCTTCACTGGATTGGTGAGTCTTGCACAGATTCGGTTTCGACATTTGCCTTTGATGTCGAAAATGAGTGCTTCCAAGAGTTGCCACCGCATCCTAGTGCTTTAAAAATCAAAAACATTAAAATCTTCAATGGTTGGCTGTCCATATTTCTTCGCAGAAGAGGTGTCATCAGTGTTTGGGTCATGAAGGATTATGGTGTTGAGGGGTCTTGGACCAAAGAGCTTGAAATTGAAAAGGCAAGTGATTCTCGAATCTTGATGTCTACAAACAAGGGGCAAGTGTTGATGTTACGTGATTGGGAAATTCACACTTATGATCTTGGAACAAAGAGGTATAAATGGGTTCCTGTCAATGGATTACCATTAGTGTTTCAAGAAATTGCACATACTCCAAGCTTTGTTTTGCTGAAAGACATCATCAAGGGTTAGAACCGAAGGTAATATATTCTAAACAAAAGTTCAATGAGCACTTTTATGTTTCATGCTATGAGCAAATTCAAAATTCAAGTCATTTAATTACTGATTACTGATGGGTCGCTTTGGTGCAATTATGTTTACTTTGCCAACTAATTGCAGATAATTTATCTTGGTCTTAACTTGTCTCCCTTCAATTTTGATTACTTCTTTTTTCCCAGTTTTGTTAGTCCTGAGATAAGTGGCAAGCCCCTTCTAAATTTTGTGCTGTAGGAGAGTTGGCTATTCCCATTCTCTTTTAAATCAGACGCTGGTGTGTATCACTAATATATTTAGTTGGACTATCATCTTTTTCGTCTTGTGATACTAACTGATGGATATTTGTACTAATGATATTTATATTATTAATCACTGGTACTTCAAAATAATATTATATTTTTGTTTTGTGTCTGTATTATGGAAGTTGACTCAGCCAAAAAGATTTCATTTGCCAGGTTCTAGCCACATATCGTATGTTCCATGAGTAGGAACTGATCAAAAGTTAAAAAGATTCTTCTCTTTTTTTTTTTTTTTTTAACCAATATTTGAACAATGGACTGGTTGATAATTCTACTCAAGGGAATGTGAAACTTACCAGCATTGCTTCAATTTCTATATTTATTTCGAGCACCTGTTCTATTGAGAAGATGATTGACTATTAGTTAGAAGTATTTTAAGTATCGAGGTCTTGGTCATGCTATAGTTGCTGTGATGTTTTTCCGTTGCAAAAGCTTGTAGATTCAGATTATGTTTAGGTACACTGGTTTGTTATTTTTACTAGTTTGCTATGATGTTAGATTTGGTGTAAATCTAGCAGTTTTGAGGCAGGAATGAAGCATTTGTGATGTGCATTGATTTATCGTTTTAGCTAATATTTTGGGATCCAAAGAAATCTCAATCAGTAGGAAGTAGGTGAGCTTGTAGCATTCTCCTTTCAGATTTAGATATGAGATTTGGAGGCTGGAGTCTTTCTTTTGGAGATTTTTCTTGTAAATCTTTTTCGAAGCTTTTGTTGGGGATCTCTATTTTTCTTTTAACATGTTCCCTTGTAAGGAATGCTAAAAGTACTCTCGTCTAGAGTGTCAGTTAGTTATCAGGTAGTTCAGAGAAGGTGAATGTCATGTTATCTTTTCCGCACTGGTTTCTTATGTGTAAGGATGCTGAAGAAAGTAATGACAAATTTTTCCTTTAAGGTGACCAGTTTCCTAATATTTATGGATACATATAGGGAAGCGAGTCTAAAATGGGATTCTCTTGTTTTATGTAATTCATTACTTCTCTTGGAGTAAAAATAAGGGCTGTGGATTTTGGGAAATGTGGTCTGTTGACAATCTTCTGGATTTGTGCATACAAAGGAATAGCCGAAAGGAGGGCATTTGATAATGGGATGGGTCAGATGGTAGATCAGTAATGAGAGTGTCTGTTTTGGGCTTCATTGTGGGCCATTGTATCTATAGATTTCAGGAAGTCTTTTTTTGCTGTTTTTGGGAACTTCTGTTTAGGTTCTGTAGTTTTTGCCTTCTTCATTGTTATGTATAGTTTTTGTATCTTTAATAATAGTTTCGTTTCTCATCAGAGAAAAAAAAAAAAAAAAGTTTTATGCATTGGTAAATTTTGTCATAGTGATAATGATATTGCCATAGTTTCAAGGGAGAGACCCTGTTTTAGTGATGTCATGCAGTTTGCATTCATGTTATGGGTCGGTGATTTTCTCTTATTAACTACTGCATATTGTTTAATCTGATTTCAGGAATTGATGTGCTATACTGAGGCATCTAATGAGCTTCAGAAGAAACATTACGCTGTCAACTCAATATTCTGTGGGACAAGAACTATCATTGAAGCTTCAACAAAAGTTGTTATGTTGCTCCTTTTGCTTCTTTTGTTACGGTTTCCTCCCTTTCTTGTTTAGGCCTTTGCTATTCGTGCTCTGAGTTAGTTTGCTTTTTAAGATGTTGAATCCTACATCTACTACGAATGAATTAATTCTATTTTTACAAGTTTCGTTCTTTTTCATGTTACAGAATAACTGCTAATTTATTTTATTCTATTGTTGGTAATGGTTTTTTTAGTAGGATTGGAGCTAGGGGTCATCATGGTCAGACTAGGGCTGACCCTACTCTAAATTTTAGGGCTTAGGGTCGGGCCTAATCAAAGTCAACAAAATTTAGGGTCATAGCTTAAATATGCCAAGCCTTATCCACTCGAAAGGCCTGAGCCGCTAGGGCTGAAAGGGTCAGGTCGAGCCGGCCTTCGGATAGGGCCAAATAGGACCGAAAAAGGGCCTTATTTTGTTTAACAAAAAGAAATACAGGATTTTTACTTTTTTTTTTTCTCAAAATGTAACACAATGGATATATAGATAATCCAAGAATTTTTTTTTAATTATATTTAATAGGGTAGTTCTAGTTAGACCTCTCAATTTGATATTTGGACCTCTAATTTTTTTTTAATTATTAATAGATTTTGTCAAGGGAGCTTCTATTCATACCTCTAAAATTGATATTTGGACCTCCCCACTTAATAGACCTCCAATTTACTTTTACAAATAACCAATATGGTCTATTCAAAAAAAAAAAAAAACCAATATGGTATCTACACCTCCCTAATTTTCCCAAAATGCCCATTGCCCAATAAAATCAATAAAAAGTCTTTTTTTTTTTAGATTCTATTCATACCTCCAAAATCGGTAAATGGACCTCCTTCAATTTTTGAATAATTCACAATCCTATTTTACCTTTAAAAAAAAAATTTCTCTAAGTGGTAAAAACGATATGAATGGATAGAAGATTAATATGAATGTATATATGACAAAAACTGAGCTCCTCCAAAAGAAGAAACAAAGAGACCTCGTTAATAAGGTCCAGAAGAGAATAGATCTAAAAACTATAGAATGATAAATCTCAGAGTTGAGAATTTCAATAATTTACCTCCTTGTGCATTTGCAAGTCTTTTTCTCTTTGTAATTCCTTGATAGGACTCACTTTCTTGATTGTTTCTTCCATGATCAAGATAATCCTTTATGCTAGAAAATATGATGCACGACGCAAGTAGGATAAGTATGATACAATGGTATGGAAACTGCTCTTGTTGGGAGAGGATTAGGATGGAGATTGAAAAATAGAATTGCGTTTCCTTTGGTTGGTTTCAAGATGCTGCAACATACTCTTTCCATCTCCAGACTCAGCCTTGCTCTTCAACTGCAATAGTTTCAAGTTCACATGTACTTAGCTTACAACACTAAATTCCAAGCCTCCACGCGTCCATATAAGTAAATTAAGTTTGATAGATTCTGTCTCACCTCTTGGGGAGTAGAATCTCACCACCACGATTGACATTTGAGAGATAGAGAATAACGGTTGCAAATGATTTTAGGGTTTATGTTGGAGGAGAAAGTTTTCTCAAAGTTGAAAGACTTTTTTTTTTCCTCCCATCTTTTGTGTCTTTGTTGGTAATTTGATATGAGTTGATAAAGTCAGCTATTAATTAGAAAAAAAAAAAAAAAAGTGGTCCAAATACTAATCTCACAAAAGTCATATGAAAAGAAATAAGGACAAAGACAGAAAAATTCCTAAAAAAAAACGCTTCTTATCTCTCCCAAATATAACATTCAATTAATTTTTTTTTTCTCTTTCCGGAATTTCCTTATATTGCCCTATATAGTTTTATAATTTTTCTAAAATAATTAAGTAAAAATAATAATTTCTATACATGGCCCATCATTCAATACAAAAGTAAATTCAAAACAATCTGATTTGGAATTTATTTATTTTTTTGGTTAAACCAAGGTATCCCCCACCCGTAGGTAAGGACTAATCCCTCTCGAGCCGGGTCGGACCCCATTTAGGGGGGAAGCTCTCCCCTATTTATTGAATATTATGATATAGTTATTACTTGATCTTCCAACCCAAAACCCTTGAAATCCATCTTTCGCAAATTTAAAGGGATTCCAGGAACATATCAAGATCGAGAACCAACTCTCTAATTAATTTTGATGGAGGAGAGACCTACTCATAAGAGAGCAATATTATGTGATTTTGATTCATTCTTCTTCTCATGATTGAAGATAGAGATAAAAAATAGAGTAACAGATTGTTGTATCTCATGTTCAAGGGTGTTTTGGTAAAAATAAGGAGGAATACTTATACAGATTTGCTCACCTAAGGGACAGTTTTAAGGGACTGTGAGGGACAAGTGAATCTTAACCACATGGATTAAATATAAAAGCAGAAGTTATAATAAATTAAAACTGTGCATTTATTTTCAGCCGTCAAATTCACTTGTGCCTCACAGTCTCTTAGGTGAGCAGGCCTTTGTGTGTGTGTGTATATATATATATATTGGAATTAACGTAATAACAATTGTAAATATTAGTTAACGTAATATTCAATTAACTATCCCTATAAATCTTTCAAAATTAATTGTTGTCTAACAAAGGAAACAAAAAGAAGAGAAAATAAAGCTTACGAAATCAATTACAAAGAGATAGATAAGTTGTATGTTATAAAAATAAAATAAAAAATTTTAAAAATAAAAAAATAGAAAATTATTATGCCCTAATTGAGCCGGCTTAAAGGGTCGAGCCAAGCTTAGACCTAACGGGAACGGACCATGCTTCATTTGCATGACCCATACCCGGTACTATTTGAGAAAGGGGTGGGCTACTATTTGAGAAAAGGTCGGGCCAGCCCGCCCTAATGCAAGGGTCAGGTCAGCCGGGCTTAGGGCGTGCTTAGGGTCGAAGGGCAAATGATGACCCCTAATTGGAGCCTAAAACACATGAGCTAGGTTTGAAATATCTGTGATATTTCCGATATATTTCTCGATATCTCCCTTTTTTCGATGGCTTGATATATCTTAGGGGGTGCATATCTTATCTTCTACCGTTTCAGCGAAATTTCTTCGACATCGTCAAATATCCTCGATATATTAGATATTTGGGATATATCCCCGATAAAGTGAAGAAATATCTGTAAAATCTGATGAAAAAAAAACAAAAAATAGAAAAAACTCAGTAATTCTCTAAATGCAAATCTGTGTGAAGAGAGATCTTCTCAAGACTAATTTGCGTGGGTAGAAAATCCTCTCAAGGCGAATCTAGGTGGATAGAAAATCCCCTCTAGGCGAATCTAGGTGGGTAGAAATATCCTCTCAAGGCGAATCTAGGTGAGAAGAAATACCCTCAAGGCGATTCTGGGTGAGAAGTAATTCTCCAAATGCAAATCTCTGTGAGGAGAGATTTGGTACTATGTAGTCTGTGACTATGTCTGTAACTCTGTACTCTGTAGTTGAATAATAGACAGAAGATAAAGGTTCAATTATTCAAATGATGACTTTGCAGAAGGAACCATATATGGATGACAAGATGAGAACAGAGTATTGACTATGCATCTAATTATTGCATTTTCGTAGACCAGCGAGTAGTTTTATTTCAACCACCTAGAGTCTCTTTTTGGATATAGATGAAATTAACATTCATATGTATTTATATGTAATTCTAATAAATTGACTATTTAAAAATGATATATTTTCTCCTATATCCCCGATATTTCCGTTATCTCCATTTTTCAAAATTCCTTAGATATTTAAAATCGATATTTAAAACCTTGCACGTGGGAACCATTACCCCGTGCTCATAATTTAGGGCCTTTGAGCACATGTCTAAATTTTATCCAACATTTACCCACTTATTCCACTAACATATTTGTGTGCCCACTCACCCCATTTAAACCTAAAATGACAATTTTGCCTTCAGCCTAATTAATAAACTACATCATGCCACTCCCTCTCATACCCTAACAGCAACGACGCTGACACATCTCTCTCTCTCTCTCTCCCTCCCTCCCTCTCCAGACCGAAACTATCGACCTCAAAACGGCGAAAATTATGGTGGCCAAATCCCTCTGAGGCAGCCAAATCGAGGATTATCGGAATTGATTTCACATACTTCTCATTACATTTAACGTGATCGTGAATGGGGAGAGGCTGTTGATTGACATTGATTTCAGATTGGAGTTTGAGATTGCTTGAGAGCGACGGCGCCACTGAGGCTGATGTACCCCTTCAGAAGCCCTTAAATGACGCTGCAACTCTTGGGGATGTTCTTGACACACATGACCAGCTAGCAACTGGGAATCAGCGCCGCCGGAAATAGTAGCCTTGAGAATTTCTCTGCGAATTTCCGATAGTAACCGTTCTCCGTCATCGTCCTCTCTATGTTTGGGCTAGGGCTTCTTGCTCTCCTTCACTTCATTTGATTTGATTCTTCATGCTATGATGATTAAAGACTTTGGGGATCTTGTTACTGAGGCTTTCAATTATGAAAGGATGATTAATTAAAGAAGGAACAGAGTTTCAAGAAGAATTTTTACTGTCTACTGCAACTTTGACCGACAAAGAAGGAAGAAGATCCGGGTGCCCAGAGCATTTTTCTAGTTGCCCAGTTTTTTTTTTTGTTTTTGTTTTTGTTTTTTAAAGAAATCATTCTCAATAAACAATTTCCAACCTAACTTCTAAAAATGCACCTGAAGTTTAACTGAACTGATTTTTGAAAATTGTTTAACTAAACTGATTTTTGAAACTTGATACAAATGGTATTTTGATCGCAGCCCTCAGTTAAAATTATTTTATTAGGAGACAATAAATACTTTTATTGACTTTTATTGCCCTCAAATAAAACCAAATATACTTTTATTGTTCCCAATAAAAGGTTTTGAATTGGGATGGTTCTAGTTAGACCTCCCGATTTGCTCTTTGGACATCCCATCTTATTTTTTTTCAACAAACTTCCCATTTTGCCCTTATTTGTATTTTACTTTTGGATTAAATACTGTTTACTCCCTGAACTTTTAGGGAAAAAACAGTTCAGTCCCTGCCTTTTCAATTTCACACATTTACTCCCTCATCTCTCAATTTTGGATCAATAGGTCCAATTTGTTATTCTCCAACCAAAAATGTCTATTCTACCCTCAAATTTTTTAATTAATTAATTAATTTTTTTTGAAAATATTTTTTCTCTTTTGTTTTTTTTTTTTTTTCCTTTTTTGATTGAGCAGATGAAGAGAGATTTTGTATTTCGGATTGATTTGGTCGCTTTAGAAATTTTGATGTTGAAGGAGAAGAGAGGTGGAAGAAGAAGAGATAAACAGAAAAGGAAAAAAAAAGATAAAATAAATAAATTAAGAAAAAGAAAAAAGATGAACTGAGGGGGTATAATAGACATTTTAATAGAGTTTTTTGACGGAATGGACCTATTGGTTCAAAATTGAGAGATGAGGGAGTAAACATATGAAATTGAAAAGGCAGGGACTGAATTGTTTTTTTTTTTTCTGAAAGTTCAGGGAGTAAATAGTATTTAACCCTTTACTTTTTATACCTCCTATGATTTGCCTGGTTTCTTTGAACATCAATTCTTTAACCTTTCTATGATCTCTGTAAATAACTATACTAGCACAGTTGTGATTGAAGAAGACAATATTCTCAACTTCTCTTATCTTCCTAAGACTATTATATATATGTTGCTATCTACATGCCGCTCTTTTGAAACCACCCATTCTTAAACAAAAGCTTTCTTTTTCATCTTATGCTCTCAAAAATACGAATTCAAAAGAAAACGGAAAAAAAAATGCCAATGCTAAACCAGATCTATTCCAATGGATGTAGTAATAGCCTCTGATATTCTCAAGGATATTTGCCACTAAAGTCGTTGCCAAAATTATCGGCAAACCCGAGTCATATGTGAGGATTTTGCTTAATGGGATTGTGCCGATTTCATTTGCGGGCACCAAAGAGCCGGTTGCGTATGGGGAATTGATCTCCATTTGGGGCATTGGACCGAGTGTTAATGGGAAGCTGATTCTGGAGACCATGCCAAGGTCTATCACCTACTTCTATCTCTAGTATAGTTCATACATTGCCATGTTACAGTGTGTAGCACCATGCCAAGGTTTATCATCAAACCATGATGGATTGAGCAGTGCATTCACGACATTTTTATTTGTCAATTGGTTAAAAACAATTGCAAAGGGATGAAGTGTTTTTAGGAGATGACTCTTGCTTTTCAACTGTATTCATCCTATTCATTTTTTTTTCCAAATTATAAAAGAGGGGTAAAATAGAGATTAAATTTTGACAAAAATTTAGATAGGTCCAAAGAGCAAATTTGGATGTCTGAATAGAACCACCCTTTGAATTGATGTGATCTCCTCATTTTTTTCTTTAATCAAAGTTTTTTTTGTCTAATTTAAGGGAGATTAGTCTCCCTTTCCCCCATGAAATTTTTATTACCTCCCAATAAAATCCAATAAACTTTTATTGCCCCTAATAAAAGATTTTGAATTGATGTAATCTCCGCATATATAGGGATGGCGAGCCGTACTCTGGTTGGCATCACTATTTCAGCTTCTTTGTTTCTTACCACGGCCCCGATGGGGGCGACTTTGTGGCCAATTCCATTCTCTAGGGAGGAGAGCATGGATCTGGATTGGGCGGCGTTCTCGTTCTCGAAGAGATTGGCTAATCTTTAATGGCGGAACTAGTGATGGTTTGCTATTGATGGTTGGGTTGTTGCAGGAAGGAAGCTGGATCTTGTTCTGGTGATTGATGTCGCTGATGTCGGAGATGCAGTTGTAGCTGGAGATGGTCGCGGTCCTGCATTTGGCCAAAGTTGCAGGTACGGCCGAAGAGGATGGTCGGACAACGTCTAGAGGCGAGTGACTACTGAAGTTGGGTGCCATATGCTGGGTGTCCAAATCAATCTGGGTTTCTTAGTTTGTGGGCTGTTATAGGGCCCGTATCATTGTCTCGACTTTTTTCAACCTTTTGGGGGGCTAAATCTATCCATGGGTCTGGAAACCCATAAAAAAGCCACCGGCAAAGCGAGCTAAGAAAGTGGAAAAATTAGCCAATGGACTATTGGAATTTTTTGCCAACCACATTGAGCTCGTACTCATATTTATGCTGGACTCTTGTTATCCCTAATATATATGCATGCATGGCTCTTAGTATCTCTAATATGTATGCTTGTGTCACACCCGACCCCTGCAACATGACTAAATGAATCTTTGAATAAATTCAATCTTTTTCAAGTAAATCCAGAATATGTGTCTGGCCCAAACTCTAGGTTACTTGACCTAGTTGTAATAGAGTTTTGAATTAGAGATATTCTCGGAGATATTCATAGATATCCGATTAATTGTACGATTATGTTTCCTTGTACAACTCTGATTCTATGTTTTGTAATCCTCTATATAAAGAGGCCCTATTATCAATGATTGCACAACTTAATTCTCTCCAAATTTCAGTTTCCTTAAACACGTTATCAGCACGAAACCTAACCCTGCAACAAATAACTAAAACCCTAAATCCGAATACAAAACTTTGAAACCTTTTTTGCCTCCGCCACACAACTTGAAGCTCTTGACCCCAGGAATCTAGAACCGGCAGCAGAACCACCAGAACCTGCCGGAAACTACCGAACCAGCCACCGGAAGCTCCAAATCACCCGTAGCAAACATTGCACCGGTTCACCACCTTTCGGACTTCCAATTGCTACCAAAATTTGCCAAAATTAGCCCCCCAATGCCATCATTCAAGAACTGGAAGCCAAATCCAGAAAGCCGGCCTAAAAATTACTGAACCGTCTGACTGAACCTCGTCCAGAAAAACTAACAGAAGAAGAAGAAGAAGAAAAAAAAAGAAAAGAAAGAGAGACTTGCGGCCCAATTGCTGACAGAAGCCCACCAAGCCACAAGCCGTAGCCTAAAGCCACAGCCTAAGCCGCAGCCCAAGCCACGACCCACTGATGTCAGCTCACCTCTGTTCCACGTCAGCACGCCAACTCACTCACAGCCACGTCAGCTCCGTAGCGCCACATCACCTCGGGCACTGCCACATCACCGCTGGCCAGTTTTTCTAAGACTTTTCCGGCCAGTTTTCTGGCAACCTATTTCAAGGTATTTTTTTACTAAAAGTTCCTGTTTTTTGAGTTTTTATTCAATTTCTCTTATTTTTCTTGGGAACTTGCAAACTCCACCCCCCCCCCCCCCCCCCCCCCCCCTCTTCATCATAGAGGAGACCTAATTAAGCCGAACTGTGGGGGTTTGTACTCACTCCAACCTTGGAGCTTGTAGAGTCCTCCAAACTTAGAGTTTGTTGAGAAGTTATGATCGACCACAAACACATCATTATTTTGATCCAATCCAACCCCTCTTGGAATTGAATTTCTTAGAAGCGACTACGCTCGGAAATTCCTAATTTCTTAGAAGCGACTACGCTCAGAAATGTTATATGTTTTCGTGGTAGCTTTTTCCGCTTCGAAACTAACCCTTTTTCTTATTCTCTTTCAAGATGAGTAACTTGGAAAAATTGGACTTTGCTCCATTGGGAACAACTGGTGCTGGATATCACAGGTGGGTTCGTGATGTCCACCAACTTGTCAAGGCCGATGGAATCCTGGATACGATTCTCGAGCCTAGCCAGGACGTGCTAATTGTTGAGCAAGCTCAAGCTTTGGAAGCAAATATAGCAACCTTAGAGGCAAATAAGGCGAAAGCCATCATCCTAATGACTCGTCATATGGATGATTCGCTCTAGTATGAGTGTATGAATGAAGAAGACCCCAGAAGGTTGTGGGTCTCACTAGAAGAAAGATTTGGCAACGTCCGTGACTCCCTGCTTCCTGACCTAGAAGTGAGATGGCATATCCTTCACTTCTGTTATTTCAAGTCAGTTCTTGACTACAACTCGGAAGCACTTCGCATTAAATCCTTAATGGAATTCTGTGGTAAAAAGATCACAGATGCGATGTTGATTGAGAAGACTCTCTCTATCTTCCCCGTCTCTGCATTGATAGTTACTAAGAACTATCGAATCGATGTTACTACAGGGTGGATCACAGGGTTTCATGAGCTCATTGGAGCTATGAATGTAGCTGAAAAGCTTGACAACATCCTTGTGAAGAACTATCATTCGAGATGACAGGACCCGCCCCGGATTTCACCCTGAAATCAGAAGAGGCCCTGTGGGGCCCACTTTAGAAGAAATTCTACCAAAAATTTGACAGAACTTCCCTTAAAAATGGACAACCCAAAACCTGTAGAAAAACATCCACACTTCTAAATCATCCATCCTTATTCTCCTGGAGCCACCCTGCTCCCTATATCACAACATCTCACATCTCTCATTTCAAAAAAAACAATTCTGAATTTAAGAATATTAATCTCATAGGTTATCAGAGCAATCTAATGTACATACATACAAGAGAATAGAAAACGAGATAAATGACCGATGCTTTTATAATGCGGAAGCAATGACGGCTATGCCTCAACCCCAACTACGCTCGACCTCAAGCTAAACTGGCCTGCAAACTGGGCATTTAAAACCGAAGGGCCCAGGGGAAAACATTTAAAATCCGTTAGAGTGAGTGGACGAAAAATAAGTACTTTCAAATGTATAAGTAAAACTTAATGCTTTCCCAAGTTATTCTCTAAAATCTCGCTTGCAGTAACAATCTTGAAAACACTCTTAATCATCCTCTTTACTGAAATCTCAATCACGTAACAAGAACATCTTGAAATCTCTTAAAATCTCATCCTCAATCCTTATAAAAACATCCTTTTCATGAGGCTCGTTTGATGACTAGAAAGGACTGCTGTCTAGTCATCTCATGCCATCTAGGAGGGACTGCCACCCAGATGACGCATCTGCAGGGACTGCCAACCGGAATAGGAGGCGGTGGATAGAAGGGACTGCCAACTAGCCACAAGTAGTTGACGGGACTGCCGACTAACCACAGGTAGTAGACGGGACTGCCGACTAACTACCTCATGTCATCTGGAAGGGACTGCCAACCAGGTGATTAATCGGATGGAACTGCCAACCGAGCTGTAGTCTGGAAGGGACTGCCAACCAGACTATTACCTAGAAGGGACTGCCAACTAGGTAAGATACGCATGCGCCAAAACTGGCCTCCTTAATAAACTGAATAGCCTCCTCAAGAAACTGAAAATAACCTCAAAATCTCAATAAATCCTCGAAAGCATAAAATCAAATACTCTGTAAATCAATAAATGCTTTCGGAAAGAAAACTCAATCTAACTTCAAAGCTGATAAGTACGGAGCTCAAAGCTCAATAAATCTCGATAAATCAATCATGCTCAAATATTCGATGAAACATTCGTACTCGTGAATCCTCATAAAAACCGATATTCGAAATCCAAATTTCTCATAATATTTTCTGAATCAGTCACTTCCCGAAAATCATTCCTCAACTCAATAACTCATGAATGACTATCTCAAAAATCTACTAAAAGCCCTCGGGAAGGAATTTCAATACTAATCTCGTAATTCGTAAATAAATCTCGATAAACTAAATCTCATAAAGCCATAAAACTAAATAATTCAAATTATAAATTAAATCTCAATCGGAAAATGCTAATATACTGCATGGACAATTAATTTAAAATAAATGTCCACTCACAGTACTGTTTAGGCGACCATGCATACGAGTTCCTTCGTCGAGCAATAGCTCGGTACGTCGCCCTGGAAGAGCTCCGATTAGGCCGGTGAAATTTTTCCAGAAAACTCCAAGAACCCTTCGACGCCAATTTGGTGGCCGGAGACTGCCGGAATCGGAAAATATCGACGCTGCCTCAAAACTGCTACAGTGACCGTCATCTTCTTCTCGTTGCTGCACCTTCCACAGTTCATATTAAGCTACGAAACGAACCCAGAAATGAAGAGAAGGAAGAGAGCTTTCCAACGACATCTTATACGTCAAAATCCGTCGCCGGATGGAGGAGTTATGGCCGGAAGAAGGTGACGAGGTCGGAGAGGAAGAGAGAATCGGGGAGAGAGAAAGGAGAGGGCTCGGTAAGTTTACGAAAATGGAAACTTACCACAGTAACTCGGCTATTTATAGAAAATTACTATGAACAGTAATTTTAGTATTTTGGCCATAACTTTCGCATATGAACTCCGATTTTTACGTACCACATATGCACGCGCTCGGTTTAACGTCCTCTACAAGTTTTATGAAGGAAATTTTCTCAAATTTTGATCCGAACAAAAAGTCAACTTTTAGGGCCCCCTAAAATGTCAAAACGGAGCCAAAAATTAAATGTAATTGTTGTTTACCCATCGAAAGACTCGTAAACTGGTAACTTTAGGTTCGGGACGTTACACGAGATCCGTGGAAACAGAGCATATTCTGGAATCCAATTATAGTCGTGCCCCTAAGAGAGGGCGCCACTAATCTTAGGGATACTTCTGAACGTTTTGGTCCATATAATCGCTCTACTTGGGAAGGTAACCGCCAAAATAGGCGAACACGGAACCGAAGAGGTCAATGTGGAAAGAGAGAGGGAGGCAACGCATCTGGCCATCTTGGTGGCGCCACCAACACTAAGAGCCATCTAAATGACACTTTAAAAGCGCCTCCATCAATGGAGTCTAAGCAAAGAGATGTATGTTCTCGATGTGGAGTATTCGGTCATTGGGCACACATTTGTAGAGCTCGTGAAGAAATTGTCACCGCCTACAAAGCATATTATGAAGTAAGAGAATTTCACTATGTGGAACAAGAAGATCAAGAAGTTGATCTAGACTGAAGGGTTGAAGACTACAAATCTGGCTGGGATCAATAGATCACCAATTCCATTTAAGTCTTTATATTTCCAAGAGATGTAATAGGCAATTGCCATATACTTTGTAGTAAATTCCATTGGTTTAGTTTTTCTTCACATAGGCTCATCCAAATTGAGTATGATGTCTAGGAAGGTTTTGAGATAAGTGGTACTTAAGCGAGTTTTGCTCCATCGACATCTCTCTACTCACCTGGTCCCATATTTGGATTACTCACCGAAAGTCAGTTCTCCACGTACCTTTGTTTTGCATTAGCTAGCACGGATGAGATTCTCTGAATGGTTAAGAGACAATGATGTACACCGTTGACTTATGAATAAAATTTTGAGTTCTTTTCATTATGACTCTATTTTGATTCTGAGCATATTACTTTGTGACTACAATGGCTGGGCCATTAGTATTAATTCAAGGACATGGAATAGCCAAGTTCGCCTTGCCAAATGACACCTTGATTACTGTCACAGAAACTCTCTACGCTTCTAGGGAAAATCACACCTGTGTATAGCCAACGGATTCCATGCGAAAATGCATGTAGAGAACGGAAATGAGTTCCTTTGCAATACCTCTAACGATTACGAACAAAAGCGCATCTTAGAGAAGTTTATGTGTCTTTCTAGTGGACTCTATGTCACTATTCGAGCTATTAAATCCAATAAAGTTATGAGATAAGATCTCTTGGATTTGTCACGATAGGATAGGTCATTCTGGTCATGATATGATGATTCGTCTCCTAAAGACTTCACACGGACATCTATTCTGTCGAGCGAAATGAAGCATGAATCAAAAGTTGATTCCTGGACTAAGTGTGACCGCCACCGCTACCTCCGGATCCGCCGCCGTCCACCACTAGCCTAGGGATGGCATAATCCTTATCCATGATGCCATGGATAGCGTACATCATGGTGATGATGCCCCAGATGATGTTGCAATCACCAACTTTGCTTCAAATAGGATTCTAGATGCTCAGGCCCAACCAAAATCCTCATTGGTTGCTTCTAAAGCCTCTCACTTGTTTTACAAAGCCTGTTCCTTAGGGAAATTAGGACTGAGACCATCCTATGAAAAGGATATGAAAATACTCATTTTGTTCTTACATAGAATCCATGGGGATTCTATAGACTGATTCAACCAACTTGCAGACGTTTAAATATCTCATGATGCTGGTTGACACGTAAACACGCTGGTCACATGTTGTGCCATTGTCCACTTGTAATGCTAATTATGCTACACTCCTAGCACATATCATATGACAACAGGCTCACTCCCTTGATCATCCTATTCAGTCAATTGGATTTGACTATGCTAGAAAGTTTACATCGAAGACTTTCGATAGTTATTGCATTTGGACTGATGTTGGACATCATATTCCCATGAACACACCCAAATGGTCTCGCAGAAACTACTACGATGGTAGTCTGGACATTGGTAATGCGCACCAATCTCCTTATATCCGCTTAGGGTGATGCAATATCGCATGCAGCTATGCTAATTCGTCTACGACCCACCACTACTCAATCTAACTCTGCGTTACAGCTAGTGACTGGGTACAAGTATCGTACTTACACATATTTGAGTGTGTCATTTATGTGTCAATTTCGCCGCCACAGCGCTCTATGATGGGTCCTTACAGACGAATGGGCAACTACGTTGGATTTGAGACTCCTACAATCGTCCGCCACTTAATGCCCTTGCAAGGCGATCTCCTTACCTCTGAATTTGCAGGTTGTCACTTTGATAAGATAGTCTTCCCATCGTTAGGGGCAGATAAGAACACGAATGTTCAGCAGGAACGAAAGAATTTTCGTGGCCTGTCCCCACTATGTCTCATCTCGATCCCCGTTAAAGTGACAAGATCACACAAATATGCTGCAAACATGCCTGCAAGGATGGACATTCCTACGAGAGGACGTAGCGCCACCCTACATGGAGGTAGCCATTGCGCCAACACTAAAGAGAGTGGCACTCTGGTGTTATAGGCCATGGCCCCAGGTAGGATGAGTGGGAGGCCCGTGGGTTCAAAGGATACTTTGGCACAACTCAATCCTTAGATCATCGACACTCAAAATCCATCTCATGAGAATGTTCCTGATTATGGTTATAGTTGTGGATGCCGCAACATCAGAAACTATTCCTGAGAATATAGAACTCTATGAAACTTACACTAGTGTACATGAGACGTGGGATAGAAACTCCATCATAATTGATGATGTAGTTTCGCATTTCGTTGCGCATGAGTTTGTTGAGTTCGATGATATCGAACCACGCTCCGTTGAAGAATGAATACCAACGTAGAGAAATTTGGCCTAAATGGAAAGATGTGATCCAGGTTAAGTTGGATTCTCTAACGAAGAGGAAGGTTTTTTGAGCCAGTGATGCCAACACCTCCTAACATAAAACATGTTGACTAATGGGTCTTCATTAGAAAATGTGATGAGAAAAAGATATGGCAATCTTGCCTTATGGTGCAAGGCTTCTCACAAAACGCCCTAGAATCGACTACGATGAGACATATTCTCTCGTAATGGATGTCATTGCACTCCACTACCCTGTCAGTTTGGTAGTTTCCGAATAACTGAACATGCATCTTACAAATGTGTTCGCTACGTATCTATATAGGGATCTAGATATGGAATATACATGAAGGTTCATGGTGGACTTCATTTACCCAAGTCAAGTGGCTCTAGACTACGGAGCACATTTACAATAAGGTTGAAATGCTCACTAAAGTGACTACTTGATTAGGAAGGGATATGCCCGCGTGTTTCCATAACAAGTTCTGGATTCTATCGCTGTTCATGTTGGACATGATCTTCATTGGAAGCCCTTAAAGAGTTAAGGGAAATGGCTGAACACTTGAAATCCGAGTTTGAGATAAAGGATTTTGGGAGAACACAATTATGTCTCGGTTTAGAACTTGAGCATCGTGTTGATAGATGCTGAGGCATTTTGACATGGTCAAACCTTCAAACACTCCCCATGATCATCCGTAGTCTCAATCCTGAAAAGGATCTTCTTCATCCAAAGGATGATGACGAAGATGAGCTAGAAGCATATGTGTCTTACTTGAGTATAATAGGCGCATTATTGTACTTAGCTCAATACACAAGACCGGACATCTTATTTGTAGTGAACTTGTTATCTAAGGTATAGCTCTGTGCCAAAGTGACGCCATTGGATTGGTGTGAAAGTTATCTTTTGATACTAGAGATATACGACTGATATGGGCATGCTTTATCCCTACAGAGAGATGATGGATTCAGACCTATCACACACCAAGAACGCCGCCAACACTGGCCTGCGTCCTCTATCCCCATCCCAGAATGACATGTGTTTTGGAAGGTTTTGCTGATATTGGGTATCTCTCTGACCCACACAAAGATCTTCCCAAACTGGTTAAGTGTTCACCATGGGTAAGACCGCGATATCTTGGAAGTTTACAAAATAGACCATAGTCGCTATATCTTTGAACAATGCAGAGATTATTGCTCTTCACGAAGTGGTTCGTGAATCTATATGGATTGGATCCATAACTACGCATGTTCGAACAATTGTGGTTTGAAATCTACCACAGATGAGCCTACGAGCGTATAGGATAATGTTGCTTGTTTTTAACAAATGAAGCAAGGCTACATCCAAAGCGACAACACCAAGGACAATCAACAACAACAGACTCTCCTCAAGTTCAAAGTGAATTAGGTTCGATATGAGGACAGTATGGCAGACTTGCTCACTAAGTCATTGCCTAAATTCCACTTTCGATAAACATGTTGGTAGCATCGTTTGAGGAAGTTATCCGAACTCCCATGACCGTTGTCATCAGGGGGGATGCAGACATCAGGGGGAGATGTCTACTTGTATGGTCTCGAAACATGAAGGGTGTGTTGTGCTCTTTTTCCCCTTCGACCGAGGTTATTTTTGTCCCATCGAGTTTTTGTTACTCGGCAAGGTTTTTAATGAGGCAAGGGGGAGTGTTCAAGTAAATCTAGAATATGTGTCTGGCCCAAACTCTAGGTTACTTGACCTAGTTGTAATAGGGTTTTGAATTAGAGATATTCTCAGAGATATTCATAGATATCTGATTAATTGTACTATTATCTTTCCTTGTATAACTCTGATTCTATGTTTTGTAATCCTCTATATAAACAGGCCCTTATTATCATTGAAAGCACTACTCAATTCTCTCCCAATTTCAGTTTTCCTTAAACAGATCTACATTTAAGAACTTTTATCAACTCCTGAAAGTTTCGATAGAATTCGATTTTTCATCAATTCTATAAGAAAAAATGAAAGAAAATCTTTCTTATTTTTAATGATTCGCTATTAACAAACTCATAAATTAATAATCGATGGAATCCAACAAGTCTAGATAATGTGTTTGTGTGAGGAGTATAGGTGCCCCTTGTATCCCTTTTGGTCCACCAAAGTACCCTAGGCTCGAAATCCTCCTCCCAGTTTTACCGTAAACTACAACATTATTGTGTAAAACTTACTTAATTATCCAAGTTTCATGGTGATTTTGAGTTAAAGAGTGGGTTTCTGCATCACCTACCCAAGTTTCATGGGATGAGTAGTGAAGACACCAACAAGCATCTCAAGGAGTTCGAGTTTGTCTGTGGGAGTATGTGTCCTAAGGAGCTGATATCAATATCTTGAAGATGAAGGCATTCCCCTTTACTTTGGAGGACAAGGCCAAGACTTGGCTATTTGAGCTGCCTACTGGGACTATCAACACTTGGGATAGGATGAAGGGCGAGGAGTTCCTTACAAGTACTTTCCTGCCTCAAAGGTCACTATTTGAGGAAGCAGATTAGTGGAATCACGCAAGGACATGAGGAGAATTTTCTTCATTATTATTGGGAAGTTTAAGAGCCTTGTAGCATCATGCCCTAACCATAGGATGAGTGAGGGGTCTCCTCCTTACCTATTTTTATGAAGGACTCACCGCTAATGAGCGTGGTCTGTTAGATGCTGCTGCTGTTGGAGGATCCTTTATGGATAAGACACCTGCTGATGCCAGGTGCATTACTAATCGTGCACTAAACTATCAACAATATGAGGGGGTGCTTTCCTCTCAACGGAGGGTACATGAGGGTCTACTAACTCTGCTTGAAGACAAGGTCAAAAGATGATGTCTACTTTGCTGTCTCAAGTCTTAAACGTTAATGGAGGAGGAGCAATGGCTCAAGTCTGTGGGATGTGCTCGACTCAAGGGCACCCCACAGATAAATGTCCCCAACTTGCCTCTCCAGAAGAATGAGAATCTGTTAACGCCCTAGGGTATCAAGTAGGTCAAGGAAGCCCGAGGTACAACCCTTACTCCAATACTTACAATCCTGGGCTCAGAGACCACCCCAACTTTCGTTGGGCCAACAATGATAACACCTTGAGACCACCTCAAGGCCCAGGTCAGAATTCTCAGCGCCCACCAGGTTTGTTTTTGAGGCCTCAGGTACCTCAAGCTTTTGGTATTCCCAATTCTGTCCCTCCACCTCCTGTTTCTAATACTTTGAATGCCCCTAATTATGATGAACTGTTGAAGTCCCTTGCTGCGGGGCAACAACAACTTAACACAGCTACTCAAGCTTTGGTTGTAGGACAGGCAACCCATTCAAAGGATATTGCAGAACTCAAGAATCAAATGGGCCAAGTGGTGGATTTCATGGGCCGGATTGCTGAAACAGGGAAACTTCCAAGCAACACAGTGCCTAACCCGAGGAATGAGCACGTGTGAACAAGGAGAAGAGTCGAGGCTGAAGGACTATAAATATTAAGCGCTGCATGGGAGGCAACCCATTTCAACCGAAGCTGTGAAGGAGCTATCAACGAGAGTTTGAAATTTCTATCCCTTCACTTGCTTGGGTTGAATTGTACTTGTGTCTTTGTTTATTGTTTGTTTATTTTACCCTTCCCTAAAAAAAAAAAAAAAAAAATTCTATGGTTTTTTAGTGTCTTTTTTTTTTTTTTTTTGCTTGAATCTTAGGATGCCCCTAACGTCTAGGATGAACATGTCTCTGAATTCATGGCTGAAGGTTTTCACAATCGAAATATGACTTAATTGAATTCTGTGGTTAATCGACATTGTGATGCTTGTATGAAGATTTGAGATAGGATTGTAACTTGGTTCATTAAGCATGCTAGGATTAAGTCTAATTCATTTGACCCTAAGTGAGCTGTTGAGCAAAAAAAAAAAAAACCTTTCTTTTCGAGTGCTTAATTGATAATTCTAGAATTTCGTGGTTGTATTTGCAAAACCTCATCATTCTTTGAAAATCCAATGATCATGTGCCATAGATTTTAATGGACTAGAGAGTACTAGAACTCGGCTGTTGTGACTGTCAAAACTTGTATGCCATAATATGCACTGATCCTGGATAGGATAGAAGGCATTAGGGTAACCACCATAACCAAACAAGCATGTGTCCCCAATTGTGCTCGTCGTGCGACTCCTTAGAATGAACCCCTTTGAGCCTACGTTGAAAACTTTTGTTTCATCACCCTCACTACCCTACCATGAGCTTAGTACAGGATATCTCTACCCTTGTCTTAGGGACTTAGTAGAGCATGACATAGTATGTAGGGGTGACGATGAAAGACAAGTGTGGGGTGGGGAAAATCCAAGAAAAAAAGAAGAGAAAGAAAAAAAAAATGAAAAAGAAAGAAACAAAAGCGGCAAAAGAGAAGAAAAATTGAAAAGAAAACTCTTAGGAAATTGTTGAAGTGTGGTTTTGGACTTTCAAATTTGTAGAAAGCTCAAAGTTGAAAATTATGCCTTTGTCCATTCCCATGTTGGTTAGAGTGAAGGTTTGGCCCAAAACAATGATATTTGGTCTGCAAAAATGATGACATAAGGTGGTCCTTATATGCTCTGCTAGGTCCGTAGGATTTTTGTATCCTTAATCTTCATTTCGAAAACCCTAGCTTAGCCCCATTACAACCTATTTTAAGTGCTGACTTGATCCTTGAGATGGGCAGTCTTTGGTTAGTGGAGTCAGGTACGCAGTCAGTCAAGCTTATGGTTTAGGTCCATTTGTGCCTTAGTCATTTCATGAGGTCTTTAATAAATTCTTCACAAAATGCGTTTATTGATGAATATGCAAGCTGTTTGTTGCCTTACAATTTATTCTCTTGCATATACTTGAGAGTGAAGCTTTTAAGCATAGCCATTTCTGAGAGAAAATCGAGAGTATGCCCTGTGAGTTTGGATTGGACTTGCTCGAACATGCTATCATTCACTGTATAACTTAAGTTCTCCATATCTTGCTTAGTCATATGAATGTCACAGGTTTATTAACCATGGAATTATCTATGTAATTTTGATTAAGTGTTTAACGTGAAAGCCATGAGTTTGGAGTCTCTGAGAAAACAGTTAGGGGAAGTAGAGTCATTTACTTGTTTTTTGTTGAGTCTTTGTTTGTTTTGTATTTTTGTTTTGCTAAGGGACTAGCAAAAGCTAAGTGTGAGGTAGTTGATAGGACCAAAAAGTGTGACGATATTATTGAATATGTGCCCCATTTTAGCCTTGTTTCTCCCTTAAGTTTAGTGTTTTGAGTCAGTAAGTCATTTTGAGAGTCTTGTTGAGTGTTTGGAGTGAAATAGGCGAAAAAAGTAAAATTCATGAAAAATCCTAGCTGGATCAGGATTCCTAACTGTCAACTGTTTTTGCGGTCTTTAACATTTTAATTCCCTTTATTTTCTCTAGAAAATTCTGATATTCTCCTACTTGTTGTAGGAAACGTTGCCTGGTGGAACTCTTGGAAACAACAATGATGGAGTCATAAAATAAAGCATTAAGATATTTGACCAAGCAATGAAGAAGGGAAATAAAGGAGAAAAGACGTTTTCAGTTGAGGAATAAAAGAGAAAGACATTTCAGGTGGAAAATAAATAAGAGAAAGACGTTTTCAGTTGAGGAATAAAAGAGAAAGATGTTTCAGCTGGAATAATAAGAGAAAAGACGTTTCAGCTTGGAAATTAAAAGAATTGCCCCATTATGAGAGGAGTTAAGGCCATAAAGGAGACGTTTCAGCTGGGAAAGCCAACCAATGCTCCCCTATAAATAGGCAATGTCCAGAATAGAATAAGCATCACTTCCCAGCCAAGATCACTTCCCAGCCAAGATAATTCATTGCCTATCACTTTCTGGCCAAAAACCATTCCAAGACTGCCCAATTCACTCCTTAAACTTCCATCACCTACAAGACCGTGACACCATCCATTCATCAATCTACAAAGCTCTAAGGCACTGAGTCAAGGACGCTCCACCACCATAGCAGAGACGAGTTCATCACCTTGTTGCTATGCCGCTGAGGAAAGCTTCAAAGTGTAACTATGACTCTACTTATAATTTTTGTTTCGGTTTTGTGTGTTTCAATTTGCGAGTTGTGTAATTGGAAACATGAAATTTTCAGAATATTTTTATTAATATTTTTGAGATTTTCAGTTTATTATTGAGTTAATTTCGAGAATTCTTTTATGATGCATGTTACAATCTTGTGCCCTTTTATGTGTTTAGGTAATTTTCAGAGTTAGGTTTCATAAGTTTACATGCTAGAATAACGGTGAGAGTTCTTGTGTGTTTTCTTAATTTGCCAAGAGTAATTGTTATTTGTTAAGACGCTGAGTTAAACAAGTAGCAATTAGTTCTGAAAAGTGGTAAAAACTATGTTCAATGGTTAAACGATTCTGGAAATTACGTGTTAAATTCTATGTCTAATGGTTAATTTGCACGTGTGAGTTGATTCGAGGGTTAGATAATACTACTAGTTAAGAGAACTACGCTGAGTGTTTTCGAAAATTAGTAGTATTAGGCTTGGTAAGGACTTTTCTGATCCATGCCTACATTAGAATGAATCAGATAAATGAATTGATCTGCTGAGGCTTTTCATTTGAGCTCTTATCTAGGCATTTAAGATGGGCACATTTTTGTAGCATGTTGAAATGGATTTTCTGTTTTTACACTTAGTAATTTCTGAGTGGTATTGGTCTAGGTTAGGGAAGTCGATCATTGTATATAGTTTTATTTGTTTTGTTTTTATTTTCAGTAGATTAGAAACCAAATTCAAAAACCCCCATTTTATTCTTTTATTTGTTAATTGACCTTTTGTGTAGGTGTACCCTACAATCCCCGGACTGAACGATCCTTGCTTATCCTATACTGACAACTACATTTTGCAGGGTTAAATTGTGAGACTGTTTCAGCCGCATCAAATATTTTTTTCCTTTAACACTCCCCCTTGTGCCAAGTCAAAGACGAAATGGTGCATGAGTTGTTGTCTCACTAAAAACCTTGCCAAGTAACAATAAAAACCCTATGGGACAAAAAAAATACACGTTGGTCGAAGGAAAAGACCACAACGCACCTTTTACATTTGAGGATGACATGTGTGTGTTAGACTCCCCCTGACGTCTACACCTCCCCCTGATCTTTACATTAATCAAGGGAGCTTGGAAAATCTTCGCATTCCTATGCTTTTCACATGTTTCTCAAATATGGCCTTAGGCAATGATTTGGTGAACAAACCTGCCACATTCTCCTCAGACCTTACTTGATTCTTTTGAATCTTGAGGAGGGTCTGTTGTTGCTGATTGTAGAAAACTTTGGTGATATGTGTCTTGAATTATCACCCTTGATATATCCTAGCTTCATCTATTCGATGCAAGCTGCATTATCTTCATAAATGCAAGTAGGCTATTCACTGGTAGAACTCAAACCACTAGTCCCTCGAATATGTGTAATAATAGTTCTTAACCATACACACTCACGAACCATCTCATGTAGAGCAATGATCTCTGAGTGGTTCGAGGAGGTAGCCACAAGGGTTTGCTTGGTTGATCTCCAAGATATCGCCGTGTTCTCATTGGTAAATACTAACCAGTTTGGGAACGATCTTTATGTGGGTCAGAGACGTATCAAGCATCAGCAAAAACTGACCAAAACTTCATTTGGCGTTTTAGTGTAGTGAGTGGCGCTTTCGCCATCAACATTTCCTTTAGGGATTGCAGTACCATATGCGGTCCCTCTTGTCTCTCTGTAGGGAAAGAACAGTCCCAAGTCAATGGTTCCTTTTAGGTATCGAAAAATGTTCTTGATACCATTCCAGTGACACTGCGTTGGCGCTGAGCTAAATCTAGCTAACAAGTTCACTGAGAATGCAATGTCTGGTCGAGTACATTGGGCTAAATACAATAATGCGCCTATTGTACTTAGATAGGGAATTTCAGCTCCCAACATCTCTTCGTCATCTTCCTTTGGAGGAAATGGATCTTTTTTTGCATCCAAGCTTCGATCGATCATGGGAGTGCTAGCAGGATGCGCTTTGTCCATGTTAAATTGCCTAACTTTTGGACATACGCAAACTGGTGGATTAGTATTCCACAAACTCGGTGTTCTAGTTCAAAGCCTAGATAGAATTGAGTTTTCCTAAGATCCTTCATCTCAAATTCGGATTTCAAGTAGCTCGCGGTTTCTCTTATTTCATCAAGAGTACCTATTAGGTTCATATCATCGACATATACAGCTACAATTGCAAATCCGGAACTTGTTTTCTTTATGAATATGCAGGGGCATACTTCATCATTCTTATATCCCTTCTCAATCAAGTAGTCACTTAGACGGGTATACCACATCCGCACGGATTGTTTCAATCCGTAAAGTGAGCTTTTCAACCTAATTGCGAACGCACTCCGTGGTTTAGAGTCACTTGACCTAGGTAATGTAAGGCCATTAGGCACTTTCATATTTATCTCTGAATCTAGATCCCCATAGAGATATGCAGTAACCACATCCATAAGCTGCATTTCAAGTCCTTCGGAAACTACTAAGCTAACTAAGTAATAGAACATTATAACGTCCATTACAGGAGAGTATGTCTCCTCGTAGTCAATTCCAGGGCGTTGTGAGAAACCTTGCGCCATAAGGCGAGCCTTGTACCTCAGGACTTCATTCTTCACATTACGCTTTCTGACAAAGACCCATTTATGTCCTAAAGGCTTTACACTTGGTGGGGTTAGCACTACTGGACCAAATACATGTCTCTTTGTTAGAGAATCCAATTCTGCCTGAATTATTTCTTTCCACTTAGGCCAATCTGCTCTTTGTTGACATTTTGCAACAGAGCGTGGTTCGATATCATCGTGCTCTATGATTCCTTGAGCAATAGTATATATCATCAATGTGTATGGAAGATCTTTCTATCAACTCATACGCACTCTCATAATCCTTTGAGATTTCTTTGTTCTCTGGAATCATTTTAAACATCGGGGCGTCCTCCAGTATTGATTCATGGACATAACTATAATTAGAGACAATCTCATGAGAGGGATTCTATACATTGATGATTGGTTTATGCCTTACTCGCCCTCTTCTTCCTTGGGTGAGTGTCAATCGAACCAAGTGGCCTCCCCCTCTTCCTTTGGGGAGCCACGGCCTCAACCACACCTCCACTAAGTGTGGTTGTAGTGCCTCTATCTGCAGCACCGTACCCTTGTTGGGGACTTCTAACCTTGCAGACACATTTGCTAGCTGGTATATGTAATCTCGTCACTTTTGTGATATCAGTATACACATCAGGCATCGAATCTGCTACGTTCTGAAGATCGATTATTCTTTTCACTTCACTTTCACTTTGTTAAGTGCGGGGATCAAAATGAGACAAGTGGGGACAAACCACTACAATTCCTGTCGTTTCCTTGGAAAATCTTTTTTCCTATCTCCCCCTAACGACGGGAAGACTGTCTCATCAAAGTGATAGTCAGCAAATTTAGTGGTAAAGAGATCGCCTGTCAAGGTTTCCGAATAGCGGATAATTGTTGGAGATTCGTATCCAACATAAATACTTAATCGTCTCTGAGGACCCATTTTGGTGCGATGTGGGGCGCAATAGGCACATATACTGCTCAACCAAAAGCTCATATCCAGTTACTAACTGGTACGCAGAAAATGGTTGGCTAGCTGTGGGTCTGAAATGATAAGTAAAGTTGCGTGCAATATTGCATAACCCCAGGTAGATATAGGCAGGTTGATGCGCATAACCAATGCCCTAGCCACCATCTGTAGCCTTTTGATGGTGGCTTCTGCGAGACCGTTTTGTGTATGCACATGGGGTATAGGATGCTCTACATCAATGCCAATAGGCATGCAATATTCATCAAATGCTTTTGATGTAAACTCTCCAGCGTTATCAAGCCTTATAGACTTGATAAGGTTATCAGGGTGGTGAGCCCTTAAACGTATAATCTGTGCTAGGAGTTTTGCAGCATTTCTTGTGGACAATAAAGCGACATGTGACCAGTGTGTCGAAGCATCCACCAGAACCATAAAGTACTTAAAATGGTCTGCATTCTAGATGGATAGGTCCACAGATATCTCCTTGTATCCTTTGTAAGAACGGAATGTTTTGTTTTATATCTTTAGCATAGGAAGGTCTCGATCCTGTTTTTGCTAAAGAGAAGGCTTTGCAAAAGAGTGATGTGCCTTTGAAATAGTCAATGAGGCATAATGGGAGGGAGGTAGTGCTTCTGGTACTTCAGAAGGCAATGGCTGCATTTGAGCAGTACTAGGACCGACACCTTGCAGTGTGGCGGAATTTTCTCCTCATTTTATTTTTCACTCGAAAGAAGGGATGTCCATATGAGTTCTTTAAAATAAGGATCATCATGCCATGACCGGGATGCCTTAGGCGGTCATGTCAAAGCCTATATGAATCAGTGTCCCACATTTCATTGTTGATGACAGTATAGGAATCAATGATCCGAATCGTCGTGAGGTACAGTCCACTAGATTGACTCATAAGTTTCTCTAAAATGCATTTCCTTCCACATTCATTAGAGGTAATATAAATGTATTCAGTTCCATTCTCACAGTGTGTTTTTACATGATAACAGTTGGCACGAATATCTTTGAAACTTAACAAGGTTCGATTAGCTCTTGGTGCATACAGAGCGTCTTTGACTTTAAATATATCTCAGATTCATTAGAGTATTTCTATTTTAGTAGAATGATAATCTTTTCATTCTAATAATAATTTTTTCTCTAGATGTATTGCTTTACATCTTTATATTGCAATTTCGAACCATGTAAATATGTGTAGTAAATAAATTTGAATAAACTCAGTGCTTGAGAATAAAATTCAAAATTTATTAATGTGCCAACGATAATCAAATCAAGGTCTTGTTCTAATTCATCAAACCATTATTGAAATAAACTTTAAGACCAAGTAATAGTCTAATTAAAAATGAGGCATTATGCCTTCACAACTGTTTTTGGAAAATAAAGTAAATAAAGTAGATCAGTCAAAATCTGGGGCATCGGTTGATTGAGCAAGTTCCTTGTTGCCATTAAAGTCTGCAATTGTGAGGTTGGCATTTGGGTCATGGCCTCCTTCTTCCATATAGTGAGCCTCTTGTTCTTTAGACTCCCTATACCTCTTGTAATTGGCTGCTACTCTGTTGCTTGCTTGGCAGTTCTTGTACCAATGCCCAATGACTCCACACCTATAGCATGGTTCATTGCCAACTCTATTCTGTTTGACTGAAGGGTTCTTAGGTGCCCTTTGCACCTTGTTTCCATGACCACTAGGGCCAGCACCACCATCTCTGCGCCATATATTGGGCGGGCCTCCACGGCCCATATCACGACCCCTATGTCCCTTGCCATGTGGTGCATTGTTGCCACATGGGTAGGGATCAGCACGTCCAACCCCCTTTGCATTGGGGTTCTTTCCACCTTTCACTTTGCCATAATTAGCCTCAGGAATTTTCTTTGTCCCAACATGCCTGACATTGTTGTTCAAAAGAACCTCATTATGCCTCTCAGCCACTTGCAGTAGGTTGATCAGCTTGTTGAAGGTTGTGATTTTGTTATCATACTCCAGCCTATACTGGTTCGCTAGTATAGATGCTGAAGTAGGAAAAGTGGTAAGAGTCTTGTAGATCAAATCATCTTTGTGATTTCCCTTCCACATAAATTGAGACGTGCCTTTAAGCGGAACATGTCCTTGTTGAAGTCATTGACCTTTTATAGTCAAGCAAGCGGATTCCATTTCCACTGAACGGCCAGTTCTGGGAGCAAAGTATGGTGAATGTTCCCAAAACGTCCCTTAAGGGCACCCCACAGTTCTTTGGGTATCTTCAACTGAAGGTACTCCCAGCGTAGGCTAGGATCAATATGTCGCCTTAGAAACATTAAGACATTTGCTTTCACCTTATTAGATAGTTCATCATCTTTGGGGTCGATAATGGTGGTAGTGTATTCTTTTGCCAGAAAGGCAGTTTCTACATCGGAAACCCAACAGTAGTACTCAAGTCCGTTTGAGTCCAAAATGTCAAATTCAGGTCGAGTTGGATCAGCTATCTACATAAAACAAGAGGGAAGATATAAATTACGCAGTCATAAAGACATCCACGTGAATTATTTTCCAAAAATATGCATTAGATTTCAAGACCAAGATTCGTAATGGTCACATTTTTTTTTCGATGCTATGTGAAAATACTTTATCATAGTAAGTGTGTGTGTATAATGCGCATAAATTTTCATTATCATGGCAAAACACAATTTTTGTATACTGCATTCTAAAAATAAGTATAGCACATTTAAACATAGCATATATAAGAAATAAAGTACATGGCATGCTCAAATTTCATAAATATACAACAAATTATATACTACACATAATCATAGAAAATTATATAATAATAGCAAGAATATATCATGCATAAAATAAAATGTAAACAATAGTATAATACAAAGCATGCGTAGACATAATTTATATAAGCGTAAATAAAGTAAAAACATGCTCAAAATTTCATAAATAATAACAATATATATAGATATATATGGTATGCTCAAAAAATAAAATATAAACTATAGCATAATTAAAACATGCTTAAACATAATTATGTAAAACATAAATAACAAAACATGCTTAAAAAGATCAAAATTATCTAACTAAACATGCTCAAAAGTTCGAATTATAAAAAATGAAATATACCATAGTATGAAAATAAATAAAAACCATTTTAGTTAGATGTCGTGCTGATAACGTGTTAAAGTAAAATTGAGATGGAATTGGTCTACTCATTTAATTTCATAGTCCCTTTATATAGGGATAGAATTACAATGGAAATATAGATTACATTAATGATACTAAATGCTGATTGATCCGTAATTGCGCTGATTGATGGTAGTCACTGATTCCTTGATTCTCTCTCCGTCAGTTGCTTTGACGAAGACACACAATATGTTTTTCCTTTAACAATTTGTTAGTTTTGTATTTTTACCGAAAATAATTTTCCCATATTTCAATTTTGATATTCATTAATTATGGAGTAGACACGACCCATCAAGTTAATACTTGAGCTCAAAAAATTATTGAACATAATTTCATTTTAAGACATAGCATTCTTGATTTAACATAATTTTAATGGTCTCTCGATTTGGATATTAATAAGAGAAATACAACAATGCTTATTTCTAATGGATGACTTTGAAGAAAAAGAGTCTAAAATGTTAGTTGATTAAATTTGACCCACGTAGATGAGATTTTTGGGTACGCCAGAAGAAGATACTATAATATATTGGCACCCTTTCGAGTAATTCCTCAACCCGGACTTCTGCCTCAGAAAGTTTTATTAATTAAATTTCTGTTTTCAAGCCTTTTTTTTTTTTAGTTATACAGCAACTCATTCATGTGTCACATTCACCATTCCTCCTTTTTTTTTTTTTTTTTGAAAAATTCAAGCTGCATTTCATTAATTCATTACTAGTCAAGGAGTTACAATCATGGTTCAATACATCAATCATACAGCTTGGAACTTGAGAGAGCCAAGTCTCATGCTGATTTGATTCAAATCCAATGCTAGTGAGCCGATGGGCTGCTTTGTTACAATTCCTGGGAGCATATATAATCTGTACTCCCTGCAAACTGTGCAATGCTATATGGATATCATCAATTATACTACCATACTCAGAAAGTGCAGCTCCATTGTATGATATATCATGTACTGCTGCAAGACAGTCAGTCTCGACAATGGCTGAGGTGAGTTGCAGCTGTTGAATAAAATCAAGTCCTGCTCTGATAGCGAGTAACTCTTCATGTTTGGCTTAGGCAATATGCTGCATACATTGAGCAAAGCATGCTAGAAATTGGCCTTTTGAGTCCCATGCAATTCCACCCAGGCCTCCATGAGTAAGTGATGGCAAGAAAGCACCATCAACATCGACTTTGACTTGATTAGCCAGTGCAGGGGTCTAGCTTGGTTGCACACACTGCTGCTTCACACCCGTAGATGAGCATGCCTATTTAAAATCATCAAGCCAAGTCATTGAACTTAGGAACAAAGCAGTAGCCGGTTTCGAATTATTGTCCCATAACATACTATTTCGATTCTTCCACAGAGCCCATATGCCCATCATAAGTCTTTCAAAAACTTCTTCCTTCAAACCAACTGCTCTCTCTAGCATCCATTCTTTGAATACTAGATTTGGTAACAGAGAATTTTGAAAATTAAAAGGAGAAGCAGAGAAGAAATTAATAGCCACTGGACACTTAGAAAATAGATGGACCAAGTCCTCCATTTGATGATTGCAAAATAAACATCCTGTCTCTCCATCATATCCTTTTGTTAGTAGACGTTGTCTTGTAGGCAACAAGTCGTGGCAAGCTCTCCACACGCAAATTTGAACTTTACTCGGTACTTTGGCCTTCCAAATTTTCCTCCAAAGTTCAGAAAATGGATCACCTGTTGAAGTAGTAGCCAATACATCCCCTAGAACATGCTGCTTTGCTATCCAATACGCCGTTTTAACTGTAAAATCCCCTATGCTTTCTGGCTTCCAAAACATTTTATCTGTTGTAGCACGTCTACTAAGAGGAATAGCAAGAATATGCTCAGAAACATTTGAATGGAAAACTGTTCATACCAAAGCAGTCTTCCATGAGCGATCACTTGAGTTTATCAAGTCTGCTACTTTTGCAACCATGGTATCAGGTTGCCTTTGAATGAGATACTGAGGGCAACGTGGAATCCAGTCATCATTCCAGACACTAATCTGTGTACCATCCCCAACTCTCCATCTAACACCTGCCTTGAGAACCGGTCTACCTTCAACAATACTCCTCCAAGAGAAGGATGAAGCCTCCCCTAGTTCTACCTCCTAGAACGAACAATTTGGAAAATATTTAGCCTTGTACAAATGAGCGATAAGGGACTGAGGATTAGAGATAATTCTCCATCCCTGCTTTGCTAGCATGGCTAGGTTGTATGCATAAAGATTCTTGAAACCCATACCTCCTTCTTTCTTAGTGAGACATAATTTTTCCCAACTTCTCCAATGAATCTTTTTCATGGAATCAGTATCTCCCCAAAAAAACGATGCACAAAGTTTGTGAATATCATCACAGAGGACTTTAGCTATCAAGTAACAGTTCATGACATACAGGGGGGATGGTTTGTGCAACTGCTTTAATAAGTATTTATTTTCCTGCACAGCTTAGAATCTTTGATTTCCAATTCACCAACTTCTTTGTCAACTTCTCCTTTATATATTGGAATTTTGCAGTCTTGGATCTTCCCACCCTCAATGGGAGACCCAAATATCTATCATGCTCTTCAACTCTGTTCACCTCAAGAATGGATGCTAAAGAAAATTGAATTTCCACAGGCACATTTCTGCTAAATACCACACTACTTTTCTGAAAATTAATCTTCTGTCCAGAGGCTCTTTCATAGATGTTGAGAATTTCCCGAATAACCTTACATTCATGAACAGTTGCAGTCCCAAACAAGAAGCTGTCATCCGCAAAGAACAGGTGATGTAGGGTAGGGGCTCTTGGACACATTTTTAATCCCTGAATTGCACCTGCTTCAACAGCTTGAGAAAGAAGAGCTAAAAGGCCCTCAGCACAAAGGATGAACAAGTAGGGTGAGAGTGGATCTCCCTGTCGGATTCCTCGAGTTGGTATGACTACTGCAGTTTGCTCCCCATTGACAAGAATAGCATAAGTAACAGACTCAACACATCTCATAATCATCTGAATCCATTTCGAGTCAAAACCCAATTTGGTTAACATAGTATGCAAGAAGGTCCACTCAAGACGATCATAAGCTTTTGAAATATCTAACTTGAGGGAGAAAAAGCCCTCTTCCTGAGTTCTCAGTTTATGCATAAAGTGAGCTACCTCGTAGCTATTAAGGTGTTATCAGAAATAAGTCTACCAGGAACATATGCACTCTGGAGGGGAGAGATGATCTCAGGTAGCCATCTTTTCAACCTATTGGCAATGACCTTAGAACTGATTCTGTAGAGTACATTACATAGGGCAATTGGTCTAAAGTGAGACGCATCTGTAGGATTTTAACTTTTAGAATAAGACAAAGATGGGTGAAGTTTGAAGCCGCCCAAATATCTCCCCCTTCAAGGAAGTTACGAATAGCCACAAACATCAAAGCCAACAATATCCCAATATTTCTGATAGAAGAAAGGAGACATACCATCAGGTCCCGAGCTCTTTGAGGGATGCATCTGGAAACAGGCACTTTTTATCTCATCATCTGTGTAAGGCAGCAATAGATCAACATTCATGTGAGGTAAAACCTTCATTGGTGTTGCACGGAATATGTCACGAAGTGCAGACTCTTCCGTGCCCTCTGTAGTAAAAATCTTTTCATAATACTCGACAAGCATCCTTTTGATTATCGTAGGATCATCTTGCCAAACACCATTTGCAGCCACAAGGCCCTTTATACAGTTTCTACTCCTTCTATTTGAAGCTTTCCGATGGAAAAAGGCCGAGTTACGATCCCCATCTTTGAGCCAAATAGCCCTAGTACCGTTGTCTCCAATATTTTTCTTGCTGGGAGAGTAACTGACTGTGCTTGACATGCAATACTCGTTGCTCTTCATATTGTTCCTGAGAAAAGGGTCTCCGCATGATATCTTCAAGCTTTGCTCTGATTTCTCGAAGCACAACTTTCTGCCTCTCAAAGTCAGTTGTATGCCATCGTAAAAGTTGTTTTTCAGTAGCGCAGATTTTTTGTGCAACTTGTTGCAACATGTTGCCCGTAGTTGGCCTGCCCAATTCTGTCGAATAATATTTGTACATTGCTCATTCCCATGCCATAATTCCTCAAATATGAATCGTCTACATGACTTCTTGAATTTGGTTTTAGCTGTTCTCAACTCAACCACAATGGGGCAGTGATCAGATTCATTTGGTGGAAGTGTGAGCGTTCTACTATAGGGATATAGATCTCTCCATTGAATGGACTGAAAACTTCTATCAAGTCTTTCTTTGGTAAACTTGTTTGACCAAGTGAACCGGCTGCCCTGAAATCCCATATCTAAGAGTCCACAGTCTATCATCGTTTGCCGGAAAGCTGCCATGGGAGCTGCAGCACGCGGCACTCCCCCAGATTTGTCATCTTGGCACATAATCTCGTTAAAGTCCCCGGCCATAAGCCAAGGCAAGTCACAACCTTCAGCAGCTAAGGCATGAATCAAATCCCAAGTACGACATCTGTTCTCCCTTGATGCAAAACCATAAATGCCGGTAACCAAGTACGACATCTGTTCTCCCTTGATGCAAAACCATAAATGCCGGTAAAACGATAAGTAGCGGGGTTACCCGGTTCACGTATCTCAGCATCGATATGATGAGGTGATTTGGTTCGCAGGTCAGCATGAATATCTCCCCTCCACAGCAGCGCTAAGCCTTGAGAACCCTCCTCGTGTGGGTAGCAAATGTGCCCAGCAAAACCAAGTTTGTTTGCAAGAGAGGCAATATGTGTTGGCTGGGCTAGGGTTTCAGCCAAGAAAATCAGATTTGGTTTTCTCAATTGCACAAAATCAAGAAGGCCTCGTTGTGTTTCATTGCAGACTATACCACGACAATTCCACACCAATAAGTTGTCTTGCAACATAGTTACCTGGTGATGCACAAAGCAATCCCAGTTTTTGGCGATGCACAGGAAACCCTAGCGCCGCTTAGAGAGTTTTTTCTATGCACTCAGTTGATTCAGAACTCTATTCACCATTCCTCCTTAAGAACATAGTTTGGAGAAGAAGTGCCTACTATTTATTGAAATTTTCTTTTTCAAATTATTTTATTTTGTTATTTAAACAAGAACACTGATCGTCTTTGATAAATAAATAAATAAATAAAAAAAAAGAACACTGATCGTCCATCGTCGAACTCAGGCACTCAGTACTTTCCGGTTACAGAGAGACATGTGCATGTATTACTAAATGCAAATTGGTAAAGCATAATTGCCAGCAAATCATGGATGCTTTCTTCATATATATACTCCCACACACGCGACTCATCATTCTAACTCATAAAACCCTAGCTGTAAACCCGACGCCGATTCACCGATGAAGACAACCGAACTGAACCACGGAGACCCGCCAGATAGATCCTGTAACCAAAATGAAGACAAAAAACAAACAGAGCCCGAAATTGATCACAAATCCAACCTTCTTGAATTACCTGATCACATAACACTTGACATCGTCCGCAGAATCCCAATGAAGACGCTGATGAGATGCAGCTGTGTGTGCAATCCTTGGTGGTGTTTGTTCTCAGACCCCAAATTCACCAAAGATCTATTTGCTCGCACACTCCCTTGCCATTTGGTCCATGTCAAAGGTTCAGACAGGATTTTCTTGCTTGACTCCAATAATTATTCGAGCCCAAACTGTGTCGCAGCACTGAGGCTTCCTTGAAAACTAACAAATCGTATAAGAAGCCTAGATATTGTGGGATCATGCAACGGCTTCCTCTGCTTATACGATAGGCTTGAGTTTTACCTGTGCAATCCGATCACTGGTGAGTACTTGGTTCTTTCAAGAAGTAGTACGCAAGTTGATTTGATGGGCCTATTGAGCGTTTTGTGCATCTTAATTTCTGTGCATTTGGGTTTGGATATAGTGCCGCAAGTGACGGCTATAAAGTAGTTCTTATTTCTCATTCAAAAATAGTGGAAGTTCCGTATCCGGGCATGATTAAATTAGGGTTGGGGACCGGGGAAGTGATGGTTTTGACTGTCGGCTTGGACAGTTGGATACATATTGGTGAGTCTGTCATGTGCCGTTTTAGCAATGAAGATGGGATTTATCTTAATGGATATCTTCACTGGATTGGCAAACCCGAAGAGGGTTCTCGTTTTATATATGCTTGATGTTGAAAGTGAGGCTTTCCAACAGTTACCCCTACCTCATTTGATTTTGGATGATAAACCTTGGAGTTCTGAACGGTTGCCTATGCCTAGCTGTTGATTCAAGATTTGATATAAATGTTTGGGTGATGAAGGATTATGCTATTAAGGAGTCTTGGACTAGGGAGTTTGACATTAGGTGGAATTCCTTGTATTCTCGCCTACTCAAATTTTGCGAGTGTTGTTGTGCCAGGAAAGGTTGCTAGCTTATTTTCCTGAAAGAAGGGGCTTTGTGAAGTTTGAGGTCGATGGGATATCATGTTGTATTGGCTCAGTATATGTCCAAACTCCAACCTTTGTTTCACTTAAAGATGTTATCAGGGTGCGGAACTTGGAGGTAAGATACGTCAAACCCAGTTAAGCATGTGGTCTTTCGTGCTAACATATGTCAAACCTGGTCAATGTTAAGCTTTTTCTCTTTCATACTGTGTACAATTTAAAAATATTGATTGAACTCAACTTTGCCAAATTATCAGCCACTATATATCCTATTGTTAACTCCCAATTTGGCTTAGGCTTGTTTTTTTTTTTTCCTGCATATCTCTAGTCCAAATAGAGGGAACCTTTTCTTGAAGGCACATGTCCATGAGGAAAGGCTCCAGCTTAAATAGTAGTCGTTTACTCTTATAAACACCAATGCACCATTCACTTTGTTACTCAGCTTATAAATATAAGATCTTTTTTTCTTTCTTTCATATACAGTATCAAATTACGCCTCGACCATTTAAGAGACGACCTGGAAAACCAAATAAATTGAGGACTAAAGGAACTGCTGAGTTGGAGCCACCTCCACAAAATAAAACAAAGACTAAAAGGTGCCGGATTTGTGAAGGTGCTGGTCATAACAGAACCTGTAAATTAAAAGACCAAGCTACCAGAACTACATACTAGTTGACAGTTGTTTTCAAATTATTTTGTTTTTTTTTTTCTTTTCTGAGTTCACATGATTATGGTGATGGATGACTTATCTAGTTTTATATCTTGTTGTAGGGCAAAGCAGGGAATGTGCAATCTATAGCTGCACCAGTTGAACAACAACAACAACCGGTAATTAGTATTGCTTGATTTAAGGAATGATTAATTTAGGGTTACAAGCTTTGTTTATAGTTTTATACGGCCAGAGGTTGATTTAGGGTTGTAATCTGTATATAGCTACCATTTTTTTTTTCAGTGTTGCTTGACTTTAAGGACAATTAGTTTAGGGTTGCTTGGTTCCATGAAGCTCATGTAATGGTTTATTGCTTGAATAGGGATTTGTTATTAAATTATTAGTTCAGGGTTGTTTAAATAGTTGTCAGATCCTTTATGTTTTTTTGTCAAGGAATAAGTATGTAATATGGTTTAGATGACGGATTAGTTCCTTGCATGGTTTTTTTTAACTAGTGTCAATTGGTTTTAAGTGATGAATTATGGATTCTTTGCATTCTAGGTTTTCTGTTATAGTTCTATTCTGGTAACCAATGATGGACGGGTTACCAAATATGTACATAAAATGTTATCCACTTGACAAATCCCAAAGAAGCATTACTCTTGTCTTGGATAATTCTACATATACTCTATTTAGCTAGCCATTGTTTCGCTATCAATGTACATAGGAGAAAGGAGCACAGAACAAGGCAAAAACCACACGTAAAGCTCAACCAATGCAAGCCTCTATATCCCAACCAGTTCAAGCATCATCATCATCATCCCAGCCAACACGGCCATCTTCAGAGCCAGTAAGTGGAAACCAGTTCATGCATCCCACAACTGGGATAAAGATAACGACCAAGTCCCCTGCAAAGAGGAAGAGAGCTCCGGCAAACAAGTAAGTCTTAAGTATATTAGTTCTTCTTAGGTGTATATATATAATGAGTTTTGAGGTAGCATTGCACTTTTTTTTGGTCCACTTTTTTACTTTTCAGTTTTTTTTTATGCTTAGTAAATTTTCCTATTGCTTTGGTACTTTGTCATTTGAAATTGATCAGTTCGCAACTGGGAATTTATTATTTATCAAATTTAGTACTTGCTTGAACTATTATCAGTTACTTCATCCCATTTGTGTTTGATTTTAGTGTTGATAACGGCCGTCTGTCTCCAAAAATTTGGCAAGTTTTGTTTAATGTGAAGATGAAATATAGGCAAACACGACCATGCCAAAATTGAATTTATCTCATTTTGATGTATTAGGCTAATTGAATAAGCACGCTAACTGGTCACTGTTGAACTAAAATGCTACAACTATAATCAATTGATCTAATTGATTATATTGTTTCTTTGACTGCAGGAACTGAAATCCTAAATGAGGCTTTCAGGAGCTTCAGAAGAAACATGTTGCTGTGAAATTGTTGTATGGTTATCAACGGACTTTTGAGAAAAAGTTTGGTTGTTGTTGTATTCTTGTTCTTTTTTTTTTTTTTTCAAGGTTGTAGCATTTTAGTTTCGAAAAAACTGAAAGTTACAACTATACCTTTCTTTTATGCTATTACAACATTCCTTTCTGCTGAATGTTCCTTTACTTTTAAGCTCTTTAATCCTGTACTAATTTACATGATGCAGAATAAAATTTAATTTATTTGGTTCTGTTGGTAATGGTTTTGGAAAATCATAATGGTGTGAACATATATATATGGAAAAATGTCTCACCACCTATAGATATATAAAAAGTAGCCAATGGGAGAGGGATCGATTTAATAGCATGTTGCTGCACATAGGTTGACCTTCCCAATTGTTAATAGTTGGAGGTGAACGTAAATTAATGACATTAGCGATGTCTTCTTCTTCTCCTTTTAATGTATTGTTACCAAGTAAAACTACAGAGTTTTCTGGTAAGTTTGTTTCTCCTTCTAGGTTTTAGCAATGAACATAAATGGCGCATTGGTGCATCATTCAAGTTATTACTTATTAATGGAGATGTACGTACATGGTGAATCATAAGGCAGATCATTCCACAGGCATTATGTTTACCATATTCCAAGCTTTGTTTAACTTAAAGATGCTATCAGGGTTGAAAGCTCCATGGTAATATATGTCAAACCCAATAGGCTTTTCCTCATTCATGCGTTGTGCAATTTCAAACGTATTTGTTATTATTTGGACATTTCTAGTGATTCTATTTACTTTTACCACATAGTGATTATATAAATAGAGGTAAAGGCATATCCAAAGAGGACAGCTCTGTACTACTAAAAATATGCAAAATCAATAATTTTACATTCCAAGGAGCTAGTATTAATCACTTCTTTTTCTTTTGTTGATTATTGTTTTTATACGCTCTCTGATAGTATCCAATTGCCCCTCTACAATTTAAGAGTCTGGGGAACCCAAGAAATTAAAGGCTAGAAATGCTGCTGTGTTGGAAGCACCTGAACACAATGAGATCGACAAAGCTAAGAAGGTCCTTTTACAATAAAATATTATGTGGGATTTGTGGAGGTGAAGGCCATAACAGAAGGACCTGTAAATCAAAAGACCAAGCTATCAGCGGTCAACACTGTTGTAACTAAAAACTCTTTTTCAGAGTTCAATGTACTCCTTTAAATGAATATATAAGGTTATGAATTAGTTATTTGATTTCATTTGTTGTTGTAGGAGCAACTAGTAAGAGACTGTGCAAACTGATACAGCAGATCCAGGGAATAGGCAAGCTGATGCTCTACTAGTTGAACAAAAACAGGTAACAGCTGATTGCTTGATTAAAGGGATGATTAATTTAGGGTTGCTTGTTGTATGAATCTTATTTCAGGGTTTTAGTGCTTCCATAGGGATACAGTTAAGGTTTGACCCTTCATTTCTTGCTTCAGCCTAAGTCATTGAAGGTTCTTTTAATTGTGCTCTGAGACGGTGTTCTTTTGCTACATAAGATGTGATTCGTACTCCTCTATCTTTTTCATGTTGAAGAATCAGCTTCAATTTGTTTAATTCTGTTGTTTGTAATGGATCTCAGAAATCATAATGGCGTGAACATGTATTAGAAAAGAAAAAAAAGAAACAGAAAAATTGAATCAGTACCTATATATCGTTAACTAGTGACCTTTGCAACACCAATGTGAGAGGGGGGTTTATATTGTAAGTTCTGCTGCACAGATGTTGACATTCCCAGTCCAACCGCTTAGTGACCTCTGTCTCTCTGTTTTTTTTTTCTTTCCCATCCCTGTCCAATAAGGCTTCGTAATTGTTTTGGATGCACTCATGCACCCAGGTGGAGAGTTGCACGTGAAGAATTCATATTTGTATTAGGATTTGATGAGAAATCCTAGTAGACTTGGTTAAACTTCCTAATTAGACATGGTAATGATGGTATATGTGTCAAAGTGTTCCTTTCGGGGATAGGATGTTTCTCCTGTAATGGGAAGGATTGATTCTTTGTAGGACCAATAGGATTATAATTGGTGCCTATATATATGGACCGTATACCATGGTAAGCAATCAATCAGACAGAAGTTTATACACTGTGTTTTTGAAAGTAATTCTGTGAGCGTGGGTGTACGTAGGTGCCATAATGTCGACGAAGGCGTTAATTGTAGCAGGAGAAAAACCTCTTGAACAAATTAACAACGCATCTACTCGTATACGTGTTCCCATGAAGAGGTCTGGCATTGGATCTAGAGGTAACAGGATTCCACTTCTTACTAACCATTTCAAGGTGGGAGTGAACAAATATACAGATGACTTTTACCACTATAGTATTGCAATGCAATATGATGACGGAACTCCAGTTGAAGGAAAAGGCATTGGATGCAAAGTTCTTGATAAAATTAAAGAGATATACGGCATGGAGCTGGCAAACAAAGAATTTGCGTATGATGGACAGAAGAGCTTGTTTACTGTTGGTCAACTCCCTCATAAAAGGCTTGATTTCATGATCGTATTGGATGACATGTCATTGAGCAGGTCTGGGGGATCCAGACGCGGTTACTTTTTAGAAGAGAGGGAGGGTGATAGGAAGAGAGTAAAGCAGTCATTTGGTTCCAAAACAATAAAGGTGCAGTTCAACTTTGCTGCTATAATCCCAATGCAAGCAATTGTGAATGCCTTACGAGGTCAGGACTCTGACCATTTTCAGGAAGCAGTTAGAGTTCTTGACATCATTCTTAGGCAGAATGCAGCAAAGCAGGGTTGTCTCCTTGTTCGGCAGTCATTCTTCCATAACAAGCCGAGGAGCTTTATAGAGCTGGGAGGAGGGGTGTTAGGCTGTAGGGGTTTACATTCAAGCTTCCGAGCCACCCAAGGTGGCCTATGTCTGAATATGGATGTATCCGCTACAATGATTCTAAAACCTGGTCCTGTTGTGAATTTCCTCATTGAGAACCAAAATGTCAAAACTCCTTACCAGATTGATTGGACTAAGGCTAAGAGGATGCTTAAAAATCTGAAGATTGTGACCTATGCCTCCAAGAGGAGTACAAAATCACTGGATTGAGTGATAAACCCTGCAGACAGCAGACCTTCTTTTTGAAATCAAAAAAAGGACAGAATGAAGATGGAGTAGAGATCACAGTGTGTGAATACTTTGCTCAGTATAAGCAGATGCAGTTACGCGATTCAGCAGATTTTCCATGCATTAATGTTGGAAAGCCAAAGAAACCATCCTACTTTCCTCTTGAGCTTTGTGACTTGGTTTCTTTGCAACGCTATACCAAGTCATTGTCCAATATCCAAAGGGCTTCACTAGTGGAGAAGTCTAGGCAGAAGCCCCAGGAGCGAATGTCAACTTTGCGTGATGCACTGAGGAGTAGCAAGTATGAGGCTGACGTGATGCTTCGTTCTGCTGGAATATCGATTGGTACAGAACTCATGCAGGTTGAAGGTCGTGTGTTGTCAGCCCCAAATTTGAAAGTGGGAAATGGAGATGTCATTTTTCCTAGGAATGGGAGATGGAATTTCAACAATAAAAAACTAGTAGATCCTGTAAAACTAGAACGCTGGGCTGTTGTGAATTTCTCTGCTCGCTGTGACATTCGGTACCTGGTTGACACTATGATAAAGTGTGGAGATATGAAAGGAATTTCCATCAAGCCTCCATTTGGTGTGTTTGAAGAGAGTATTCAGAACAGACGTCAGTCAGCTCCGGTTAGAGTAGAAAAGATGTTTGAATACATTAAGCCCAAACTTCCAGGACCACCACAGTTTTTGTTGTGCATTCTCCCAGAGAGGAAGAATTCTGAGATATATGGTCCATGGAAAAGGAAAAACCTTTCAGACATTGGGATTGCAACGCAGTGCATTGCACCTACGAAGGTGAACGATCAATACATCACTAACGTGCTCCTGAAAATTAATGCAAAGCTAGGTGGAATGAACTCCTTGCTAACTATGGAGCATTCTCCTTCTCTACCCTTGGTTTCCAAGTCCCCTACTCTGATATTAGGGATGGATGTGTCACATGGCTCACCTGGGCAGTCAAATATGCCTTCTATTGCAGCAGTGGTCAGTTCTAGGCACTGGCCTTGGATTTCTCGTTACCGAGCTGCAGTTCGTACTCAGTCACCAAAAGTAGAAATGATTGCCAATCTGTTCAAGCCTGTGTCTGATAAAGAGGACCAAGGCATAGTCAAGGAACTTTTGCTAGACTTTTATAATACTTCAAACTACAGGAAGCCGGAGCAGATTATTATCTTCAGGGATGGAGTGAGTGAATCACAGTTCAACCAAGTCTTGAATCTGGAATTGGATCAGATTATTAAGGCCTGCAAGTTCATTGACGAGAGCTGGTTGCCAAAGTTCATGGTTATTATTGCACAAAAGCGACATCACACAAAATTCTTTCAGGCTGGTGGTTCTTCTGACAATGTTCCACCTGGGACTATCGTTGACAACAAAGTCTGTGATCCAAGAAACAATGATTTCTACTTGTGTTCTCATGCTGGGATGATTGGAACAAGTCGGCCTACTCATTATCATGTTCTATATGATGAACTTGGCTTTTCAGCAGATGACTTGCAAGATCTAGTTCATTCTTTGTCGTATGTTTATCAAAGGAGCACGACGGCCGTATCTCTAGTTGCTCCAATATGCTATGCCCATCTAGCAGCAGCACAGATGAGTCAGTTCATTAGGTTTGATGAAATGTCAGAGACTGCCTCAAGCCAAGGTAGTGTTACTGTTGCTGGAGATGCCAGCAAATGGCCAGGTCAGGTCATCATGGGTCTGGCCCAGTCCTACCCTAAATTTTAGGGTTTAGCAAAGTCTAGTCAAAGTCAATGAAACTTTATCTTGGGGCTTTGATATGTAAGTCATTACCCGTCTTTAAGACCCATTCCGTAAGGGTCAAAAGGGTCGGGTCGGGTCGGCCTTCTGAATAGGGTTGACAAGAGCCCAGTCAAAGTTATCTTAATAACATTATCAATTACAAAATAATAAAAGGATAAGTTGTATGTGGATAAAAAAAAAAATGAACATATTTAGAATATAGAAAAAATAGAAGATTATTAGGGCTTGTTTGGACAAGCTTAAAGAGGTAGGTCAAGCTTGGCTATTATGGACTCAAACGGGCTGGGCTGGACTTCATTTCTATGGTCCTTACCCTACCCTATTTGAAACATGGTCGGGACGTCCTGCCTTAATACAAGGATTGGGTCGGGCGGACTTCAAATGGATTTAGGGCTTAAGGGCCAAATGATGACCCCTATTTCCAGCATAAAGTTTTCACCTCCCATTACTTGTACTTTTCTCTTACTTGCTTTTTGTGTAAATAAGGGTGACATAAATTGCAATTTAATCCAAATTGTAATGCTCATTAAGTTGGTCATATTTTGCGATTTGACAATTTTGTGTTATAAATATCTCTCCCAGAGTTATGTGTATTGGAATGTAAGTTTCGGTAATGCTGGTTTGTGTGGCCTTTATGAGCAGTTTGAAGTTTTTGTTTTTTTAGGCAAAAAAGTCATCCATTATGCAATTCATCAAGCAGTACAATAACGACACACCTCTCTGGGTCGACAATAAGAATTGTTACTTAGAGTACACTCACTACTAGAAAAGAGGCCTAAGGGCACACAACTTATGTGTGCCTATTGCTACCTATTGGGACACATATGTGTTCCTACTTATCAAATGGGACAAATAATGTATTTGTGCCTATTGTAGGTGTTCCTATTTCTAAATGGCACAAATAACTTATGTGCCCCCATTCTTGAGTCTGGGGCCCACCATTGTGTAACCACCATACTCCCCTCCAAATGCGTCACTGTTTATTTATACTCCACAAGCTTAGGGACAGTTTCCAGATCTGTGCCAATAGGCATGTAATTATTTTTATTTACTTTTAATTATTCCTTTGTTTGTTTTTTTTTTCCTTTACATTCATGGATTAGAAAGAGCAGCTTGGGAATGGAAACAATACTTAGGGAATGGCAAAATGCTGCATACCAAATGCATTATTAAATAATTACATTGAGACATAATTGCAGCAAAATAAATCCACATTTACATATATTTTCTCCTTTAAACAACAACGAGTTTAAATGTCTGGCATGCCTAAGCCCTATTCACCTTGGACTAATAAAAGCTTCATGTATCTAACATACAATTTCAGTCCTACAGTATCCTCTAAGAGCTAGGCTGCTGGGAAAAATTACCTCCTTCCAGTAATTAATATCTGTAGCTTTACTTTTGAGGAATTACTTCTACGAAAGCTTATCATCATGTCATTTGGAGACTTGGTATTATTGGAGAAGTCAGCTGATCATCATATGTCATTAGGCCAAATCTACCAACTTGTGATATTTAAGAATGTTGACAAATCAATAATCAAAGACATCCAAATCAAAAATCGATCAAAAACAAGTCTCATGTTATCTAAAACCAGCAATACTTTAAGTTTTCTCTATTTCTTCAACTATATACATACATGCATCATATCTTACACACTACAAAGTCGAAGCTTTCTTATAGAGAAACAGGGAAAACCTGACAGTGTAATAACTGTGTATTCCAAGAAGAAAATTCCCCAGCTCTCAAGCACTCCTGAATAAGTAAGAGAAACCACAAGCACACATTAGCCGTATTAAACAACAGATCTCAAACATAAAAAGTATTCATTCAATTTGATTCGCAAGATTAAGAAAAAGAATGACACTACTCATTTAGTTTCTTATATATGTTCCTTGCTGCAACCAGATACAGAGAATACTATTAAGTTAAAAAGCCAGTGGAATATAAACATAAAACAGCATAAACTGAGAAAAGTGCATTCAATCAACATTTGCAAGTATGATTTTGTTAGTTCACCAATATATTGGTGGGTAAAATACATAAACTAAAGCATAAATGTCACTGAAGTCGCAAACAAAACCAAAGTTTTGTCACTTACTGTGGACTCTGGGGGGAAAAATGAAGAGCAAAGACGACAGAGAAAGGGAGATCTCAGATCTGAGGCTGCAAAACCCAGAATTGAAAAATTAGAATGAAACTAGATAGCAAACCCCATAGCTAATAAAAAAAAAAAACCTAAAAAAAGAAGAAAAGAAAAAATACGTATTTTCTATCTCACTATCTGTCTCTCATCGTCATCAACCAGGCATCGCTACTGTAGCTTGTTTTTCTCTCTCGTCTCTCTAGAGAGAGAAAGTAGATCTAAAATCAATTCCTCCCCTCCCCCTTCTCCGAATTCCCGATCTAGATCATTCCGGCATCCCCTTTTTCATGTCACAAATTTTGTCTTCACTCAAAAAAAGAAAAAAACTAGCTCATCATCATTTCATAAAAAAGGAAGGAGAACCAAAACTAAAATAAAAAATATAAACCGTAAAAGCCTGTGAGCCCAAGACCTAGCCCACAGAACCCCAACGGCCCTGGTTTGGGCCATTAGCCATAGTCAAGCATAACAAATCGGACAAGCCCAACAAGAGCAAGGACAAGTATGTTGCCACCCATGTCGTCCCACTTGCAGTCGCTGAACCTGCCAGTAGACCTAAGAGGACAGCCCCTCAATCTCGCACACTTAAGCCAGCTGAGAGCCCCGAATCTGACTCTTCTAGCCCTACTGAAAGCAATAGAAAGGGATCTTGAGCCTGAGTAAAACCGATTCACCTTCACCACTTTGTCAGACCTGCAGATCCACCCGAAATTTGCTTATGTCAACAATAGTACCCCGCCATCAACACTGCCACTGAAGGCTACACCTCTGCCAATCGCAGTAGTCACCATTGGTGAAACAAAGAACCGAGTCCTAGCCAAACTCAAATCCGCTGCAGCAACACCGATCCTGTCCTCATAGAAAGCAACAAAACTGAAAGTAGATAGACAGCAACCAAGGAACATAGAGTATCGTCGAGCAAACTTGCTGTCACCGCCCAAGAGTAGACGAGAGAGAGAGAAGTGAAAGAACACCCTTCGCAGTCGCACGTACAGGACTGCCACCAGCCAGAACTAGCTGCCGTCTATAATCATCTCGTATGAGAGTCAGAAGAGAGCATTTTTATTGTCTATTTAGTATTGTGCAAATAATGTTCAACATACTAGAGTAGCAGTTTGAGGTTGAGCCTGAGAAATGCAAATATTAATTGGAATAAGTTCGTTCATATGTTATTTCAAAGTTGATGGTCTTCTTGGGTTTCTGCCAAGACTTAAGAGGCTAAGACTAAAACTGTATGTTGGATAGTGCACTGGCATATTGAAGTTGCACAAGCAAGTCATAGGTGCTGTCAAACTGTTATGATTAAAACAAAAAACTCAAACATGGAACTGTTGGTGACTTTGTAAATCATGCATTAATGCACGATGAACTATTAAACTCTAGTTTCTCCTAAATCATAAGTAATATGGTTGCATCGCATATTGTTTGTGTCCTTTCTATCTCCATGGATTATGCTTTGTGGGGGTGGTCAACCATTTTAGCCCCGCAAGTAAGACAAATATAATGTGGAAATGATTGTATTAGTAAGTGCAGCAATCATTACAACAGTAATTTCGGCAATCAAAGCACAATTAAGTTTGGGTGTAGCGTAGGACGTAGTAATTGTTACTTAGTTTGGGTTTATAGATGTCAGCAAAATTTTCTCTTGGTTCTTTGTATTGTAATTGCTACTTATATGCATTCACTGTTTGTACATCTACACACTAGTAGATACCTGAATTTTGATATAGGCATAATCTCTCTCTTTTCCTTTTGACAAAGCAAGTTGTGTACAGGCCAACCCGAGAAGATGCAACAGTTTATGACAATAACTGGAGCGAGGTAATTTAGTAATCATATGTAACTAAGTGTTCCGTATTTAATATATCTTTAAATTCATCTAAGTTAAAATGATAATGATGTAGCCAATAGTGTAGCATGATAGTATGAAGTAGTTGATGTGAATAAAAGTTAAAGTCTATCATCTAAGTGTAATGGGTACAGACATCTACCCTGATAATTGTTTGGGTTTTGTTTTATTCTGGAATATTCTGCACTTAGCATGGTCGATCTAATTAGACTCTTTATATTGTCCCCAAAATTAGAGTAGCATGGTCCCCTAAATAAAGTTGCGTTGGTTACAAGAAAATAACAAAAAGTGTTGCTCCCATGATTGATTTTGTACTCTTTGTTTATATATGAGCAACCATGTTTTATTCTTATATGGTATTCATTAACATCTAAACTTAAATGTGGTTCCTGGTATTCTTATATGCTCCTATTTTGATAATTATATTAGCAGATAGCAATAGGTTATATGATAGTTGCGGCTGACAGGGTTTGTCTTAGCAGGATTCATTGAAAACAGGGGATTTAGCCACAGTAAGAGACCCTAAGGATGACTGATGTTCAGATTGGTGAGAAGCAAATATTGAGAAGGTGTGAGCTTCAAGGTGAATCTAATATCAAAATATACTATATTTATTTGATTATGGCTTTTAGGAATGTTTATTGTTTCTTACTAAGAATGCCAGAGTTCTTTTTTATATATATTTTTTCCTTTCCAAAAGAACGGAATGAAAGCCATGGTTGGCTTTAAATTTGTTTGTTGACTCATTGGAGATGCCAGAATGAAACTTTTAGTCCCCAATATTTATTTGTGACGTTATATTTTCTGAGTTGCTATCTGTTTCTAAATAATGATTGGGTTGAAGATGTCCCTTAGGCTATTTCTGAGTATTTTCGTTTGGATCTAGGCTTAATTGTATCATTGATAGTTTTGATGGTTGAAGGTTGTAAAGAATATCTCAGTAGGAAAGGTTGTAAAGAATATGATTACTATCTGGGTGGACTCCTTGTTCATTTTATTCACCAATAAATTGTCTTCTTTCTTATTTGAAGATAAGTAAGTATAATTTTCTATATTTTTCAGAAACCTTATTGCTTCAGATATTCTGCATCTTATCTGCACAGGCAAAGGCTCTTTATGGTGGTTGGTGGAGGAGCTGTAGGTTTTGCTGCAATCTGAGGTATCCACCAACACATGAATCTGAAGCTTTATTTCTTCATTTATTTTTTAGTTATATTCATGGGTTTATTTCGTCTCTTTGAGAAAAGTTTGAATACTTTTTTTTTCTTTTGTTTTGTTATCATAATTGGGATTGGTAGTGTGCTTATGTGGAATTCATTGGAATTAAGTGGACTTGAGAAGTATTAGTACACTTTGTTGTAAGTTGAGAAAATTTTCTGATTTCTTTTAATTTTTCTATTTCAAATTGTATATATTAATGAGGCATTGTTGTAAACAGACTAATTTGAATTGCTTATTGGAAGACCTTTCGAACTAGAGCTTAATCCGGCTATTCTTGCTTCTAAAATGCCCTGCGAGTTTTATCAAACATCTTGTATGCCAAATTATATGAATATATTTTGTTGATTTCTGTCATAGTGAGCCATATATAGATTACATTGTTCTTGTGTTTGGCAATTGGCTGATTCTATCAGTGAGGTGGAGACTTTGTATGAGCTATATAAGAAACTAAGCAGCTCTGTAGTTAAAGATGGCTTATAGACAAGGTGTGTGCTTCTTCCTAGTACTGTTCTATCTCTTTGAAGTTTATAAAATATGTATCTCATATGAATTATGTTAGAAAACTTGATTACTGAACTACTTTAAGGTTACTTGAATAACAACTGAGTTGCTCTGCTATTCAGCTCAAAATCAGTTGCAATGTAACTCACTCCACAATTCCCAGTACCCATTGCCATTTAATTTAAGGTTGAGTACATTAATTCTTGTGAGTACTCACAATTTACACAATTTTTGTGAGTATTCATTATAATGTTCAGGTGTATAGGAGACCAAATATTATAATTTACAATTTTTGTATCTCCCTTGTTAGGAATTTGACCTAAAATTCCTCTTGTGGAAGCAGACAAGTGCAAAACAATATAGATAAACGATCGAGAAAACAAACACGAACTTGTTAACGAGGTTCAGCAAAGAACTTTGCCTACGTCCCCGGGCTGCTTGGGTTTCACTATAGAAGAAGAAGAATACACGAACAAGAATACAAGAATCTCTCACAATACTCCTTACAACTTTCTTATTCTGCATATCCCAAAACCTATAGCCAAGCTCCTTACAACTTTCTTATTCTGCATATCCCAAAACCTATAACCAAGCTCGTCACCGCCATAGCCTATGAATATGCACTTTTGAGACTTGGGAACCAACTTGCTTCTCGCACTAGACTCAATGTGAACATACACCACGCAACCAACCACTCTTAAATGCGATAGGCCTATCTCTTTTCCACTCCATTTTTCCTCATGTAGGAGATGATTCAATGGTACTGATGGTCCACGGTTAATTAAATAAGTAGCAATATTAACCGCACCAGCCCAAAACATGTCTGGCAATCCTGCGTGTATCCTCATACTCCTTGCACGCTCATTCAGAGTCTTATTCATGCGTTCAGTCACTCCATTCTGGTGTGGAGTTCCGGGAATTGTCTTCTTCATCCTAATCCCATTCTCTGCACAATACTCTTTGAAATCATTACCACAGTATTCACCTCCATTATCCGACCTCAGACATTTGATCTTCGACCCGGTCTCATTCTCTACGATCGCCTTCCACTTCTTGAAAGTATCAAATACTTCCCATTTATTTTTCAAGAAATAAACCCATACTTTACTTGTGGAGTCATCAATATAAGTCACATAGTACTTTGACCCACCTAACGAGAGCTCTGGTGCAGGTCCCCACACGTCAGTATGAACCAACTCTAGTTTTGTATCTTTTGGTGCCTTGCCACCCTTTGAGAAACTAACAACCTTTTGCTTCCCAACTATGCAGTCTTCACAAAGCCCAATCTTCACTGAGTCCACACCATGTAGTTTACCCTTCAACTGAAGTACACCCATACCTTTCTCACTGATGTGCCCAAGTCTACGATGCCATAAGTATGCATCTTCATTTTTCTCAACGATCGCAATGCCTTCATTGTTCTCAACAATAGCAACAATAATCAAGGTCGTATAAAGTGTTTCTGTCTTGATTCCACGAGCTAACACCATAGCTCCTTTACACACTTTCCATGTACCTTTCTCAAAGGTAGTACGACATCCTTCATCATCCAACTGACCCACAGAGATCAAATTCCTCTTCAACCGCGGTATGTGTTTAGCATTGTTCAAGGTCCATGTTCCACCATTTTTCAGCAAAATCTTCACATTACCCCTTCCCACAATCTCCAAGGCTCCACCATCAGCAAGAAACACTTTGCCAAAATTACCACGTCGGTAATTCACCATGAGCTCTTGTTGGAAAGTTGACTGAAATGACGCTCCAGAGTCTACGATCCATGACTCCAATGGTGCTTCAGTAACGCTTAGTACAAGTGCATCCGAATCACACTCAGTTGTGTTTGCCATCTTCATTGTCTCCTTCCACTGGTTACAGTCCCTCTTGACATGTCCAGATTTCCCACAATGCCAACACCCATCAGACCACTTTCTTGACTTGGACACGCTTCGGCCTTTTCCAGGTGCCCTAGACTTGGACCTTCCATGATTGTTGTTTGAGTTCTTGTTGAACGTTCTACCTCTATTTCCTATAGAGAGCGCAGAACTTGAAGGATCTTCAAGGTTATTTTGTCTTCGCGTCTCTTCATTCAGAAGAATGTCACGCACATCATTAAACTTCAGCTTCTTCGTAGTCCCAGCTCCACTACAAATTGAGTTCACAGTGACATGCCAATCCAAAGGCATGGAAGTCAACAACACCAAAGCTTTGATGTGTTCGTCGAATTTAACATCCACCGATGCTAGTTGCTCGATAATATCACCAACTATCCCAACTTGCTGGCGAACAGATATACCCTTACCCATCTTCAAAGTGAACAGCCGCCTCATCAAGTACAACTGTTGAACCGCATTTGGCTTCTCATACATGTTGGACAAACTATCCATCATCCCCTTCAACGTAGTCTCCTTGATAACAAATCGCCGTACATCATTCGAAAGCGATAGTCGAACGGCTCCAAGGGCCATCCTATCCATCTCGACAAATTCTTCCTCCTTCATATCTTTTGGGAGCTTGCCCTCTAAAGTCTTAGCAAGTTTCTTCATATTCAAGTAGTCCTCAATTTGTGACCTCCATAGGCTAAAGTCATTACCGTCGAACTTATCAACCCTCTTCTCAATGTCTTCTATGCTCATTGTTTCCACTCTAGAGCCTAAGCTCTGATACCACTTTGTTAGGAATTTGACCTAAAATTCCTCTTGCAGAAGCAGACAAGTGCAAAACAATATAGATAAACGATCGAGAAAACAAACACGAACTTGTTAACGAGGTTCAGCAAAGAAATTTGCCTACGTCCCCGGGCTGCTTGGGTTTCACTATAGAAGAAGAAGAATACACGAACAAGAATACAAGAATCTCTCACAAGAAGTTATCACCAACTCTCAAGACCTCACTTGCTCTCTCTGTTTAATATTTCAAAGACTTGATCTACTACTACAACCTATGCCCTTATTTATAGATATCTAACTAGACCCTATAAGACATTGGAAACCTATTCCCAATAGACATAGAAATCATTACCAAGTAGGATTATGTAAGCAGGTAGGAAACAATCAAAACTCCTCTTTGATCAAGGATTAACAAATCCTGATCCTATGTGGAATCGGATCCACACACCCAACATCCCCTTTATCTGTTTCTTGTAATAACATTCTTGTAATAGCTCTTCTTTTCATTACGTAACAACACTGATGTTGCTCTTGTATTAGGGTGCTCGACATTACCTACCTTGTGCTCGTGCTGCAATAAAATACGTCATTCTGGCTATCTCTGGTCATATGGATGATATCCTGGGAAAGTATAAGGTATTCAATAGTGTTGTCAGTTTTTCATTGCAATTGCGTTGGTTCATTTTTCTCATTCATAAAATGTGTTATTGCGTTGGATAATTGTCTTGGCTTAGTAGAGGCTATATTGTCTCTGCTTATATCAATTCTGTAGTAATGCTATTACAGTGTCAACATTTTGTAATGTCATTGTCGATATGCTCTTGGTATTGTTGAGATTTAGAAGTGCACAAAAGCTTGGTTTATTTGTGAAGTTAATGAAATCTTGCTATTTAGCTTCTCTATTGTGTATTTTTTTCTGTTTTCAGGAACTTAAACACAGGATACTGTTTGTTTTAGAGATGCTAGAGCCATTCCTTGATCCCGTTGTAGGCAGATTCAAGGGTAAAATAGCCTTTGGAGATCTATCTTGTGCATATCTAGAAACGCAGGAACGGAATTGTGCTATTGCTATTAATGTGATCCGTACAGCAGTGCAGAAACTAGCAGTTCTTCCTTCACTAGAATCTGAATGGAGGCGTGGATCAGTTGCTCCTAGGTAATACATGGTTGTATTATTCCAAATCTTCTCTTATGACTTTCTGAGCAGATCTAGACCTTTCCGTAGTGGCCTTGCAAATTTGAGAAATACTTGGTTGAGAAGGACCTGTGTTGTTTATTTACATATGTTCAAGTGTATAGGAGACCAAATATTAAAAGGCCTAGAAAGGCTTTTATTTGCAGATTTTTTTTTTTTTTAGGACCAATGTTTTAGTGGCCGGTTGAAATGGTCACTAATATAGGTATGTGACTGATGTTTAGTGACCAAATAATGCTTTTAGTGACTATATTTGACCCCTTCAGTGACCAAAGAATTGGTCACTGACGCTATTACTATCAGTGTCCACAATCTAGTGGTCACTAAAAGTTTTGATTTTAGTGACCAAGTCACCAAGTATTGTAAGTGGTCACTATATAAAATTAGTGACGGACTTATAGTGACCACCTTTTTTTGGTCACTAAACACAATTAGTGACCAAAATTGCTAGTTTTTGTGACTACTCCATTGGTCACTAATGCTAGAAATTGTTGTAGTGAATTGAAACTCTGACAATTAAATATGATACACAAGTCCTCCCCGGACATTTAAAAGAAAGAATTCTCGAAACTCCCTTTTAAAACACGTACTCATGAGCATCAGATAGCTCCCCGCTACCCCACATGATGTACAATGACAACAAACTAGAGCTCTAATTGAATCGTAACTTGTCACTCGGCCAAGGTTCAATCTTACGATATAACATTGCCTGAGGATGTAACCTGCAACCCCGGATCCTTAAGCCATCCTGACCCTCATATCAAAACATCAAACAAGTCGCACTGGACCCAAAATGTTAAATCAAATCAACGAAGAAATCACAACTTGTGACTCCCCAAATCCATAGACCACCGGTCGTCAGATTAAAACATTCAAAATGGTCATACCGGACCTGAAAATGTTACCAAACTCAAAGGGAGAAATCACAATCTGCAACTCCCCAAATCCTCAAACACTTTTCAAAACAATATAAATACCATTTCCCACCATAATTGTTTTCCGAAAAATCACATCACAAAACAATAGAATGAAACCCATCAATCGTTATTGCTTAATTCCCCCATCAACCCATAAGAATATACATATTTCACGTAAATATATATATGTGGTCATTCACTCAGGAATGCCACTAATATCAACTATAGTTTGCAGTTAACTAAATAACTCTAAAAACAATAAGGGTAATTTCGTTCGTAAATGAACATTGTGAGATTACTCACCTCGAAACTCTCATTGCATCTTCACACCACTAGACTACTTACAGAATGTACTCTGTCAAGCACCTAAAGAAAACACAGCCTTGATTCAGTCAACGAATCCAATAATTAAATAAAGTTCGAATCCCCAAATCGAACTAAAATCTCAAAGTAATGCCAATTGAGGGGAAACCACTTCCGAGACCTCCCAAAGTCTCCGGAATACTTCCACGATCGATATTTCTAAACCACATGTCGATCAGACGCTCGGATCCTCACGGATTGAAACATCGATTGGACCGAAACCGTAAAAACCCTAACATGCTCATACAATCTCCAAAAATTGCGTATTCTATATCGAAATGCTCGTATCGACGAGTAAATCAAACTCAAAAACAGAAACTATCCTTGAGGTGGCCGGAAACAGTTAGAAAACACCACCACAGTGGCGGCGCCCTGCCGCTGGTCAATCCAAAGTCAGAATTTGGCAAAACCCCTAACACAAATTCATCTCAACTCCAATTATAACTTTCATAACTACACCAACATCAAATTATAAACCAATCAATCGAATTTTACCTTAGAACAAATCAGGCCGATTGAAACCCTAGAATTTCAAAGCTTTGATTCGTCCTCCACAAGTGAAATCGTTCCAAGCTATCTTGGGAGAAGCATCTACGTCCTCTGGGCTTCAAAAGCCCTCAAGAATCACCGGCAAAGGTGCCGAAATCTCCAGTTCCGACGAAGGCGATTCGGTCCTCGTCGCAGCTTCTTCTCAGCCTTGCTGTGCCCACCACAGCTCGAATCGTGCAGAATCACTTCCATAGACGTGTAGAGGAGGTTGAGGCGAAGAATGCCCAATTGAAATTGTGTCTGATGGTAGTCGGAGGAGGAAGAACGAAGCCGGTGAAGTGGAGAGGCAGATGCGGGCTCAGGAGAGAGAAGATTTTCCGAAAAGGAAAGTCTGACTTTTTTGATATTTTTCCAGAAAAATCTCATACATACCAAAATAGAAACTTTTTCCGACAGCCATAACTTCTTTATACGAACTCCGATTTCCAAGTTTCACATATCCACGAACTCGTATCGACGCACTCTACGACTTTAGTTAAGGAAGTTTTCGGAGAAACCCAACGTATAAAAAGTCAACCTTGAACCCCCCCTAAATTCACTTTTCGAATAAAAATTCGTCCGAAACACTTCCGCTCCGTCTACGAGCCACAAAACCGTCTAATAACCATAAATTAGATTCCGGAAAATCCTCGGAAAATAAATAAGAATTTTCGGGGCATCACACTCCAGCTCGTCATCGGCAAGGTCAAGGATGAAGAGAAGATTCTCGATTGTTCCTGGTTCAATTCTCGCTCCAGTTTGTATTTATTGGTGGGTCAAAATTTTAAATGGAATTTTTCATCATCAACAAATGGCACTATCTGTGGGGAAATACTTTTTCCCAAAAAGTGATGGCAGGAGCAGCACCTGACGAAATCTCCTTTTTGTCACTAAGGACTGGGAACAATGAAATCCAACCCCCCAATGGGCCTGCCCCAAACCCAATTGGAGATCTGAACTTGCCTCTAATTGGCGAGATGCAAAGGTTGAGGCAAGAACTTGAGCAACTCTAAAGGGAAAAATAGGATCGAGAGGCCCGCTGACGGTGAAGGCTCGAAAGAATTTGACAACTCGACAATGACTCATTAGACGACGAGGCCAGTGGCGACACTCGCCAAACCAACAGAGTAACAAATGCGGGCACTAACAGTGTCACTAGTGGAGGCATCAGAGGACCTCTTGCCTAGGGGTTGGGCGGCACACTTAATGGAGGACCAAACGACGGGACCGGTGCTGGCTAATCCAAGAGAGCGCACAAGGTTCCCTTCTTGGAGGACTTCGTGTTGGATTTTCCTTGATGGGCTTGTACTTGGGCTTATGTTAGTTTTTCTTTTCAGTTTGTAAGCAATTTTGGCCAAAAATTTGTTGGATCTTTGCTTGTATTTTTTTGTTTGTTTAATAAAATAAAATTCTTTCATTGAAAAATAAAAATAATATATTTGAAAAAATATTAAAGTATCGATTATCGAATGAATCAAAATTCAATAACCATTTGTAATTCTGACCAAAAAGAAAAATGAAAAGGAAAGCTGAATGTAGCCGAGCGGCCCGAGCCCAATAAGCTGACCCAAGTCCATTATTTTCCATTTTCCAATGCGCGCTCATTTGTTGATATTTCCATTTTCAAGTCTTGTTGCTTTTACGCTTCCCAACGAAGCTTCCCAACGAAGCCGAGCACTTCTTCAAATTCTCCCTCCTCAGACAGCTCTCCGATCTAACCAGTAATACCCTAGCTTTGAAACGACGGCGATTCAACTATGAAGATAACGGAGCTACAACGGCACCGTGATCCACCAGACAGACCCCAGAAACAATACAATGAAGAAGAAGCAGACCTAGGGCACGACACTGTTCATCAAAGACCCTATCTTTTGCAGTTGCCAAACCGCAGAATAGTCGACATCCACTGCAGAATCCCAATCAAGACACTCATCAAATGCAGGCGCGTATGCAAGTCTTGGCGATCTTTGTTCTCAGATCCTCGATTCACCAAAGACCTACATGCCAGAACACCCACTTGCTATTTGGTGATGGCTGCGGGTAGGTACTTCTTGCTTGACTTCAATGATACTTCGAGCCCGAACGGCGTCGCAGCACTGAAAACAACATTTCTTAGAAGCAGCGACGACTTTGTGGGATCATGCAATGGCTTCCTCTGTTTATACAAGAAGCAGCTAAACCGTCACGGTTTTTTCATATCCAATCCCATCACCGGTGAGTGTTTACCTCTTCCGAAACCGATGAAGCAAGATGATCCTCCCCCCATTTCATGTGGGCCTTCTGCTGATGCCATCACTAATAACATATTGGCTTTGCTAGAATCCACTCGTCCAAAGTCTGTTAAGGAAATTGTGTATCAATCTTGTTGTGCATTTGGGTTTGGGTTTAGTCCCATCAGTGGTGTCTACAAAGTAGTTCTCTTTACTTCTTCAAGGTTAATGGAAGCTTCATCTCCGCGTGAGTTTGTGCTTAGAAGTGGACCTCCGAAGGTGATGGTTCTGACTGTTGGTTCTGGGAGTTGGAGACATATTGGGGACTCTGTTATGTGCAATTTTGACCATCAGTCAGGAATTTATCTTAATGGATGTCTTCATTGGATAGGTCTACCCACTCAGGGTACTCGTTTTATATATGCGTTTGACATTGAAAGTGAGTGCTTCCAACAGATACATCTACCTCCTTTTACTTTGGATAACGAGATAACTAAATGTAACCTTGGAGTTGTGAACGGGTGCCTCTCTATAACTGTTCCTTCAAGTTATAATTTCACTGTTTGGGTGATGAAGGATCATGTTGTTAAGGAGCCTTGGACTAAAGAGCTTGACATTAAAGTGGATTTGCATTTAGGGTGTGGTTCTTCTACTCAAGTTTTGAATTCTTTAAAGGAACGGCAAGTTTGTTGTTACAGAACAGGTTGCAGGCTCATATTCCTGGAAGAAGAGGCTTTGTGGGGGTTGAGGTTGATGGGATACCATCTTCGATTGACGCTTCATATCTCTACGTTCCAAGCTTCGTTTCACTTAAAGATGTCTTTGGGGGTCATAACTCGAAGGTAATATCTGCCAAACCCAATCAAGTGTTTTGTCTTTCATCGTAATGTATTAAGCTCTCTTGTGCAACTTTCAAACTTATTTGTTATTACTGATATGTTTCTAGTGATTCTATTTACTTTTGCTGCATACAGGCTGATAGTTAATAGTTAAGATCCTTGTGAAGTCATGTCCAAAGAGACGGTTAATTGTATATACCAAGCTATGTTTCCCCTATAAGGAGCTGCTAATATTAGTGTTTCTTTTTTCTTTTTTCTTTTCTTTGGTGATTTCTGGTTGTATTCTGATAGACTGATAGTATCCATGCAATTGCCCCTATAGTCTGGAGACCCAATAAATCGAGAGCTAGAGAGTCTTTTTTTGTTCTTTCTGCTAAGTTTTACTTGATTTAAGATTATTTAGTGTTGCTTGGTTTGATGAAGCTCATTTCAGGGTTTTAATGCTTCCATACTGATATGGTTCAAAATGATTGATTCAATGTCGGTTTGATTAGTCATTTAGTTGTCATGTCTCATTTCTTGTTGTCAATGATTATGTATGTATATTTTTTAAGGTGATGGATTTGGTTCCTTCATTTCCTTGTGTGTTTTCATGTGATGGATCTGTTTTTAGTCTCAATACAGTTTCAAATGATGGAAGATGGATTCTTTTTGATGCTTGCTTTTATGATATTGTAATATTGAGGGTGAAAAACAATGCCTGTAATACCACATAAGTCTGTTAACCATCATTTCTGTGACTTCTTGAATTGATGAATCCCAAATGGTAATATTCTGCCTTAGATAAATCAATAGTACACTATTGACCCACAGTTTCACCATCTATATAGGAGAAAAGAGGACCCAAGGAGGCACAAACAACACATAATGACAAAGAAGAAGCAGAGCAATTGCACGGCATTGATAAGACACCCTACCTTCTGCAATTGCCAAACCGCGTAATAGTTGACATCCACTGTAAAATCCCAATCAAGACACTCATCAAATGCAGGCGAGTATGCAAGTCTTGGCGATCTTTGTTCTCAGATCCTCGATTCACCAAAGACCTATTTGCCAGAACACCCGCTTGCCATTTGGTGATAGCTTCGTGTAGGTACTTCTTGCTCGACTTCAATGATGCTTCGAGCCCAAATGGTGTGGCAGCACTGAAAATGACATTTCATAGAAGCAGCGAAGACATTGTGGGATCATGTAATGGCTTCCTCTGCTTGTACAAGAAGGAGCTAAATCGTCACAGATTTTACATATCCAATCCCATTACATGTGAGTCTTTACCTCTTCCAAAACCTATCAAGCAAGATGATCCTCCTCCCATTTCTTGTGGGCCTTCTGCTGATGCCATCACTAATAACATATTAGCTTTTCTAGAATCCACTCGTCCAAAGTCAGTTCAGGAAATTGTGTATCAATTTTGTTGTGCATTTGGGTTTGGGTTTAGTCACATCAGTGGTGTCTACAAAGTAGTTCTCTTTACTTCTTCAAGGTTAATAGAAGCTTCATCTCCGCGTGAGTTTGTGCTTAGAAGTGGACCTCCGAAGGTGATGGTTCTGACTGTTGGCTCTGCGAGTTGGAGACATATTGGGGATTCTGTTATGTGCAATTTTGACCATCAGTCAGGAATTTATCTTAATGGATGTCTTCATTGGATAGGTCTACCCACTCAGGGTTCTCATTTTATATATGCGTTTGACATTAAAAGTGAGTGTTTCCAACAGATACATCTACCTCCTTTTATTTTGGATAACAAGATAACTAAATGTAACCTTGGAGTTGTGAACGGGTGCCTCTCTATAACTGTTCCTTCAAGTTATAATTTCACAGTTTGGGTGATGAAGGATCATGGTGTTAAGAAGCCTTGGACTAAAGAGCTTGATATTAAAGTGGATTTGCATTTAGGGTGTGGTTCTTCAACTCAAGTTCTGAAATCTTCAAAGGAACGGAAAGTCTTGTTGTTACAGAATAGGTTGCAGGCTCATATTCCTGGAAGAAGGGGCTTTATGGGGGTTGGGGTTGATGGGATACCATCTTTGATTGACGCATCATATCTCTATGTTCCAAGCTTTGTTTCACTTAAAGATGTCTTTGGGGTCAAAACTTGAAGGTGATATATGCAATATTTCATACTTCATGCTAATATATGCAAAATCTTTTAATGTTCAATTCCATTTTTTTTTTTTTCTCATTTGTTTCTTTTGATTGTAATTACATTTGCCTAATAGTGGCTGATAGTCCTTATTGTTAATCTCTCTCCATTTGTTTTGGTAAGCCATTTTCTTACATGTTTGTGTAGCAGATAGAGGTAAACCCTTCTTAAAGGCAAGTCCAAAGGAAAAGGAAAAACAAAGTTGACTGCTGTTACCTTTTCTTTTTGGACAATTCTTAATTTTTTGTTTTGGACAATTGACTGCTTTTACCTTGAAGGAGCTGGTACTAAGCCCTTTTTGAATTGCATTTTATTCTCTGATAGACTGATAATATCCAATTTCCCCTATAGTCTGGTAGATCTGAAGAATCGAGTGTTAGAGAAGCTGGTGAGTTGCAACAACCTGCACCAAATGAGACAAAGCCCAGAAGGACCTGCAATTTAAAAGACCAATCTGTCATAAGTCAAAGAGTAAGTACTGTTGTATTTAAACTATCTATCTTAGGGTGATGAATGAGGTACTTAATTTCATTTATTGTTGCAGGGGCCAGGTAATGTGAAAGCTAATGCAGCGGATTATGGGAATGCTGAAGCAGCCCAGCGGAATCTTCTACATAAAGCTAATGGATTAGATCAAGGGAATGTGCAATCTAAAGCTGCAGTAGTTGAACACAAACAACAGGTAACTGGTTAGGGTTGCTTGATTTAAGGGATTACTTGGTTTTGTTTGTAATAGGAGGTCAATGAAGGGATTTAATGCTTACATGGCTTCTTTTCTTTTAGTGTTGCTTGATTTATAGTATGATTTCTTAGAGCTGCTTGGTTTGATAAAGCTCCTTTCAGTTTTTTAATGCTTATATATGGATAACCTACAAAAATATTAGTTCTATATTTGATTAATTATTTGTCAGGTCTGCTTGGTTGTTTTCTAAGATCAAGTATATAGTTTCAGCTGATCGATTTGGTCCCTTTCTCGATTTTTCGTTGCAAGATGGAATATGACTTGCTTGCATGCTTGACTTTCTGTTACTGTCCTATCAGGGTGTCATTGATGGATGCGGGTTACTAAATTAGTCTGTTAACTGGTGTTACTCTGACTTAAATTGGTGAAACCCCAAATAGGTATTATCCTCAATAGATCTATCTGACTCTACTAAAACACATTTTCAATATCTATGTAGGACATGAGACCACCGAAGAAGGCAAAAACCACAGATAGGGCTCAACCAATAGAAGCCTCTGCCTCCCAAATGGTGCCGATATCACCTTCATCATCCCAGTCAACACAGCCATCTGTTTCGCTGCCATTAACTGGAAATCAGTTCATTCATCCCACAACTGTTCTAAAGATGAAGACCAAGCCCCCTTCAAAGAGCAAGAGAGCTCCAGAAAAGAAGTAACTGTGACTATACTATGGCTTTTTTGGTTACAATCAGTTTTCTGAAAGCTTTGGACTTTCCTTTGGTACAGTTTGTAACTGATCAGTTGTTTTAGAATGTGATAACTGATTCAAGTGTTTTGAAACTTTGCAACGGTACCAATTGTTTTGGCCCTTTATCATTTGAAACTGATCAGTGGGCAGTTGGCATTTTGTTATCTTGCAAGCTTGGGACTTGCTTAAATTATAAGTTACTTGATCACCTTTGGTTTTGCAAGTTATTGGACTTTGATTCATGGTTGGTTAAATGCTGTGGTAATTGTATTCTCATCAAGCATTGCATCTACTTACATGTTTGTGATTTGCACAGCCCGCTTCCTAAATTTTCATTGGTTTCTATATTCCAGAAAGGTGCATTATAAATTCGCCTTTGGAATACAACATGCTTGCAAGTTGCGTAGGTTGATACCATTTCCTATTGCATATAATTCCTTGTTCCCTTCCCCTACATATTGAACTTCTTACTTTAAATTATTGCATAGCGGAGCTATTGCTTCATGCTTGTGGTATTTATTTATTTTTGAAATAATATTGCTTGTGGTATTTATTTATTTATTTTTGAAATAATATTGCTTGTGGTATTTGGATGCTTTTTAGTTATTCAAGGACCTCTCTTCGATGGAACGGTAGTCTGGAAGTTGTGATTTGATGAAGAGATATTTCATTAGGCTTTAGATATATATATATATATATATATATATATATAGATCCTATCTAGAGCGGAGCTCCGCTTTGAAATTAACTTGGGAAGTTCGAGTTTTTGGTCATTTTTCGATGTCATATCCACATCTCGACTGTTCAGTTTTTAGGTACTAGTGTATAGATCATCTCTGCAAATTTTTAACCAAAATGATGATCGTTAAGGCATTGATAACTGCCTTATAGCTAGTACGGTTCAGGTTGACAGATTCAGTCTGTCCATTGGTTTAAGAGAGTTAGATACTTTAATGATCATCAATTTGGCTGAAAATATGCAGATATGATCTATACACTAGTACCTAAAAACTGAACGGTCGAGATGTGGAAATGCGACCCAAAAATGATCAAAAACTCGAACTTCACACTTTAATTTCAAAGCGGAGCTCCACTCTGGATATGATATATATATATGAGAAACTTTTCAATGTCATCTTCATCGTTGAGGATATTCGTTGTTTTTGCATTCTTTTGGGAGCTGTTAGTCACATCTTTTATTTATTTATTATTATTTTTTTTAATCTTTTTGTGAGACTGTTGACGGTGTCTTCAAGTAGCTGCACAGAATCAAGCCTTGAAGAATAGAGGCTAGCTAGTGTATGGAAACAGTAATCAAGGACTTTTCTTGATTACATGTTGATTTGTTCGTGATTTATTATTATTATTATTATTATTATTATTCAATCACATGTAGAAGGGTTCTGAACTCTTTTAACGAATTTTTGTGTTCAGAGAAAACCATGTTACAGGCTAAATCGAATGGAATTTTGTAGATGTTTGAAGGCTGGACTTTTAGTTCTTGAGTTAGAAATTTGTTTCGGGAAGTCAGTTTTTCTGTTTTTCAAATGTTGTTGGAACGTACTCTGCTGTAAGCGTCTGACAGACAAGTAAAGACTCGGAGAGAGTGATGAACCAGCTACAAGAACCGACTGTTTCGTTATTTCGTTGTATTGAACGAATAACTGTTGGCCCAATTACCAAAGCAAAAATAGAGCAAATTTCAGGTATCCAACATCTATTGAGATCGAGAAACTACATACTGCATGGTCAATTAATGCTAAAAGCACAAGGTGTTCACCAAATCATAAACTACATTTGTGATCTTCTTTCACCAAATTTTGAAGATATACCTGATTACCAAAAGTCTCACCTATTTGCAAGAAATTTTTTTCAAGTTTTCTGCTCAATATGGAGGTATGACTTTGAACTTTTCCCTTTGATGCACTGTAGTGTGTTCTGCTGCGGTGAATCAGAAGTCTGAGTTACTCCTGCAAAGGGATCCCAGCTTCTGCCCTGTCACAAGGTTTGAACCCTTCGCTGTCATGACAAATGCTGAACGATTCGGTAGCAGATACAACCACTCAAGATCGAGCTAGCAAACAACTATATATATATATATATATGCATGAAGGTGTACGTATCGATAGAGAAGAGCGATGAGATGGATGGTGGTTTCAGATCTGATGATTTTAATGAGGGAGAACAGAGACTGAGATGGGACAACTTTAACTTAACAAAAGAAAAACTTCGAGGGCATAAGCCTGGACGAGGAAGCCAGCCCCTCTCACAGAACTGTCAATCTAGAATTCTAGATCTCGCTGTAACGCACCTAAATCTAGACTCAAGGGGGGCTGTGGTTTTTTCTTTTCTAGAGAGAAGACACTACTATTTTGGCAGGACCGTACCTAAATCTGATGCACTTGATAGGTACCTACATCTTGATCAACTCGAACAATCTAATAAATCTATAACATCGATCTAAATTCCATGCGAAACCGAACACTAGTACGTGTTTTCGGTTAACTCCTTTTGTTCAAACTGAACTGAAACGATAATATTGTAACTTTAAAAGCTTAATTACAACAGATGATGGTGCTCTTCTTCTTCTGAACTGGTGCTCAACATCCAACCCTTCACATATTTTGATACCTTTGGATCACTATCTTCATCAGCAGCAACAGCGACAACACGAGCACAGAGTCTACCTTCCAAGCATTCTTTCAGGATCAAGCCGCCTAGCTCCTCCGAGTTATCGCCGCCGTTGGTCATGTCTACCTGCGCCATCAACTCTTTGAGCTCTCTTTTAGTCATCCGCACCTTAATTCTCATCAGACTGTTTGATCCAACTCCATGTCGTCCTTCATCTTCATCAACTGGGTGAACACCCCTTTCCTTCCCAACCCAATTCCCCATTTTTCAAGTTTTTCTTCCTCTCTGGGCTATCTTATGGTTAAAAGTGATGGTTGAATGAGTGTATCAGTGTATCGTTTAGAAAGTTGGTTAAAAATTAGGGAACATCTACGTCTGCTTAATTAAATAGACCTGGGAGCTGCCGGGAATAGCAACACATGGGGGAAATACATCATGTAGTTTAGTTTAGCCCGTAGGTTTAACGTAGAAGACCGAAGAAAGCTGACAATTCTTCGTCAATTAATAACACTGACCAATGACCAGCTGCAAGACCTTGAAATTTGAACGTGTTGATCGTAATATATATGGCGTCTAGTTAATTATCAACAGCGATATCGTCGAATTATTTTATGTTTCATTGACTAAGTAGCCTTTTGTTTTGGCCAATGACGGGCAGTTAATCACTGTAACACATCTCATCTCATGTTTAAGAAATCTTAAAATGGTCCCAATGTCCATATATAAGATTGGCAATTTCTTGAAATTTAGTGTGAATTTAAAGACTATAATGAATTATTTATGCTAGTATTAAGAGAATGGGAAATTATTACATGGTCCCGGACCATAGTACACGTGGTGGTCCGGGATGATATTATTGGCCCATGTGACTTGTAGTGATTTCTGATTGGCTTCTAATTTAATTTTTCTTTTCTTTTTTAACCCCCTCTGCATGGTCCCCACCAGATTTGAGTGATATTATTGGTTGGGACCACCACATGGCAGTGCCACGTGGTACTCCGGGACTACCTAAGAGAATAAAGTTTGTCAACCAACACTAGTAGAAAGAGCTATACACACTAATTGAAATCAATGAGTATAAATCCTAATAGCTACTACATTCTGTGTGGGAAGCTCAATGGCTGCTCTACACACATAGATGCAATATCTGTTCATTTTAGTAGAGTGGCCTTTGGTCTTTCCTCAATTATAGAAAAATCAGTGTAAGTCTTTTAGTGGGACCCATCTCTACACCAATATATCGTTAAAAATATTTGGTATTTAACATCAGTGTCAACTGATGAGATTTTAAAAAAATTAAAAAATTTCATTTCACCATTTGCATTTTAAGGGTATAATTTTAGCATTTTTGTTTTTCTTAATTTACATGATACAATAGTTATCACATTGTGAAAAAAGTCGCTCCAACTTTTTCGAAGCTGAGTATACCAAAATCCTAGAGTTTTTGGTAGCAGGGTGGCGGCAACTGGGTCGTTCCTTGCCTGTCAGGGGGATCTACCAGTGCTGTTCGTATCCGGTGTGAGACGCTCGCTTGTGGAACGGAGGGGAGTATTCTCGGATTTGGGGTCGGGGACGACTGGCATCTTTGGACGAGAAGTGGGTGTGAGGCGGCGACAGATCTGGTTTCTGATTGTTGGCGGTGCACCCTTGTCGGCATCTCTTCGAAGGCACTTCTGGTATTTGCAGCAGGTCGGGTTTGTTCAAGCTGCGAGGCTATCTTCCTGGTCAGACCCAGGTCCCTCGAGGTGGCAGGGATGGTTGAAGATTGAGGTCGTCCGTCGGAATGGCAGTGGCGGCTTGTTTGCTTGGTGTGGTAGTAGTGCCTCCAGAAAGTTTCCTAGGGTTCCGGTGATTGAAGGTCTAAGTTGCAGATTGAGGGCAATGGGTGTGGGCTGGGCTTCGGGTTTCAGTCCATTCTCCCTCCTCTCTCTTGTTCTGGCTAGATGACGCAGTCAGATTGATAACTAGGTTTACCAGCAATAAACCTAAGCGAAAGATTCTGGAGTCCACCAGAGATAAAAGAGAAAATCTCTATTTTATTGATTAAAAGATGAAAGATGCGTTCTGCAGCCGCTTGCGGCTGCATAAATAAGAGAAAAGTACCCTAGGGCGACTAACAACGAAACCCTAAGGCCCATGGATAAAAACGAAAACAACCCAAAAATAACTAAGAAAACCAAAAACGGGTAAAATAGAAAAATACCGTTTTGAGGCCCTAAACGATCCCAAAAGCCCGAAAAATGCTACAGCTCATGGCAAAGCAATGAGTCTTGTTTCTGGCACGATTCCCTTTCCGGAAAGGTTAGGTGCGTCCCAATCAGACACCGAACTGCCATTTCCTGTCTACTAGTCACTTTTCGTTTTCCTCCTTTAGCACGATCTAACTGTTCCTCAAATTGGGCCGCCATCCTCTCTGCATCAGTCTCCTCCACCTCCGAAGAACTCGACCCCGAGTTCTCATCTGGATAAAGAACCTCATCTCCACGAAACTCATGCAGGTCAGCCACATTAAAAGTGTTAGAGATACCCATAGAATCAGGTAGAGCGACAACATAAGCATTGTCGTTAATCTTCCGCAGCACCTTAAAAGGACCATATTTTCTGGGCTTCAGCTTGTTATAGGTACCAACAGGAAATCTCTCCTTCCTCAGAAATACCATCACGTCATCACCCTCTTGGAACAATTTGACTCTGCGATGTTTATCAGCTGCAGCTTTATTCTTAGCATTAGTTGCTTCCAGCTTGGCCTTAACTTCATCTCGACAGCTTGTACATCTCTAGCCATACTATCAGCAGCAAACTAACTCCAGGAACCTTAGGAAGCTCACCAGATCAACCACAGGTTGAGGAACAGTAGTATAAACTAAGGAGAATGGTGACTTCCCTGTGGCGCTATGCACAGCACTATTATAAGCAAACTCCACCTGGGGCAAAGCATAATCCCACTATTTGGGTCGATCTCCACAAACGCTTCGGACCATGTTACCAAAAGTTCTGTTAGTAACCTCTGTCTGGCCATCCGTTTGAGGATGAGCTGTGCTACTACGGTTCAAAGATGTTCCAAACATCCTCCACAAGGTAATCTAGAAATGGCTAAGGAACTTGGTGTCTCTGTCAGATGTAATGGACTTGGGTACTCCATGCAAATGAACCACTTCCCTGAAGAACAGTTTAGCTATATTAGAAGCATCAGCAGTCTTCTTACATGCGATGAAATGCACCTCTTAGAGAACCTGTCAACTACCACAAACACTGAATCCACTCCCCTTTGGGTACGGGGTAAGCCTAACACAAAATCCATAGCAAGGTCCTGCCAAATGTCATCAGGAACAGGTAAAGGTAGATAAAGACCTGTATTTTGGGATGACCCTTAGATACCTGGCAGGTGTAGCACTTTCTCACAATAGTTCCTGCATCCTTCTTCAACTGTGGCCAGAAATACCTCTCCTCAAGACTAGCAATAGTCTTGTCTCTCCCAAGTGCCCACTCAATCCCCCTCCATGAAGATCTCTGATCAGTTTCTCCCTCAATGAAGAACTAGGGATACAAAGTCTGTTGCCCTTGAATAATATCCTTCATTCTCATAAAAATCTGCGACTGCATTGTTATTGCTGCACTTGGCCCAAATCTCTTGAAATCAACATCTTCCTCATACAACTCCTTCAAGAGATCAAACCCCACAATCCCTGAGCTAAAGTGACCAGTAAGGACGCCCTCCTACTCAAAGCATCTGCGACCTAGTTAAGAGTACCAGATTTATGTTGAATCACAAAAGGAAATTTATGCAGAAAACTCACCCACCTTGCATGCATTTTATTCACAGTTTTCTGGCTATTGAGGTACTTCAAGGCTTGGTGATCGGTGAACAGTACGAACTCCCTTTGAATCAGGTAGTGCTCCCATTGCCTCAATGCCCGGAACACTGCATAAAATTCTTGGTCATAAGTACTCCACTTCTGACGAGCGTCACTCAGCTTTTCACTAAGAATGCTACTGGTTTCTTCTCTTGTGACAACACAGCACCTACTCCCACGCCACTAGCATCACATTCAACCTCGAATATCTTGTCAAAATTAGGAAGAGCAAGAACTGGTGCAGTACAAAGTTTCTCCTTGATTAAAGCAAAACTTTTCTCTTGTTCCTCTCCCCATTGGAATTTGCCTTTCTTCAAACATTCAGTAATAGGGGCAGTAATGGTACTGAAATTCTTCACAAATCTTCTGTAGAAAGTAGCTAAACCATGAAAACTCCTCACTTCAGAAACTGTTTTTGGAGCTGGCCATTCTCTTATTGCTCGTACCTTTTCATCATCAACCTGAAGCCTTCTTCTCCAACCACAAATCCCAGAAATAATAACTTGCTGGTGCAGAATGTACATTTTTTAAAGTTGATGTACAGTTTATTCTCCTGTAAAGCTCCCAAAACCTGCTTCAAATGCACCAGATGTTCTTCTTTGGTCCTGCTATAGATCAGTATATCATCAAAATACACTACTACAAAGGAACCTATAAAAGGGCGAAGAACCTGGTTCATAAGCCTCATAAAAGTGCTGGGTGCATTAGACAACCCGAATGGCATAACCATCCACTCGTACAAGCCATCCTTGCTCTTAAAAGCTGTCTTCCATTCATCCCCTGGCTTGATTCGAATCTGGTGATATCCATCTTCGAAGGTCTATCTTGGTAAACACTTTGGAACCTTCTAGCTCATCAAGCATATCTTCCAAACGAGGAATAGGAACCTGTACTTCACAGTTATCTTATTAATGGCCCTGCTATCAACACACATCCGCCATTGATTGCCCTTCTTAGGAACAAGGAGGACTGGAACTGCACAAGGACTCATACTCTCTCGAATGAACCCCTTTTTCAACAAGTCTTCAATATGCTCTCTCAAAATCTCATTCTCCTTGGGACTCATTCGGTAATGTGGCAGATTGGGCAAGCTAGCTCCAGGCACCAATCAATCTGATGTTGAATGTCTCTCATAGGTGGCAGCTCGTTGGGCAACTCATCCGAGATCAGCTCTTCAAATTCTCCCAACATGTCCTGCACTTCTTTGGGAATCACCACTTCTTCCTTTTCTGCAGACAACAACCCCTTTATCACCACTGGACAGAAAACCTCAGATTCTTTAAAGGCCCTCCCATCTCAAGTTCACTGCTAGATAAGGTCAGGAAACTCTCCCCTTTCTTCACATCAGATTTCTCAAATTTGACACAAGGAGCCATAGCAATTTTATGGTTATTCCACATAAACAACATCACATTGTCCCTGCCTTTATAAGTAACATCCACATCATATTGCCAAGGTCGGCCAAACAAGATATGACAAGCATCCATATCAATAATGTCGCACAAAACTTCATCTTTATAATGCTTACCAATGGATACCGGTACTTTGCAGGATTCAACAACTCGAACTTGTGGACCTTTCTTGACCCACCCGAGGGAATAAGGTGCCTCATGAGGCTGCGCCGGTAACTGCAAATACTCCCACCAGTTTCTTGGCTACAAAATTTTCGCAGCTCCCATTATCCACAATTAAATTGCACACTTGTTATTAATGGAACAAAGTGACCTGAAAATATTGCGCCGCTGCTCCTCTTCTTTAGGACATAGTAGAACCCGCTGCAACACAATGTTAACCTTCTCAGGGGATTCCTCCTCCGCAAACTCAGCCCCATCATATCGCCATCTCTCCCAACTTCTTCTTCATCCTCATCATAATCATCTATAAGGGCAGTTTGTCTCCTCTCAGGACACACATTAGATCTATGCCCAGGCTTGTTGCATCGATAACAGACATCTCCTGTAGGTCTAGCATAAGGATTATTAAACCTCTGATTTGGGGGCTCTATTTTGAGCACCACTAGAATTGTTTAGAACTGCCGCGCCTTTAAAAGGAGGATTAGAAGCTTTAAAGGCGTTTTCTGCTCTCTGCAGCGTAGTTTGTACCCTTGGCAGTTGAGGCATTAACCAAATCTGCACTCCTTTGGTAGTTATACCTCGGAAAGAAGAAGCTCGTGAAGGTTTCTCCAACAACTCTGCTTTCAATGCTAGGTTTGTAACTTCGGCCATAGTATGAACAGTTTGTAACCCAATCTCTCCTGAATGGAAGGCTTCAGCCCACTGATATAGCGAGCCACCTTCTGGCCTTCAGTTTCTCCCTAATTCATTACGCTCCGAATAGCGTAAAAATTCAGCTGTATATTCAGCCACCGTCCGAGTTCCTTGGACACATTCAAGTACAGCCTGTATAGAATCTGCTCATAATCATCCGGCAAGAATCTCTCCATATCAACTGCTTCATTCTTCGCCATGTTCTAACACCTGCTTCCTCTGCTTCTTTCGAGTGTTCTGCAACTTATCTCACCTAACTGCAGCAGTACTCTTCAATCTCCAGGCAACATGCTTAACTTGCTTGTGTTCAGGCACTTCCATAATCCAAAGAATCTGTCCACCTGAAGCTGCCAATCCAAATAATCTTCTACACCCAAATTGCCCGAAAAGAAAGGAATTTCGGCCTTGACTTGTAATCCTGGTCAGCTTGTCCCTGTTGCTCTTGTTGTAAAATTTCTTCTTCAGGCTCAGATCTTGATGTATTACAACAACTTCACCACGTGGAGCCCTAACTCGCTGGCCTCCTTCCCCACCTCTATGCCGATTATTGTTGTTGTTGTTGTTGTTCCTCTCACCCAACAATCCACGAATTTCTCCAATCTGATTATTCATGGAATTGATGGCAGCGGTAAACGCTGCTGTAAGAGCTTCAATATCTGATTTCGTACTTCAACTCATCACCCATTGCTACTAAGGCAAATAAAAGAACAGGGAAGACCTGCTCTGATACCACCTGACGCAGTCGGATTGATAACTAGGTTTACCAGCAATAAACCTAAGCGAAAGATTCTGGAGTCCACCAGAGATAAAAGAGAAATCTCTATTTTATTGATTAAAAGATGAAAGATGCGTTTGCAGCCGCTTAGGCGGCTGCATAAATAAGAGAAAAAGTACCCTAGGGCGACTAACAACGAAACCCTAAGGCCCATGGATAAAAACGAAAACAACCCAAAAATAACTAAGAAAACCAAAAACGGGTAAAATAGAAAAATGCCGTTTTGAGGCCCTAAACGATCCCAAAAGCCCGAAAAATGCTACAGCTCATGGCAAAGAGATGAGTCTTGTTTCTGGCGCGATTCCCTTTCCGGAAAGGTGAGGTGCGTCCCAATCAGACACCGAACTGCCATTTCCTGTCTACTAGTCACTTTTCGTTTTCCTCCTTTAGCACGATCTAACTGTTCCTCAAATTGGGCCGCCATCCTCTCTGCATCACTAAAGGTTGGGCCGGGGCTCTTGTTGGGCTTGTTGTGGGCTGGACTTCTATATGACTCTAATTTGAGGCTATTCACTGCTTTGAACGGTGGAAGGGTACACCAAGATGGTCTTAGGCCCCAAGCCATTCATGGTAGATGTGGAGAATTAGGGTTGTATTTTGGAATAAACATAGTTGTCAGTTATTTTTTCTTTGTAGTTTCCTTTTGGTTAGTAGTCCTTTTTGGATTTTAGTTTTCGCATTCCCTTATGGGTATTAGTCTGACTTTTTGTGTAGTCAGTTGAGCAGTGATTGTAATGGGTAATCTTCGGATCCCCTAGATTGACCTTGTACGGTCGTCATGTTCTTTTGATCATTGGAATATATTCCATTTCTCTAAAAAAAAAAAAAAAATTACATGATACTGTTGAAGGAAAACCTAATTTGTGTTTAGCCCAAACTCTAGGTTACTTGACCTAGTGGTAATAGGATTTAATTAGAAGGATCTAGAATCCTAATCAATGTAGAATTACTTTCCTTGTATGATTGAGATCTATGCATTGTAATCCTCTATATAAAGAGGCCCCTATTCATGAGAATACACAGAAATTTTCTCCCAAATTCAGTTTCTCTACAACACGTTATCAGCACGAGCCCTAACCCTGAAACCCTATAATCGTAGCCCTCAAATCCCAGAAACCTCCGCAGCTACAGTAATGGCTACAGTACCGTCGCTACAGTAATGGCTACAGTATCGTCGCTACAGTACTTCCGCTGCTACAGTACCGGCAACTTTTTTCTGACACTTTCCGGCCGACTTCCGGCGACTTTTCTGGACAACTTTTCGGTCAGCTACAGTACTTCCTGCAGCTACAGTACTTGCTGCAGTACTTCCGGCTGCTACAGTACTTTTCGGTGACATTTTTCCCCCGCCATCTTTTAAGGTACATTTTTCTAAAAGTTCCCGTTTTTGAAGTTTTTTCCTTCAATTTCTTCTTCTTTTCTCGGGGACTTCCAAAATCCCTTCTTCTACCCCCCTTTTCTCTACATAGGGGAGACCAATAGCCGAACTGTGGGGTTCGTGCTTACTCCAAGCTTAGAGCTTGTAGAGTCCTCCAAACTTAGAGTTTGTTGAGAAGAAAACGATTGACCATATACATCGTCGTTTCGATCTAATCCAAAACCCCTCTTGGAATTGGATTTTTTTGGAAGCGACTACGCTCAGAAAATTCCTAATTTCTTAGAAGCGACTACGCTCAGAAATTTAATAGTTTTTCGTGGTAGCCTTTTCGCTCCGAAACTAACCCTAATCTTGTGTTGTTTTTCAGGATGAGTTACCTGAACAAGTTGAGCTTTGTCCCACTCGAGACAACTGGCGCAGGATACCATAGGTGGGTCCGAGATGTGCGCCAACATCTTAAGGCTGATGGAATTCTGGAAACCATCCAAGAGCCTGGTCAGAACGTGCTCTCAATCGAGCAAGCTACTGCTTTTGAAGCAAAACAAGCTAAAGCCATAATTCTCATGACAAGACATGAATGACGCGCTCCAAATGAATACCTCAATGAGGAAGACCCAAGAAAGCTATGGGTAGAACTAGAGCAGCGATTTGGCAACGTTCGTGACTCCCTGCTTCCTGATTTAGAAGTGCGATGGCATAGCCTCCGCTTTTGTGATTTCAAGTCTGTGCTTGATTATAACTCGGAAGCTCTTCGTATCAAGTCTCTGATGGAGTATTGTGGCCAAGCCATAACTGATACGATGTTGATCGAGAAGACTCTCTACCTTCCCCGTCTCTGCACTGATGATTTCAAAGAATTATCGGATTGATGTAAATGCAGGACGTATCACAAGGTTTCATGAGCTCATTGGCGCCATGAACGTAGCTGAAAAGCACGATAATATCCTTGTGAAGAACTATAATGCTAGACCCGTGGGAACTAAGCCTATTCCAGAGTCTAACTATAGTCGCGCCCCCAATGGACGACGCAAGGAGCGAAACCCTAAGGATAGGGACAATTCTGGACGTTCTGGTCCATATATTCTCCCTAAAGAGGAAGGAAATCGCCAAGAGAGGCGTGCACGGAACCGTAGAGGTCAATGTGAAGAGAGAGAAGGCGGAGCCTCCGACCATGGTGTAACGCCACCAAGAGGATAGTCGTTCAAATCGCGCCCCAATGGCGCCTCGATCAAGGGAGCCTGACCATATGATTTGTTTTCGATGTGGATCAACTGAACATTGGGCCAAAACATGTACCGCACCCCAGAATGTTGCAAACGCATACAAGACGTATCGTGAAGCAAGGGAAGCAAATTACATGGCACAAGAAGATCAAGATGGTGATCTAGATCTAAGGGTGGAAGACTACAAGGATCAAGACCCAGAAATTGGCGATTTTGATTAAGTCTTTTTATTTTCAAGAGATGTAGGCGATTGCCATATTACTTTTTATTGGATTAGATTTTCTTTGATCATAGAAACAATGATGTATTTCGTTGGCTTATGAATAAAATTTCGAGTTCTTTCATTATGACTCAATTTTGATTCTGAGCATATGACTTTGTGACTACGATGGCTAGACCATCAGTATTAATTTAAGGACATGGAATAGCCCAAGTTCCACTTGCCAAATGGCACCTTGATTACAGTTGTCACAAGAAACTCTCTACGCTCTTAGGGCAAATAGTACCCTATGAATAGCCAACGAATTCCATGCGAAAATGCATGTAGAGAACGGAAATGAGTTCCTTTGCATTACCTCTAATGATTGCGAACAAAGACGATCTTAGAGAAGTTTATGTGTCTCTCTAGTGGACTTTATGTCACTATTCGAGCTATTAAATCCAATAAAGTTATGAGAGAAGATCTCTTGGACTTAGACACATATTGGCTTTGTCACGACAGGATAGATCATCCTCGTCATGATATGATGATCCGTCTACAAAAAGACTTCACATGGACATCATTTCTTTTGAGCAAAATGAAGCAAGATGCAGCCATAAAAGGCGCCAACCATGGGCATAACGCCATGGTTGTTCCTCCTTGTAGTCACATATTTTGCTTCTAATAGCGCTACAAACGCTTAGGCCTAACCAAACTCCTCATTGGTTGCTTCTAAGGCCTCTCGCTCATTTTACAAAGCCCATTCCTTATGGAAATTAGGACTGAGACCGTCCTATGCAAAGGATATGACAATACTCATTCTGTTCTTACAAAGAATCCGTAGGGATTTTGTGGATTGATTCAACCAACTTGCGGACGCTTAAATATTTCATGATGTTGGTTGACACGCAAACACGCCGGTCACGTGTTGTGCCATTGTCCACCTATAAATGCTACTTATGCTACACTCCTAGCACATATCATGTGACAATGGGCTCACTCCCCGAATCATCCTATTCAGTCAATTGGATTTGACTATGCTAGAGAGTTTACATCGAAAGACTTTCGATGGATATTGCAATGGGTTTGATGTTGGACATCACATTCCCATGTACACACCCAATTGGTCTCGCGGAAACGACTACGATGGTAGTCCGAACATTGGTAATGCGCACCAATCTTCTTACATCCGCTTGGGGTGATGCAATATCGCATGCAGCTATGCTAATTCGTCTACGACCTACCGCCACTCAATGTACCTCTGCGTTACAGCTAGTGACTGGGTATGCGTCTTTTGTACTTACGCACAGTTGAGTGAGCTATTTATGTGCCAATTGCGCAGCCACAGCGCTCTATGATGGGTCCTTACAGACGAATGGGCAACTACGTTGGATTTGCGCTTCCAACAATCGTCCGCCACTTAAATGCCCTTGCTAGGCGATCTCCTTACCGCTAGTTTGCGGATGTCACTTTGATGAGTCTCTTCCCGTCGTTAGGGGGAGATAAAACACGAATGTTCAACAGGAACGACAGGAATTGTCGTGGTCTGTCCCCACTATGTCTCATCTCGATCCCTATTAAAGTGACGAGATCACACAAATATGCTGCAAACATGCCTGCAAGGAAGGACGTCCCTACGAGAGGACGTAGCGCCACCATACACGGAGGTAGGCATGGCGCCAATGCCAAAGAGAGTGGCACTCTGGCGTTACAGGCCATGGCCCCAGCTAGGATGCGTGGGAGGCCCGTGGGTTCGAAGGATACTTTGGCACATTCCAATCCTTTAATCATCAAGACTCAAAATCCGTCTCATGAGTATCTTCCGGGTTATGGTTATCGTTGGGGGACGCCTCAACGTCAAACCCTATTCCTGAGAATATAGAGCTCTATGAAACTTACACTAGTGTACATGAGATGTGGGATAGAAACTCCATCATAATTGATGATGCAGTTACGCATTTTGTTGCGCATGAGTTTGATGAGTCCGATGATGTCGAACCACGCTCCGTTGATGAATGAATGCCAACGTAGAGAGTTTTTGGCCTAAATGGAAAAGATGCGATCAGGTTAAGATGGATTCTCTAACGAAGAGGAAGGTTTTCGAGCTAGAGATGCCAACACCTCCTAACATAAAACCTGTTGACTAATGGGTCTTCGTTAGAAAGCGTGATGAAAAAAGATGGTAATCTCGCCTTATGGCGCAAGGTTTCTCACAAAACGCCCTGGAATCGACTACGATGAGACATATTCTCTCGTAATGGATGTCATTGCACTCCACTACCCTGTCAGTTTTGGTAGTTTCCGAATAACTGAACATGCAGCTTACAAATATGGTCACTAAGTATCTCTATAGGGATCTAGATACGGAATATACATGAAGGTTCATGGTGAACTTCATTTACCCAAGTCAAGTGGCTCTAGACCATGGAGCGCGTTTACAAAGAGGTTGAAACGCTCACTAAAGTGACTACTTGATTGGGAAGGGATATGCCCACGCGTTTCTATAACAAGTTTCGGATTCCATCGCGGTTCATGTTGGACATGATCTTCATTAGAAGCCTTTAAAGAGTTAAGGGAAACCGCTGAACACTTGAAATCTGAGTTTGAGATGAAGGATTTTGGGAGAACACGATTATGTCTCGGTTTGGAACTTGAGCATCATGTCGATAGATGCTTAGGCATTTTGACAAGGTCAAGCCTTCAAGCACCCCCATGATCGTCCGTAGTCTTGATCCTGAAAAGGATCCTCTTCGTCAAAGGATGATGACGAAGATGTGCTAGAGGCAAAAGTGCCTTACTTAGTACAATAGGCGCATTATTGTACTTATCTCAATGCACAAGACCGGACACTCATATGTGAACTTGTTAGCTAGATATAGCTCTGCGCCAACGCGACGCCATTGGATTGGTGTAAAAGATATCTTTCGATATTTGAGATGTACGATTATATGGGCTTGTTCTATCCCTACAAAGAGATGATGGATTCGGACCCATCACACACCAGGTACGCCGCCAACGCTGGCCTGCGTTCTCTATCCCCATCCCAAAACGACATGTGTTTTGGAAGGTTTTGCTGATGTTGGGTATCTCTCTGACCCACACAAGGTTTCGCTCCCAAACTGGTTAAGTGTTCACCATGGAAAAAGACATGAGATCTTGGAGGTCTACAGAACAGACCGTCGCTATATCTTCGAACAATGCAGAGATCATTGCTCTTCACGAAGTGGTTCGTGAATGTATATGGATTGGATCCATAATTACGCATATTCGAACAATTGTGGTTTGAAGACTACCACAGATGAGCCTACGAGCATTTAGGATAATGCTACTTGTTTTGAACAAATGAGGCAAGGCTACATCAACAGCGACAACACCAAGCATAATCAGCAACAACAGACACTCCTCGAGATCAAAGTGAACTAGGTTCGATCTGAGGACAGTGAGGCAGACTTGTTTACTAAGTCATTGCCCAATACCACGTTCGAGAAACATGTGGCAAGAATTGGCTTGCGGAAATTATCTGAACTCCCATGATCGTAGTCATCAGGGGGAGGTGCAGACATCAGGGGGAGATGTCTACATGTTCGTCTCGAATCGTGAAGGGTGTGTTGTGCTCTTTTTCCCCTTCGACCGAGGTTATTTTTGTCCCACTGGGTTTTTTTTACTCGGCAAGGTTTTTAACGAGGCAACGAGAGAAGCACCGCGTTTGGGCAACACAAGGGGGAGTGTTGAAGGAAACCTAATTTGTGTTTAGCCCAAACTCTAGGTTACTTGACCTAGTGGTAATAGGATTTAATTAGAAGGATCTAGAATCCTAATCAATGTAGAATTACTTTCCT